>JARWLC010000007.1:34375840-34975840 GCA_033318265.1 Phyllotis vaccarum
AAAGCCATACTGATCCAGTCCTGTACTTTAGTGGCTCTAGGATATCAGACCCTGCTCTTTGCTAGACACTGCAGAAGTAAATCTGGTGCTGTGTTTCCCCCCACCCACCCATAGGAGAACTAAATCATGAAATCAAAAAATGATAGCCCCATTCTTTACCTCAGGGGTGAGAAATCTAGCCCTAATGGCCTGGGCCTAGGAGAGCTGGCTCTGCTTTATGCCTGAAGGGGCAGTCCCAGTGACACAGAGAGATGAGTTCTCCATGTACCCAGAACCACATCCTTGCCCCAACTATGACCTGCTAGAATGCATGAAGAAACTGGTCTTGAGGGAACAATAAATGCAGGATCCCCAAAACTCAGCAGCAACAAGATATCTGAGAGGAGTTTCTGTGAGGGTCCAGTGATAATGGTGCCAGAGGCCTTGAACCAGACCAATGACTCATTGAACACTCTTTAGGCAAAACTGATTGGACAAAATGGATATATTACATGACAAGCCATGTTTTAAGATGCCACTAGGATAAATGAAGAGGTGCTGGGGAGATGGAAAAGTAAAATGGGTTTTTTTTTTTATTTTATTTTTAATTAATTTGGGTTTAATAAATTTTCAATGGTAAGGGGAAGATATGCAGGGACTGGGAGGTGAACAGGCCTTGGGTGCACTATGTGAAATTTCCCCCCTCCTCCAAAATCGCCCCAAAAAGAATTATGTTAAAAAATTAAAGAATATTTAAACTATACCATATTCCAGCCAACATGCTTGGCAGAAATCATTCACTCCATCAGAGACCAGGCAAGCTCACTGAAAAGCCTGTAACTCCCTAACCATTGTCCAGACCCACGCATCTGGGAAAAGTCTTCTCTTCACTCAGAGGCCAGGCCAGTATCCTGATTCCTAGGCAAGACTGCTTTTTATCTTGCTTTTCCTGGCCAACATAATTCCTACCCCATGAGAAGTTAGGTCAGCATGTAAACTTCAGAAGACCACTGGCCAGATTAGAGACCACAAACATACAAAGTCAAAACTTCAGCCCAAGACTTGAACAGAAACCCCCTGCTGAAAGAGAGGCCATAATGACCATCAGAAGTCCATCTCCAAGTTTGTATAGAGACTCTCTACTAAATGATAGGCCACAGGATCCAGAAGACCACAGAGAAAATACGTACTAAGGAAGAAAACATATATCCAGCAAAGACAAATCCAGAAATTTGATCCAAATATAAACACTAAAATTCAAATGCCTCAGTGTAAGTATAAGTATGAGAACATAAACAGCTATATTATAGAGCTACAATAATAAAAACAGCTTGGAACTGGCATAGAAACAGAGTGATGGATCAATGGAATTAAAGTGAAGACCCCAACCTTAATTTACACACCTGATTTTTGACAAAGAGGCCAAAAATATACAATGGAAAAAAGATAGTATCTTCAACAAATTGTTTCTGACAGAATTGGATGGTAGTATGTAGAATAATGAAAATAGACCCATAACTATCACATTGCACAAAACTCAAGTGGATTAAAGACCTCAACATAAACCCAGTTACTCTGAACTTGATAGAAAAAAAAATGGGAAATACCCTTGAATGCATTGGAGCAGGTAACCACTTGCTAAATATAACACCAGTAGCACATCTTAGTGTTAGAACAATTTAATAAATGGGACCTCCTAAAATTGAGAAGTTCTGTAAGGCAAATAACATTTTTTAAATAACAAAATTTGTGGTACATTTACATAATGGAGTACTACCCAATAATAATAATAATAAATGGCATCCTAAAATTTTCAGGCAAATGGATGGATTTGCCAATAAGACAAAACAACCACCTAGAGAATGGGAAAAGACCTTCATCAACCCTACATCTGACAAAAGACTGCTCTCTAAAATATATACAAAACTCAAGAATCTAGAGGCCAAAAATCCATTATAATCCAAAAATAGGGTTTAAAGCTAAAAAGGAAATTCTCAACAGAATAACTTCAAATGGCTGAAAGAAACATAAATAATTATTGATCAACATCCTTAGCCATCAGAGACTCTGAGATATCATCTTACACCTGTCAAAATGGCTAAAATCAAAAACACAGATGAAGCTGATACTGGAGAGGATGTAGGTGAAGGGGAATACTCCTTCACTGCTGGTAAGAATCTCCCCAGTGATCCAGCAATACCACTATTGGGCATATACTCAAAGGACAAACATCCTTGCCCCTAGAGCATTAGCTCAGCTATGTTCATAGCAGCATTATTTGTAATAGCCAGAACATGGAAACAACCTAGTGCCCCAAGGGTCTCTGACCTACCCAGACTGAACTGACCTACCATTGGAGTTTTTGCCCTCCTTGTGGAATTGATAGGGGTATGGGGTAGATGCAGGCTGCAATAGGACTGGAAGTGACCAGAAGGAAGGAAGGGAAGGGGAGCAGTGGTTTATACAGAGAAAAGTCTTTTTAAATAACAAAATTTGTGGTATATTTACACAATGGAGTACTAACCAGTAATAATAATGATAATAATAAAAAGTCATCCTAAAATTTGCAGGCAAATGAATAGATTTGGAGAGTATCATTCTGAGTGAGCTAACACAGGCCCAGAAAGATAGACATGGTATGTACTCACTCATAAGTGGAGTTCAGACATAAAGCAAAGAATATTCAGACTGCAAACCACAACCTCTAAACAGATAGGTAACAGGAGGAACTTAACAGAGACATCCATGAATCCCCCTGAGAAGGGAAAATATGCAAGATCTTCTAAGTAAATTGGAAATATAATGAGGAACAAATAAGGGAATGTGGGAAGAAATCATGAGAGATACAGATGGCTTAATGAGAGGAGCAGCAGATAGGGAGAACAAAGAAATTGATATCTTGATAGAAGGAGCCACTGTGGGGTGAGAAAGAAACCTAGTGCTAATGAAGCATCCAAGAACCCACAAGATGTCCCTGGATAGGATTCCAAGCAATAATGGAGAGGGTGACTAAACAGGACTTATGCTATAATCAAGTGAACAATCAACCCTAATTGTTATTATAGAACCTTCATCTAGCAATGGATGGAGGCAGAAGCAGAGATCCATAGCTAAGCATCAGGTCAAGCTCTGGTCCAGCTGAAGAGAGTGGAGAGAGTATATGAGCAAAGGGGTCAGGATCATGGGGAGGAGACTCACGGAGATGGCTGACTGAAGCTATCAGGAGCTCACTGACTCTGAAATGTAAGCTAAGAAACTTTCACTGAAATGAAATAAACCCTCCAAAGACAAACACCCAACTCAGCCTTAATGCTGGGATGAAGGACTCAGACCTATCTCAACTGGATAAACCAGACGGAACTGACCCACCTTGGGACTCCTTGACCTCCTTGGGGAATTGATGGGGGGATGGGGTGAGAGAAAGCTGGTGAAAGACTAGGAGAGAGTGAGAGGAAGGAAGGGAATAGGAACAGTGGTAGATATGGAAAAAAATCTATTTAAATAAGAAAAAAATGACAAAGAGGGGAACAAGAACTACAAATACAAGTATCACCAACAGATTTCAAGAGATGCAAGAGATAATCACTTAAGAGTCATTTCCTTTTTCTTTTCTTATTATTCTTAGTTTGGGATTTTTATGCTGTCCCAAATTTCCTGAATGTTTGTGTTAGGAGTTTTTATATATAACATTTTCTTTGACTGATAATTTCTTCCATTGTATTTTCAATGCCTGAGAATATCTCTTCCATCTCTGATCATCCCTGATTTCAAACTCTACTATAGAACAACAGTAATAAAACAGCTTGATATTTGCATAAAAACAGACTTGTGGATTGATGGAATTTTATAGAAGATCCTGAAATTAATTCACACACCAATAACAACTGATTTTTGACAGAAAAGTCAATGATTTACAATGAGAAAAAAAAAGCATCATTAGCAATTAGTATGAGGATAACTGTATGGTGGTATGTAGAAGAATGGAAATAGATCTATATCTACCACCCTGTACAAAACTCAAGTCCAAGTGGATCAAAGACCTCAACATAAACCACTGATCCTAATAAAAAGAGAACATGAGGAATAGCTTTAAACACATTTTAATAGGAGACCATTTCCTAAATATAACACCAGTAGCAGAGACAGTGTAAGCAATAATTAATAAATAGGACATTTCAATTCTTAACATTTATACTTCAATGCAAGGGCATCCACATTTGTAAAAGAAACATTACTAATGCTTAAATCATACATGAAACCTTACATTTTAATTGTGGATAACTTCAATACCCCACTCTCACCAGTGGGGTATTGAAGTGGGGTCATCCAGACAGAAACTAAACAGAAATAATGGAGATAACGGGCATTGTGTATCAATTGGATCTAAAAAGTATGTTCAGAAAATTTTACCCAAACACAAAAGAATATATCTTCTTATAAATGTATGGAATATTCTACAAAGCTAACAACATATTTGAACACGAAGCAAGTCTCACCAGATTAAAAAAAAAAAAAACTGAAATAATCCTCTGCATCATATCAGATCATCATAGATTAAAGCTGAATATCAGCAATAACAGAAACCCTAAAGTCTCATGGAAACTGAACAGCTCCCTACTGAATAACTACTAGATAAAGGCATAAAAATAAAAAGAATTCAAAGACTTTCTAAAGTTCAATAAAAATGAATGTACAAAGTATCCAAACTTATGGAACACAATGAAAGTGATACAAAAAAAATATTATAGTACTAAGTGCCTTTATAAAGAAATTGCAGAGGTCTTATATTAACAACTTAACAGAACATCTAAAATGTATAGAACAAAAAGAATATAACATACTCAAGAGGAGCAGATGGCAGAAAATACCAAATTGGGGACTGAAATCAATAAAATAAAAACAAAGATAACATAACAAATATTCAATAAAATAAAGAACTTTACTTAGAGAAAATTATAAGATAGACAAAACCTTATTCAGGTAATTAAAGACAGAAAAGGAGTACCCAAATTAACATAATCAGAGAGGAAAGGGGAACATAACAGCTCATACTAAGGATATCAAAAGAAGTAAATGCTGTACTTTAAAAACCTGTATTCACAAAAAATCAAAAATTTATAAAAAATACTCAATTTTCTTGATAGATAACACTTACCAAAGTCAAGATTTTATAAACAATTTACACAGAACTATAACCCCTCAAAAAAGTTATTAAAAGTTGCCCAAGCCAAAAAGCAAACAAGCAAATTTTTAAAAAGACCAAATGGTTTTAACACAGAATTCTACCAAACTTTCAAAGAAGAGCTAGTACCAATCGTTTTCCAAATATTATACAAAATAGAAAAGGAAGGGTCATTGCCAAATTTATTTTATGTAGCCATAACCACTCTAATACTCAAACCACACAAAGATTCAGCAAAGAAAGAGAATGATAGACCAATGTTCCTCATGAGCATTGAGCAAAACTACTTAATTAAGGACATCATACTCATCAAAGGACAAATACACCAACATGGTGTCTCAACTCTGAACATCTCTGTCCCAAATATAAGGACAATCACATTATAAAGTTTATATTGCATATCAAACCTCGGTCATTAATAGTGGGACACTTCAATGCCCCACTCTCACTAGTGGACAAGTTGTTCAGACAGAAACTAAACAGAAAAAGAATGTAATTAACAGATTTTCTGATTTAAATGGATATACGAGATTTCTACAAAATGCTTCACCTAAACACCAAAATATACCTTCTGAGTACCTCATGGAAGTTCTCCAAAATTGATTACATACTCTGCTACAATGCAAAGCATGGCATATACAAAATATTGGAATTTCCCCCTGTACTGTATCAGATCACCACGGATTAAAGGTGAAGTGTAATAATACAAATTAAAGAGAGTACACACATTCAGAGAAACTGAACAACTTTCAAACGAATCACCGCTGGGTCAAAGAAAAAATAAAGAATTTCTACAATTCAATGACAAAGAATGCACAGCATGCTTAAATTGCAGTCAATGAAAGCAGTGCTAGAGGAAAGTTCATAGAACTAAGTACCTACATAAAGAATTTGGAGAAGTCTTATACTAATTATTAACAGCACACCTGAAAATATATAACAAAAAGAAGCAAACTCAAACAGAAGGAGTAGATGGCAAGAAGTAATCAAACTGAAGGCTGAAATAAAACAGATACAGAGACCAATACAGAGAATCAATGAAGCAGTGAATTGATTGTTTGAGAAAATCAACAAGGTAGACAAATCCTTATCCAAACTAACTAAAAGGTGGAGAGAATATCCATATTCACAAAATCAGAAACAAAATGTGGGCAATAACAACAGACACTGAGGAAATCCAGAGAATCATTAGGTCATATTTCAAAAATCTACACTCCACAAAATTGAAAAATCTGAAAAGAATGAACAAATTTGTTAATAGAGGTCCATACCACAATTAAATCAAGATAAGATAAACTACTTAAATAGGCCTATTATCCCAAGAAGTTTGAAGAAGTCCTTAAAAAATCTCCCAACCAAGAAAAACCCAAGGCCAGATAGTCTCACTGCAGAATTCTCCCAGACTTTCAAAGAAGACCTGATACTAGCATACCTCAACTTATCCCACAAACTAGAAACAGAGTAAACATTGCCAAGTTCCTTTTATGAGACCACAGTTACCATGATAACTAAACCACATAAAGACTCAAAATAAAAGAGAATTATAAATCAATTCCCCTCATAAATGGTGATGCAAAGATATTGAATATAATACTGCCACATCAAATTCAATAACACATCAAGAAGATAATCCACCATGATCAATTGGACTTCATCCCAGAGATGTAAAAATGGTTCAAAATAAGTCTGCCAGTATAATCCACCATATACAAACTGAAAAACTAAAACCACATAATCATTTCATTAGATGCCAAAAATTCCTATGACAAAATCCATCATTTCTTCATAATAAAAGTCTTGGAGAGTCAGTGATACAGGGAAAACATTTATATATAATAGAAGCAATACGTAGAAATCTGGCATGTAACATCAAATAAATGGTGAGAAACTCTGAAAGCAATTTTATTAAAATCAGAACAAGACAAGGCTGTATACTCTCTCCATATCTATTCACTATGGTTCTTGAAGTTCTAGCTAGGGCTATAAAACAACAGCAGCTAAAAAGATCAAGAAGATACACATTGGAAAAGAAGTCAAAGTATTGCCAATGAAGATGACTCAATTGTACATCCAAGCAACCCAAAAATTCTATCAGGGAACTCCTACAGCTGAAAAACACCTTTAGTGACCTGGATGAATACAATATCAACTTAAAAGCACCAGTATCCATCACACACAAATGACAAAAGGATTGAGAAGAGAATCAGGGAAATAATAACCTTCACAATAGCCACAAATAATATAAAATATCCTGAGGTAACTCTAATCAAATAAATGAAAAACCTGCATAAAAGAAATTTCAAGTCTTTAACAAAAGAAATAGAAGATCTCAGAAAATGAAATGATCTCCTTTCCTCACAGATAAATAGGATTAACAAAATGAATAGGTTCATCTTACCAAAAATAATCTATAGACTTAACAAAATTCCAATGCAATTTCTTACTGACATTGAAAAAAAAAAAAAAACAGAGCTCAACTGCACGCAGAAAAACAAACAAAACAAGAGACTAAAAAATCCTGTACAATAAAAGAATTGCCAGAGATATCATAATCTTAGTGATACAAAAGAGCTATAGTAGTAAAAAGAAATGGTATTGGCAAAAAAAAAAAAAACAAAAAAAAACAAAAACAAAAACAAAAACAAAAAAAAACCAGGTACAGTGATGAATAGAGTTTAATTGAAGACCATGACATAAATCCACCCACCTCTGAACACTTGATTACTGACAAGAATCTAGAACTATTCAATGAAGAGAAAGCCTCTTTAACAAATGGTGCTGGCATAATTGGATGAAAGCCCATAGAAGAATAAAAATAGCACCATGTCTATTGCTCTAAATAAACCCCAAGTCCCAGATGATCAAGGACTTCAACACAAATCTGGTTACACAGAATTTGAAAGAAAAAAAGTGAAGAGGAGCCTTGAATGCATTGTCACAGGAAACAACTTCTAAATAGGGCACCAGAAGCAGAGACACTAAGATTGACAATTAATAAATGGAATTTCATGAAACTGAAAAGCTTCTGTAAGGCAAAGGACATTGCCAATATAACAAAATTGTAGCCTCTGGGACCAGCCCCACATCAGATAAAAGACTGAACTCTAAGATGCATAACAATCTTAAGGAATTAGTCATATAAAACCCAAATAATAAAATTAAAAAATATGATATAGACTTAAATAGAGTATTGTCAACAGAAGAATCTCAAATGGTCTAGAAACACCTAGAGAAATGTTCATTATCCTTAGCCATCACGGGAATGCAAATCAGAACAGCTCTGAAATTCTACCTTATATCTATCAGAATGTCTAAGATCAAAAACCCAAATGGCAGGCTATGCTGGATAGAATGTGGAATGGGGGAAAATTCCCCCATTACTGCCCCTTTCTAAGCAGAGGAAGGGTGTATTGAGGGGAGCAGAGAGTAAGTGAGGATAGCGATTGAGAGGAGAGGAGGAGGAAGGGGAGGATGCCATCTGGATGTTAAATAAATAAAATTTTAAAAAATTCTTGCAAATCAAATCCAAGAATAAATCAAAGAGAAAAATAAGCATGATCAAGTAGGTTTCATCTCAGAGAAGTAGGGATTTTCTCACATACAAAAACCAAAAAACAAACAAACAAACAAAAAAATCTGTCAGTTTAATCCACCATATAAACAAAATAAAAGACAAAACATATGATGATCTCATTAGATGGTGAAAAGACTTTTGACAAAATCCAACACCCTTTCATGATAAAGTATTAGAAGGATCAGGGATACAAAGGACATACCAAAACATTATAAAGGAACAATTTACACCAAGCCAACATTCAACATAAAATTAAATGGAGATAAATTCCACTTAAATCAAGAACAGACCAGGCTCTCCACATCCTCAATATCTATTCAATATATTATTTGAAATACTAGTTAAAGAAATAAATCAAGTAAAAAAGATCAAGGGGATACAAATTAGAAATTAATTTTATTATTACTTTATTAATTTTTATTATTATCTTCTATTCGTAGACAATATGATAATGCACAAGCCCCCAAAATTCTACCAAGGAACTCCTATAGCTGATAAACAGCTTAAATGAAGTGGCTGGATACAAGATTAATTTTTGTAAAAAATCAGTAGTCTTCCAATATACAAATGACAATCTGAGAAACAAATAAAAAACTGACACCCTTAACAATATTCTTACATAATATAAAATATCTTAGGATAATTCTAACCAAGCAAGTAAAAGACAGGTATAATAAAACAATTCAAGTCTTTGAAGAAGGAACTTGAAGAAGATATCAGAAAATTGAAATAGTTCCCATGCTCATGGATCAGTATTACCAGTATAGTAAAAGTGGTCATATTACTAAAAAGCAATCTATAGAATCAATGCAATCCCCACCAAATTCTAACAGAATTATTTATATAACTTGAAAGATCAATATTCAATTTCATATGACAGAACAAAAATGCATAATAGCTAAAAAAAATATCCTATACAATAAAAAAAATCTAGTGGCATCTCCATCCCTGACTTCCAGTTTTACTACAAAGCTGAAGTAGCAATAAACCACCTGTCACTAGCATGAAAATAGATAGATTGGAATTGAATCTAAAACTCTACAGAAATCCATCCACATTGGTTAATTTATTTTTGGTAAAGATCCCAGAAATATAAAATGAGAAAATTAAAACATCATCAACAAATGTTGCAGGTCTAACTGAATGTTTGCATGCAGAGAAATACAAATCAATCCCTATTCATCACCCTGCACAAGACTGAAGTCCAAGTGGATCAAAGACCTCAAAATAAAAACGAATACACTTATCTTAATAGAAGAAAAGTGGGTATTGTTGAGCACCTTGGCAAAGGAGATAACTTTGTGGAGAGAGCATCAATAATAGTTGAGGCATTAAGATCAACAATTAATAAATGGGACCTCGTGAAACTGAATAGATTCTGTAAGGCAAAGAACATCATCAATAGGACAAAAAGGCAACCAATAAAATAGAAAATGAGTTTTTGACCAATTCTACATCTGACATAGGGCTCATATCCAAAAGTATATAAATAAGTAACTAGACATCAGCCAACTGAATAAGCCAATTCAATAAGCTGTATATAAATCTAAGCAGAGAATTCCCAACAGAGCTCAAATGGTCCACAAACACTTAATGAAATGCTAAACATTATTAATCAAGAGGGAAATGCAAATCAAATGACTTTCAGATTCCATCTTATATCTGTCTGAATGGCTAAGATCACAACACAAGTGACAGCCCATGTTCGGGAGGATGTGGAGCAAGGGGAATACACGCTCAGTGATGGTAGGAGTGTAAACTTATGTAACCACATTGGAAACCAATATGGTGGTTTTTCAGAAAATTAAGAATATATATACCTCAAATCCCAGCTATACCACTTCTTGGCATTTACCCGAATAATACTTCAAACTTAACTATGTTCTTAGTAGCTTTATCTATAAAATTAGAACCTGGAACATAGATACCTGACAACTAAAAACTGGATAAATAAAATATGTTACATTTACACAATGTATTATGAGTCAGCTGCTAAGAACAATAGCCTTGTAAAATTTGAAGGCAAATGGCTAAAACAAGAAAATATCATCCTGAATGATAACCCAGACCAAGAAAGAAAACTATGGTCTGTACTCAATTACAATTAGATATAAGCTGTAAAATAAAAATAATCATGCCATAATCCAAAGAGTTACAGAGGCTAAGTAATAAAGAAGCCTTTAGGGAGATGTAAAAATCTTCCTGGGAAATAAAATAGAATAGGTTTTTGTGGGCTGACTGGGACAGGTAGGGGTTCAGAATCAACTATGTGTGTTTGTGTGTGTGTGTGTGTGTGTGTGTGTGTGTTTGTGTGTGTGTGTGTGTGTGTGTGTGTGTGTGTGTGTTTTGGGGGGTAAATAGTGGAAGTAACAGCTGGAATTGAGGATACCTTGGGGGCAAGGTAAATCCTAGTGCAATTGAAACTCCATGGAATCTATGAGAGTGATCCTAGGCCAGTAATGGGGACACTGAGAATGAACTGGCCATCTTATGTAAACAGGCAAGTTCTCAAGTGGAGTTTTGGGGACACCAATTCACACAAAGTGTTTTGGGATCAGAGTTTATCAGCCTAGCAGAATCCTCATCAAAGAGACCAGAGAGACTTCATCTAGGAACTGATCCGGGCCAAAGCAGAGTCCCACAGCCAAGTATCAGGCGGAGCTTGAGGAGTACTGAGGAAAAGGGGAAAAGAGAATCTGAGGAACTTTATGAACACCATGAGAAGAAGCCCACAGAATCAACTGACTGATTCATGAAGCCACACAGAGATCAAGGAGCCATTAAGGGCACGACCTAGCCTCTCTGCATATGGTATGACTGCGTAGCTTGGTGATCTTGTGGGATTCCTAACAATGGGAGCTGGGGTGGTCATTGGGTCACTGATTCTTTCATCTTCATATGAGAGCCTCTTCCTTCTACTAGGTAACCCTCATCTGCGTTGGTATCATATGTGTCTTGTCTAATATTGGCAAACTAAGATGTGTATGGTTGATGATGCTGGGAAGCCAGGTCTTTTATGGGGGAAGGCAGAAGGTTTGTAACTGTAGGAGAGCGGCATTATAGGGAGATACTAGGGGTAGAGATGGAGAGGAATCTGTGAACAGGATGTCATATATAAGAGAATAATAATAATAATAATAATAATAATAATAATAATGATAATTAATAATAATAAAGAGTACATCTGTATTTATGTGAAAGTTTCAATTGTTACTTGTAGACGGAGTTTTACTTCCAAGGCGCCAGTCCAAAATTAATATTTATTAGAATATAAATTAACACTCACAATATTAGTAACAGCTTATGGTGGCACCTGAACAAGGACTGGCATATCCAAACGATGGACAAGCAATGGACGCGCGATGGAAGGACGATGGATTCTGATTCTGTCTGTCCAGCAGCCAGCAGCCAGCAGCCAGCAGCCAGGAACCAGGAACCAGGAACCAGGAAGAGAGAGTCCTTGTGTCCCAGCAGCCACTTATCAATGGGGTTGGCCACAAGCCCTCCAGGGTCCCTGAAGTGTCTTCTGATCTTATCAGCTGACACCTTAATCCCTGGTAGATCTACATTCATTGGTCCAATGCTGTCCCTTGCCACACCTTCTGCATAATCCAGAAGGCAGTGGCCTTCTGTTCGAATTAAACCTAGATCGGGTATTATTTCCAAGAGTACCATGTGTACAGTTCTGTCTTATATGGCCTTGTTTACCACAGTTGAAACAAGTGATGTCTTGGTTCCTCACCCTAACATTAGCAACAGCTTGGCCTACCCAATTCTCCTCGTTGCCATGGAGACATTCAGCATTGATTGATTATTGAATCCATTCTTCTACAGGTGCAGCTCTGATCTTTAAAGGCATAAGCATTCTTCTACATTCTGTATTAGCATGATCAAAGGCCAGAGAAAGTATTAATTGCTTCCTAACTTCTGGATCTGATATTGCTCTATGAACAGCTGTGGTTAGCCTCTGTATAAAGTCGGTATAAGGCTCTTTTAAGCCTTGTTTCACCTTAGTATAATTCTCGATTTTTTGACCTGGGTCCAAAATCTTTTCCCAAGCATTCAGTACAGCAGTATAGCAATAAAGTATGCTCATCATAAGTAGATTGAGTCCTCACATCAGCAAACATGCCTTCACCAAGGATTTGGTCCTGAGAAGCAAAGAAATCCCTAATTTTTCCTTGTTGTTCCAAGGTCTTGGCCTCCTCTCTAAACCAGCCTCTCCACTGTAAATTATGACTTTGGTCCAAGACAGCAGCCATTAGCTGCATCCAATCAGTTGGTAGAATCTGGTTTTTTACTGACCATGAATTTAGAAGCTGCTTCACATAAGTAGAGTGTATACCATGCATTGATATTGCCTCTTTAAAATCCTTGATGTCTCTCATATGTACTGGCTCATAGCTGTACTCTACATATTCTGAAGATCCCCAGGTGTTATCTTTGTCTGAATAGCAGCTGGGAACAATAGTGGTGCGGAAGGGGGTAGCCCTGTTATGTTTACCACCTTGGGTAGAGTATCTCCAGTACCATAATATCCCATTGGGGGTTGACCTGAACTGTTCTGAGCATAAGATGCATCACTACCCTTTTCCAGTATTACAATGAGATCCTCCCATTCTTGAATTTTGGATACTACTGGTTTCCATTCTTGAAGCTTAGATACTATTGATTTTTTCTAGAGCTTTAGTGTGCTGATGAAGAAGTCCTTCCAAAGACCTCACCGAGTCAGCAATTTTTCGATCCCCATCATTAACATAATTAATGATTTTCTTGTTCTCATCATTAATGTAGTCAACAAGTTTCTTGTTTTCATAATTTACATAGAGCTTATATTTCTCTTGTACAGTGTTATCCTTATCTACAGAGGAAGCCTTACCTGAAAGCTTGTTGTAACCAATTTCCAGAGTATCCATCCTTTTTGCCATTTTAGTGTTTGACAGTTCCATGTCATATACCTTGGACAGTAACTGTCGATTTACATTTTGCACCTGTTTAACCTCATCTGCCACTGTAGAGTTCAATAGTTCCATAATACATAATCTGGACAATAATTGTTGGTTTCCATTTGACAACTCTGTCATCATCCTCTTATTTTGAAATATAAAATATAGAAATAAGCCAAAAAATAGTAGGACTGGGGTATTGAATCCTTCAATATATTCATTTAAAAATTTATCAACCACCATGGCAAAATATGACCTAAACTCTTTGAAAGAATAATAGTCAGCCATTGCATCAATTCAGATGTAATTACGCCGTTTAGTACACAGGTATCACAGTAGCGTTCAATTCTCTGCCCACTGTATGGTAGATGCAGAGACTCTCAGCAGCAGGAAGCTGCGGGCTGAAAACCAAGCACTGGAGCGGGCTGAAAGCAGAGCCAGGTGCTGTGGCAGGCCAGCGAGTTGAAAACTGTGCCTGCGCACTGAGCCGAAATCTCATATCTGCGCACTGAGCTGAAATCTCGTGTCTGCACACTGAGCTGAAATCTTGGGTTTGTGTACTGAGCTGAAATCTTGCACTTGCGCATTGAGCGGAAAACTCGTGTTTGGGCACTGAGCTGAAAACCACAAGCCAGGGCACTGAGCCGAAAACCCCTGCCTATACACTGGACCAGCTGGCTGGAAACCGTGCCCAGCTAGCAAGAGGGAGCTTTAAGCCCAAGTGAACAGTCTGTATGTCCCCTGGCTTCTTACAGTTTAGGGGACAGGGCCGAGGACATTGGGCGCCAGATGTAGACGGAGTTTTACTTCTAAGGCGCCAGTCCAAAATTAATATTTATTAGAATATAAATTAACACTCACAATATTAGTAACAGTTTATGGTGGCATCTGAACAAGGACTGGCGTATCCAAGCGATGGACAAGTGATGGACGCGCGATGGAAGGACGATGCATTCTGATTCTGTCTGTCTAGCAGCCAGCAGCCAGGAACCAGGAAGAGAGAGTCCTTGTGTCCCAGCAGCCACTTATCAATGGGGTTGGCCACAAGCCCTCCAGGGTCCCGGAAGTGTCTTCTGACCTTATTGGCTGACACCTTAATCCTGCCACAGTAACTGGTTAATTAGTGCTTTTATTTGTAGGCAAATTTCAGATGTCCTTGAAGATTAATGCTTTTTTTTTTTTACATTTTAGAATAATATACTCATTAAATAATTAGATGAAATTTTGTTACTGGATATGAAATAAACGTCTAAGACTACCTCAGACTGCTCCTAGTAACTGAAAAAAAAAAAAAATACCAAAGTACCCTAATAAAAATTTCTGGTTCAGTGGCAAAAGATAAAAGAATAGTTTTTTTTAAATAATAAAAATTTTAATGGTGAATGTGTACATATATTTAAACATATGACCATCCTAATATTTACTGACTTTGCATTAAGATATGTCAATGTAAGAAGTATAGCTCTCATCTTAAAGGAAATAAGTGATAGTTTATTTGGAAAAATGTCAAGTGATCATCGCTTGGGAATAGATTTAAGTTTCCACAAATGACATGTTCCAGTGAAAAACCAGTTTCATGAAGATTTCTATAGTGTTACAAGACAAAGAATGTCATATATCAAGGCAAGTCTTAAATACATTGGTGAATATACATGAGTGATGTTGTGACAGTGACATGGTGGAGGAATTTCTCCAAGCTTAAGATGCTTTGTTGAAAATGTTGGAATTTTGGTGGTTTAAAACTAATAGGTCTTCTAAATCAATTGATTTCAAAGGATTTTATCCACTAATCATAGTATGTCATTTATGACACAGAACTAGCCAGGGAATGGTTATTTGAGGGACAAAAGTTATTCCCAAACAAAATAATTAGCCTCTCATTTGTTATCAATATTTTTTGAAATTGCCTCAAACTGGAAAAATATTCATATACATTAGAACACTAGAACAAATAATAGATTTACAGCATTGATCTAAAACATCATCAACATTGATCTCTGTTTTTAATCAATGAAATTATATAGTTAAGAAAATCCTCAATATAATTATATTAGAACTATTTATGAATGTGTATGTTAAACAAAATTATATATATACAATTAGCAATATTACTAAATTATGATAATCCTTAAAATTTAAGAACACAAATAAACTGGGCAGTTGTGATGTATGCCTTTAATTGTAGCATTTGAGAGGCAGAAGGAGGCAGATCTCTTTACTTCAAAACCAGCCTGGTCTAAAGAGCAAGTTACCAGATAGCCTGGGCTGCACAGAGAAACCTTGTCTAAAACCCGAAATAATAAAGTATTAATAAATACTTGTATATTATTTCTCCATTAAGTTCAGATATATTAGACACAGGACTATATTGTTAGTTTAATTTGTAGTTAATAATTAATTAATTTAATAGTTAACTTTTCAAGGTTTCATAACACATTTGCAACGTCATAGCCACAGCTCTTTTATAACAGTGAAGTTGAATTAACCATGAAAAAATAAGGATTCTTAAAGTAAGAATAAAAGACAAACAAGCAAATGAAAATACATCCTTCTTTTACATTTCAAGCATATGAAAGATAAGCAACAGTATTCTGTATTAATGTATGGTGGTACATGTTTGATACCAGCCTAAGATACCAAGAACACAACAAAACAGAAAACTCTGTTCTTAAAAAATTTGGCTGGCTGAGAGGGATTGGGAAAGGGAGGGGAGGGGAGGAGGAGCAGGGGATACATTGATGGAGATGGCATTTTTATGAAAATTAAAATATATATAATAAAAATGTCAAAATAAATAAATCACATTCAAAAGGAAAAAGAAAAAAATATCTGGAGTTCAAAAGTTTGTAAATGATTCTAAAATGACTCTGTAACAAAGGAATATGAATTGTGTTTGTTAACAGAAGGAGCACACAGTGACCCCAGGTGTTCTTTCATGTGAGATAATGTGCAGATAATCACATCATTGCTTCCTAAATCTTTTAATTAACTTTGAAATTTACTGTTAGTTCTTCCCTGCTTAACATAATGGTTGACCTATGGTGTCTCAAAGCACAGGCCATGAGCTGAGGATCTCATGAGATCACCAAGTAACTGGCAGCCTGGTTCTTCAGTCTGTGGCAATGTTCAGTCTGCACTTATATGGATATTATCTGCTCCAAGTACTGCTGGTTTAGAGCTGAGATGACACAAGCAGACAGTTTTAAGCCTTAGCTGGCAACTTATGACATTGTTCAATAATTCTATTTTCTGGCCACATGCAAGAATAGCTTCTATCATGAGGTAACTATATTTTAAAACAATTCCAAACTATTCTAGTCTACAATGTCATTTTATTCAGCAGCCTCACCTCTCTCCTTCACCACAGTAGTGCTGGAAAGTTGATCAAGACTTTTATAACAAATATAATCATATGAACAACAACAACAACAAAAAACGGTCATTGCAGACTTAATGGCACATAGATTAATAGAAATTTGTTAATTTAAGTTGTAAGCCTGAGCTAATAAACTGAGCATACACTTCATAGAAAGACCCTATGAGGTTACTTGGGAGCAGTTTGTAAGGCAGAATATCTACCTACACTCACATTAAGGCTTGAAAAAACAAATAGGAGTTAAAGAGTACAAAGAACAAGCAATATTGGAGACACACTCACACCTACTGTTAGGAGTTCCACAAAATCAACAAGTTAATAGTCATAATATAGATGTAGAGGACCTGGTACAGATTCATGCTTGCTGCTTCAATTTCTGTCAGCTCATGTGAGCACAGCTCAGTAGATTCTGTGGACCATGTTTCCTTGATTCCTACGATCTCTCTTCCCCTTCTTCAGTGGAATTCCCCAATATCTGAGGGAGGGACCCAATAGAGACTTATAATTTAGAGTCTTTCTCAGTACAATGTCTGGTTGTGGGCCTTTCCACCTGCTTGCATCAGCAACTGAGGGAAACATCTATGATAAAGTTGTGACAAGGAGCCAAACAAATTTCTTTTCTGGGTTTGAGTTACCTCACTCAGGATGACTTTTTTTTTATGTTTGCCTGAAACTTTCATGATACTATTATTATTAAACTAGTCAGTTATCTTCCATTGTATAAATGTACCACTCTATTAACTCTTCTCTTGAGGAGCATCTAGGTTGTTCTCAGATTCTGACTATTATGAATACAGCCATAATGAACATAATGGGGGCAAGTGTCCTTGTGATAGGATAGAGAAAGTATCTGAATAAAGAGTTTGAAGACATCAGAGAATGAAAATAACTCAATATTCATGAATTAGTAGGATTAACATAATAAAAATGGTGGTCATACCACAACAATCTACAGATTCAATCCAACTTACATCAAAACTTCAACACAATTAAAACAATTCTTAACTTCATGTGGAAAAACATAAAACCCAGGATAGCTCTAAAACTAGAGCAAATAATAAAAGAATGGCTGGAAATATTAAGATCCCTGATTTCAAGTTGTACTACAGAGCTATAGTAAAACTATAGTATTGACACAAAAAATACATGCTGAACTTAAGGCTCAGATAAAGTCACACACGTCTATACACTTGACTTTTATTAATAAAGCCAATGATACACACTAAAACAATTTAGTATCTTCAGAAAATGATGCTATTCTAACTGGATGTTGGATGTCAGCACATAGAAGAATTAAAATATATTTATGTGTTTCACCCTGGACAAAATTCAAGTCTAAGATGACCAAAAACCTCAACACGAAACCATACACATTGAACCTGATAGAAGTGAAATACATTGACACTACAGACAGCTTTCTTAACAGACCATCAGTAGTAGTGGGGTTTCTAGGTCCCGGCAGCCAGAGATCCAGACCCACAGACCTGCCGCCTGAGACCTCTTAGCCGCCCAGGCCCCAAGAAATGACTCAGACACATATATTAACTTTATGCTGTTTGGCCCATGGCTCAGGCACATTGCTAGCTAGCTCTTCCATCTTAATCAACCCATTTCTATTAATCTGTCTGCCACGTGGCCCGTGGCTCACCTGAGTTCCTTCATGTTGCTCCTTGGGCTTCTTGCTTGATCTGCCTCTGACTCCGCCCTTCCTTTACTACCTATTCTGATTCCTCCTCCTACTTCTTCTATGGTGCCTGTCATGGCCCAAAACAGCTCCTTTATTTAAAGATTGAGATTCACAGCATACATAAACACATTCCCATATCAACCACCCATAGTTAGACACTTATATCAACAATTAATAAATTTGACCTGATAAAACCAAAACCTTCTGTAAGACAAAGGATGCTGTCATTAGGAAAAACCAGCATTCTACAGAATGGGAAAAGATTTTTACCAACATCATACATAATAGAGGGCTAATATCCAAAATATATAAAGAATGTAAATAATTAGACATTAACAAACCAAACAATTCAATTTAAAAGTGTGGTATAGATCTAAAGAGAGAACTCTTTAATAAAATAATCTCAAATGACTGAGAAACACTTCAAGAAATTTTCAACATTTTTAGCCATCAGGAAAGTGCATATCAAAAGTACTTTGCAATTCCATCTTACACCTGTCAGAATGTCTAAGATGAATAAAATAAATGATAGCTTTTGCTGGTGATGATGTGTAACAAGGGGAACACTTCTTTCTGGTGAGACTATAAACTTGTACAGTCACTATAAAAATCAATATTGTGGTTCTTAAGAACATTGGCACCACTGTAATAAGTTTTTGACCTGTGTGTTCTGTTCTAGCCCTGAGATTTGGACCCACCATCAGCTCTGCTGCCACTCAGTCCCAAATAATCACATAAAGTCTTATATTAATTACATGCTTTTTGACTTATGGCTTAGGCTCATTATAGCTAGCTCTTACATCTTAACCTATTTTTATTAATCTGTGTCTTTCCATATGGCTTGTGGCTTACCTGATTTTTTTTTTTTTTAATCTTTCTTCTTGAATGACTGGATTGCATCTCCCTGACTTTTCTCTCTTTCCCCTATTTATATGGTTGGATTTCTTGCCTGCTTCTTAGTTACTCTGCCATAGGCAGAAGCAATTTCTTTTTGTCCAATGGTAATTCACAGCATACACCAAAGTATCCCACATCATGGGACTCAATCTACCTAAGACTCAATTTTTTTTTTAAATTTCTAAAACATTTCTATGTTCAATCATCAATTTATTTCAACTTTATATTTTTTTTTATTTGTTATTCATTATGGAGTTTATATGGAGCATTTCAAAGACACCTTGATTAAGTTACTTACATTCACTAATAAATTATATGTTTAAGGATTTCCAAACAGTCTTTGATTCTGTCCCTTTAATTCCAACTATATATCTCTTAAGTTAACTCGATATTTATCAATCAGTATATTTAAGGAATACATAGATGATAGATAGATGTAGCAATTTTAAAGATAAAGAACTGTATCTATTTTAATTATCTCCCACATTATAATCAACATTTTAATTAGACTTTATGTAAACAAAATGGAAACTGAAAACTAGCCATCAGTATTTTAGTATGTAAAAATTATTAGTCTGTGTAAAAAATAAATTTTTAGTTTGAATTGAAATATGATCTTGAATTGGAATATGTTCAACATTTTAATTATATTTTAAAGTGAGAACTGAATCAATAGAACAATAATTGCCACCACTTATTATATGCTAATTCAAAGATAATTTTGCCATAGAAAGGATGGGATTCAAAAATAGCTCAATGAAATGTCAGATGTGTTTGGGCTGCCATGGGAAAAAGGACAAGTGACATTTCTATTTGGTAGAAATAAATGCTGGTGATGAGATTGAAATAATTTTGAATCAGATACCAAATTTATCTCTTTATGTAATCTTTTAAGGCTATTTCTTTTTACTACATGATAGACAGATTTATTTTACCTAAACTTTTGCACTTAAAGTCTTATGCATTTGTATACTAAGGGGATGTTATATTTAAAGGATTCAGTTACCTTCAGGGAAAGAACTAGTTAAATGAAAAGATGAGGTATATACAGTTGGAATATGGAGGTTGAGTAAGGAAGAATAATTTGAATTGTCTTATATTTCAGTAATTCATCCACAGTTTGCTACTGTAGTAAAATGCTGTAATGTTACTGCACTAACAAAAACACTTCTAAGATGTGCAACAGTTCCAACCCATAATCTAAAAGGATGTATAAAAATTTCTGATGCAAGTTGCCTGCTTGGTGAACTGGCCAGTCTCAATGCAATGCTTGTGAAAGGAATTTACTAGGTGGGTAATCATATCACTGTCTTTTCAAGTGATGGCTTTTGCCAGAGGGATCAACCTCCCTCTCCTTGAGTCTATAATAGTTATGTCAAGTATAGCATAATCTTGAGAAGAGCAGATTCTCTGTGGACTAATTGTTCTCTAAACACAAGCAAAACTTATTTAGAAATATTCAAAGGAAGAAGCTAGTAAAGTTATATTAATAATTAAGTAATATTTGGGGCTCTACATATTTAGCACACTTCCAATGTTAGGGAATGAACTCTGACTCTGTTGTTTGAATCTTACTCTGTGGTAATTTCCAACCACAAGTACAAACTAGCATGATCTTTAAGACAATATACTAGTTTGAGCGAGGAAGTGATTTCTTCATTTTGTCTAATCTGTGAGGTTCATTCTAATACAGAGACATATCTACCTTGACATGGTTTTGTGTGGATTAGTGGATAATTTTATAATTAATGAATCTGAGAAAATACTTTAAGTATTCCTTTATGATTATTTTAATTCCAGAGTTTCAAATAACTATTAAACAAATGGGCTCATTGAGCTACTATATTTGATGCATTTTTTTTCAAAGAGGAATGAATCTTATTTTGTAGAGTGTGGTTTAAAAATTGAGTAAAAATAGGGATTTTCCCCTTATTTTGTAAGATTGCAGGAGCTAGAATTATGGCAAGACTTTCTGAAAAGAAAGAAAAATTGTCATACATTTTGAAGAAGATTAACATCAATGACTTCTAGCAGAAGTATTATTAGATCTTAATTTTCAGTGATTAATATTAAAGTTTCAGGAAATCAAGGCAACTTTGTTATAAAAGTTCTTATAAAAATGTACCTTCCATTCAAAGTGTCTTTATTAACTTATTATTAATAATATAGTGTTTTTCATAGCCAGTTTTGCTGATTGTTACTGTGTTAGTCAGGGTAACTAATGCTGTAATGAAACATCATAGCCAAAGTAACATGTGGAAGAAAGGGTTTATATGGTTTACTTTTTGACAACATGGTTTCTCATCAAAGGAAGTAAGGAGGAACTAAAGCATGTCAGGAGTCTGTAGACAGGAGTTCATACAGAGACCATGGAGTAGGACTGCCTTCTGACTTGGTCCCCATGGCATGCTAGGCCTGCTTTCTTATATAAGCTTGAACCACATGCCTTGTTAGAACCTACCCATAATGACTGAGCAATCCCACATCAATCACTAATTAAGAAATGTCATATATGCTTGCCACCAGCCCGATCTTATAGGGGCATGTTCTCAACTGAGTCTTCCTCCTATACAGTGATTCTAGCTTATGTCAAGTTGAAATAAACTAGCTAGTTCCGTTATATTTATATAATATTCCTGTGACTTTCTCAAAACTCAATTCAACACATTAATATTTAATAAAATTGGAAGCAGGAAATATACATAAACCTGTCACATAGCTTCCTGTAGTTCTGTCAATTTTGACTGTGGTCTCATATACACGTGTTGTTAGATTCAATCCTGTCTTTTTCCTAATAACTTTTTTTGCTTGTCACCATTTTGGTACCGTTCATTTCTTTGCATTTATGTCTTATAAATATCATAATAAATTAATGCATGTTGTGACAAGAGAGATATTCAAAACATTAAAAGTTTGTACTACCACATGCCGCAGTTTTTACGTGAGAAAGCTGATGCTTAGGCCCACAGAATCACTCAGCACTTGTGTGGGTCAAAAGCAACACTGGTTATTTAATTTGGTAATTAAGTAATTTTATTTCTCTGTTTTGGAGGAGGAACCCACCGATATGGAGAATCATATATAGGTGTTTTAGTGGTTTAGTCACAAAGTAACAAATCCTTCCTACTTCTTTTTGAGTGACGTATCTTTATTCCCATTGCCTGGGATGCTGAAAGAGCTAAAGGACTGGGAGAATGAAACATTTGATAACATAACTGTCTTTGTCACCTTGATGCTTTCTTTTATCATTCAAGCAACTGAATTTCTGTTGGGAAATAAGAATGATGTTCTGCAAACAAACTTCTTTTTCACTACATCCCTACTTGCTTTTACAAACATTTTGTGCTTTTTCATCCTCTGCAGCACTTTTGAATTACTCTCATGGTAATCACATATAAATGCGAAAATTTCTTGTTGCCTGGTGTAAAACTTTACTATTCTCATTGAACATTTCCAAGCCTTCTGAAAATGTTGGGGAAATCCAAACTATTCATTAAAATAAATGTTTAAAATGTGACATTAATGTGAAAGTTGGAAAACATTTTTTATTGCTGACTATTGTCTCCTGTGTTCATGCCTCAGATGCCTTTGGACAAATTTAAAATTCTCCATCAAAGGATAAGAAAAAATGAAGAAATAGCAAACTTTGGGCCTGATTTTCCTTCATCTACAGAAAACATAGGTGATCACAGCTCTTCCTTTTATAATGTGAGTTCCTGCTACTATTAACCTCTATGAAGGGCACTGAGAAAGAGAAGCAATAAATTTAGATGAGAAATAAATAGAGATTTAGATAATAAAGATTTGTTTGGTGGGTTTTTTACATTAAAAAAAGACTTGATTTTGAATTCTTGCATATGTCATTCACTGATGCCTCTGATAATAGATGACCAGAAATTTTAATTTTTTAATTTTGAATCATGGAGGATCTAAGAATGTGTATTATACTTTGAAAGCAAGTGATGTAGAGAAGAGTAGCTTAAATGCCAGCATCTAAGTTTTACCTTAAATTAGTAAACTCTGTGATTTGAGGAAGTAGTGGGGAGGGATGAATGGCGGGTGTGTAAAAACTGATGATGGTCTCCAAAAAAGGCTTGAGGCGACATTTCCAGTATCTGTTCTTCTCTATTACTTTAGGTATGACTAGCAAGGTTGTGCTTCACTGGTGAGTGGTTAGTGGTTCATGGTCTTCTGGTGTTACTTAATTCATGAGGTCAGTGTCCCTGAAAAAGTATAGCTTTCTGCAAACATGAGGACCAAACAATTAGATGCAGCTTGGTCTCCTCTAGGAAATGCTACCAAGTGACCCAATGCTCCTGGCCACAACTGAATCCTTTTATTTTCCATCTGAAACTATTACTGAAAATCTCTTTTGACTGAGGAAGCAGAGAAAAAAATGCCTAACATGAAATATGCTTTTCAATAACTGCTTTAAGCATATGTCATTTGTCTTAATGTATGTTCCTTATTCATTTACCTTGATCTCACCATCACCTATTTCATGTGTTTGCCACAGAAGACAGAATTTCTTTCTTCTATGTTCTAAACTCTGGATATTGGGCAATGGGAAAGTTAGGTAAGAGCGGAGATAAACTTTGCTCCATTTGTTGCCTTTTAAGAATTTTTATGCTCAGTGTAAATAATGGCACCTGACCAAAGTCAACCACATTCTCTGGAGTCTTCAAAGAAGGTGAAAACTAAAGTTCACAAGAAGACATCAAAGTGGCTACATCACAGAGAAAATTCATAAGGCAGGCAGAGGGTCCTCCTAACCTTCTCAGCAGAGGGATAGTCACCAAACACATAGAAAAGATAGGGCCTGAGACAGCAAAATAACCAGACTAACATTGACCAACCGACCTAACAAAACTAGGACATTTTAAGTTATGCTTAAACAAGACCATAGGTTATATCTTTCCTTCCAGACAATCTGTATAACTTAATAACTCATGAAATATTAAACAGAAAAGAAACTTATTCAGTAGAGGGGAATAATAAATCTTAAGCACTATATTGCTCTAGTTTTAGAGAGACAATCAAAATAGCAAACTGAAAAAGGACAATGCCCAAGCAACTTGATTATACCCTATCATCATATTAATTTTGTATACTTTGATTTTCATGTAATAATAAATGTTTAAAGTACTTATAGATAAAATATATCACACAAAAATAACCTTATATGTGAGTAAAGGCATAGTTTCATAAGAAACAAGAAAACAGTAAGGAATTATTTTTAAAAAATTTCATGTTGAAAGTGGAGATAGAGGTGTTTACAAAGACACATTTCACTGTGAGATTTGTAGAAGTGACTGTGGAGACACATGATTCTTGCATTTGTTAGACCTATAGAACAGAGAGGGTCGTTGAGGTAAAGGAAAGATGATATACCATAGATAATCCTATGGTAAACATGTCTAATTCTATTATCTTTAAAGAAACTGTACCCACAAACTCACAGAAACTGTATCTGCATGCATCAGACCTGCGCAAGATGAAACCATTCAAATTCTTCACATAGGTTGTGAAGAGGATCATAAAGACCCATTCCTCACTGAAGGGTATTGGCACTTGATAGCTATTATGGAAGAACAGTCAGCTTTCCTTAGGGTTCTAACTCCTGAGAGGTTACCAGTGTTACAGTAGATGGTTCTGCCACTGTGTGCATATAGGCATCACACAGTGGGTGTTATGTTGAAAAAGTAAGCACGTGAAGCTTGGGAAGGAAAAGTGGCAGATAAGATAAAGAAGAAATTGAAAGGGAGGAAAGAGAATTAAATTGATAGAAATGTTTTGCATATATATGTTTCTAGATACTTGATCACACTGTGTAAAGATAATCACTGTAACTAGTTTAATAAAAAGCTAAGTGGCCAATAGCTTAGCCAAATTTCCATGCACAGAGTATGTTGGGAAGAAGGGCAGAGTCAAGAGGAGATGTCTAGAGATGGAGAAAGCCAGACATGCAGGAGGAGAGGTAAATGCTATGAGCCATAAAACAGCGTGAAGATAATAGAAATTGGATGATTTGAATTAAAAGAGCTAGTTACAAACAAGCCTAAGCAATCATCCAATCTTTCATAAATAATAAGTTGCTGTGTCATGATTTGAAAACTGGCTACTGAGACAGATAAAACCTCACAACATATATGCATGAAATTTTCACAAAGTTATACATTGGACTGAGTATGTATTAAAAGATAATGTTTTCTAAGTGAACTAGTCAGAAAATTATAAGCTTGTTGGTTTAAAAAAACAGAAAAACAAGAGATTTGCCATGAAATTGTGCCTTGTACATATGTCATAAGCAAGTCTCACTGTCATGATTCCTTCACACAACAATATTAATTCTACAAATTCATAAGCATGGATATATTTCAATTTTCTAGAGCCTTTTTTCTTCAGAGGTTTAGTGTTTCATTGTAGAAGTATTTCAACTCCTTAGTTAGGTTTTATTCCTAGATGTTTTATTTTCTTTGAGGCTTTTGGATGTGGACATATGTCTGAGTTCTCTTTATCTGTATATTTGATGATGTGTAGGAAAGTAATTAATTTGTACAACTTGATCTTGTATTCTGCCATATATCTGAATTTGTGTGGCACATCTAGAATTTTATGGGTGGATTTTGGAGATTTCTTATATATGATATGTCACCTGCAAGTAGGATACTCTGAGTTCTTTTTGTTCATCATTGTCCTTTAATTACCTTCTGTGACCTTATTACTCCAATTAGTAAATCAAGTACGATAATGGAAAGAAGTGAGCATAGTCCAACCTTGTCTGAGCAGTGATTTCAGTAAGATTACTTTAAGTTGTCTGTTTTGAATAATATTGGCTATGGATTGTAAATTTTATTATATTGAGATATATTCCTTCTCATTCTATTTTCTCAGAAATTTTATTGTGAAGGCCATCTTAATCTTATAAAAAGTTTTTTCTGCATCTATTGGAATGATCATGAAATATTTTTCTTTATACCAGTTTATGTGGTTAATTACAATTTTTACATGCATATGTAAAACTATGTTTTAGTCTTCGGGATAAAGTCAACTTGGTTATTTGGAATAACCATTTTGATATCTGTCAGTTCTTGTTTGGAAAGGATGTTCTTGAAAAAAATTAAATTTATGTTCCTCAAGCGATACTGGTCTGTCTTTTTTTTTATTTTTATTTTTATTTTTATTTATTTATTTATTTATTTATTTATTTGGTTTCTGTGCTTTTATCTGGTTTGTAATTACAATGACATTGCCATCATAGAAAGAATTTTAAAATATTCATCTGTTTGGGGAAAAATTGCTGTAAATCACCTTTAAGAGTTTGGTGGAATTCTGATTGAATTTATCTCCTTTTGTACTGTCCTGAGAAGGCTTTTTATTATTATTTCAGTATCCTCATTTGTTATTGATCTATTTTGGTTGTTGACTTTTTCTTGGTATATTATTGGTGGCTTGGTTGAATCTGGAATAAAATATCCATCTTTTTTATCTTGGTCAACTTAAGGTAGTACTCATTTTTAAATTTTCCCCTTATACTACTTTGTCTTTCTTGTGGTATTTGTCATAAAATTTCAATGTTCTTAACTTACTCTGTTAATTTAGGTTCTTTTTTCCTTTTTTTTTTTTTTTTTTTTTTGTTAGTTGGGTGAAGGGTCTATCGACCATTTTTATCTCCTTAAAGAACCATCTCTTAGATTTGTTTATTCTTTATTTTGTTTTATTCTATTTGATTAATTTATGCTCTGATTTTTATTACCTACTGTTATCAAGTAGATTTGCATTTTATTCATTCCTGTTTTTATAATTTTTGAGGTGCATCTTATCTAAGGAAAATGGTATTTCTTCTTTGAGAGGAAAAAAAAAATATTTAGCGATCAGTTGTTTAATCCCCAGGGTTGTTATTTACTAAGGATTTGTTTGCTGCCAATTTTAGTTTTTATCGCATTGAATGGAGAATACAAAAAATGATTTCAGTCTTTTTTCAGTGTGTAAGGATTTGTTTGAATCCCAAAATACAATGTTATATAGAGAAGATTCTGTTTGCTGATGAATAGAGTTTTTCTTTAGTGTAGAGATGGAATACTCTTTAGATATCTTTTAAACTAATTTGATGTGGGGTATTGTTTGATTCTGATGTGTATCTGTTTACTTTTGTCTAGAAAACTATTAGAGAAAGTGGGGTATACAAATAACTACTGCTAGTTGATTAAATTTAATCAGTGTCTTTATATATACTAATAAATAGTGCACATTTTATAAAACTGATTGTACCAGATTTTGATGCATATGTATCTATGATAGTAATGTTTTCTTGCTTAACTGATTATAGTAATAGTAAGGTCTTCTTGTTATGTTGAATATGATGAAGCATACCTTTGAATTTACTCCAGTTTTTTTAATTCAAATTCTATTTTATCAGATATTGAGATAGGAATTGGTGATGATTCTTGGTTCCATCTGATTTGAGTATTTTATTTACCTTTTCTGCTCTATAGCTATGACTATTTTGAAAGCAAAGATGTGTTTCCTTGTGCCAACAGACAGATAGATTTTAGTTTTGATCCATTAAGTCAGCCTGTGTTGGAGAATTGAGGTCATTAGTAGTTCAAGTTACTTAATTGCAGTTAGGTAGTGTTGTAGTTTGTTTTTTCAGTGATACTTCATATTTTAATAATCTGGTTTGGTATTTCTTTTCAGAGGCTCTCTGCTATGCTATATTCATTACTCTCCGGAGTCCAAAGCATTGCTCCCTTCACTTAATTTCATTTGGTTTGTTGGATAAAAATTTGCCAGAGACTTGCTTCAACAGGGATTCAAGTCCCCCCAAAAATGTGTGGAGTCAGAAGCATGGGAAAAGGATACTGACATGATCTGGTGATGAGTTAGGACAGCTGCCAATGCATTTAGTGAAGAAAGAATAAACCTTTTATATTTTATAGTTGCACATAGAATTAAATGGGAGAAAGGAGGCATGTGAGCCTGAGTGTGACTTGAGGTCAGGGGTTGAGGAAGCTAACATTGACTTTACAAGTTAATAGGCACCACAGTCATATATTAATTGAAGGGCCTCAAGTTCCTCTTGCCATGGATAAGAATGTCTCTATTTTTAGCAAGCACAAGATTTTGAGAGAAGGAGGACTTCTGTCTAAAAGTCTGATCTTGGCAAAAGAACTTTCTTAGGTGATCAGACATTCCATTATAGAATATTTCAATTTCTTGCATGACTTAGTTTAAAATAGCTAAAGTTTAAGCAAGCAAAGATGAGGCTAGACAATTATTACTACAAACATGAATTTATAAATTTAATTATCAAAGATACCTTGTTTATCTAGCATAAATTACTTAACTAAATTTTCTAGCAGATTTCTGTTAATCTGTTATGAGTGATAAACTGTTTGGGTTATCATGCAACATGGTTCAATGGTGGCTGGGATATTTTGTTTTATTTTACTCAGCTTGCAGTTTTTAATATACATTCTATTTGGTTGGAGCCTCTGTCTCAGCAGTGCACAATCCTCTTCCTCCTCCTCCTTTTCTCTCTCTCTCTCTCTCTCTCTCTCTCTCTCTCTCTCTCTCTCTCTCTCTCTCTCTCTCACACTCTCCAGCCAACTCAGTGAATCACAGAACATTCTGCAATCTTAGAAGCTATTGTAGCATCTTACCCTGATGCCACTAGCTGCCAAAGTTTCTCCCTGTGCACTCAACTTTTGACCATTCATGGTCACGAATATAGGTTGTAGTGGACACATCTGAGTCATGACGCCTCTCCTACAACCTATAAAATTCCACTGTTTTAGTTTGAACATATGACTTCTCTGGCCTTGATCTCTGGGTGTTGCTTTGCTGTTGTTATACTTTTTCTACTTGTCTTGGTATGACTTACCACTTTAGTGGAGAAACTTATTGCTTTCTTTATTATATATACTAAGTTACTCAATTATACTGTGGGGATCTTATTTTCTGTCTATTAGCTGTTTTGTAGGACTCTTAAATTTATACAAGTTTGCCTTTTCTTATTGTGTGACAGTTTCCTTCTTTTGGAGTTTGTGATTATTTTTTCAACCTCTCTATCCTGTGGTTAACCTATCTAACTCTCACACAAACCTTTTATAAGACTGGTGGGTTTTGCAGGGAAATACTGCCTTAAACTTTTATACTGTTTGTGCTTTTGTGATGAAATCTCTCTGTGTGTGTAATTCTTCTGTTAGTTATTTATCTGTGATGGACAGAGCAGCCTGGGGCAGCAGAGAGGATATACAGGTTGCCTAGGGGTTGAATATTGTTTAAGTAGAATAAGTCAGATAAACACAGGGGACATGGTTAATGGGCAAAATGTGTGTCCTTTCTAATCTTAGATTGAAGGTTAAATCTGGAGTTTGGGGAAAATACATAGAAGTGAAAGTCAGTCAGACTCACTGAATAAAAACTGAAGAGAAATGTGTAGCAGTTGCTTGGGTAAAGAAATTGTAAGTGGTATCAGTAGAATCTATGGATCAGGTACAAGCAGGCTAAATCCTGAAAGAAATTTAGAAGTTTGCTGCAGCACACGCAGATTTTTCGACTTAGACAAGGGTGTTGGATGTGAGAGCTTGGCTTCCGCCATGAATTTAAAGAAGGGTACATGAAGAAAGAATCAGAAGAACAAACCCAGCTAAACAATGATGCTAAGAAAGGTTTTCATTTTTTGGAACAAGAGTAATATAAATAGGAATGATGCAACAGGATACCTTAAATTGGGATAACAAATAGGAGGTCAGGATAGAGGAGGGAAGAGTAGAAAAAATAACACTAAAAAATATTTTAATGTCACTGCTTTGGTGCCTCTGCCATGTTGAAAAGCCAAGTGGGGCAGAGTCAGCAGGCAAAGCAGTGCTGTATATTCTAGCATTTTTAAAAGCTCTTCTGTTTAGGAAATGGTTAATGATACACAATAAAACATATTCAGATGGAAAACCCCTCTATAAATGGGTTACAAAGTATGTGAAAAAAATACATAAGCTGGAAGAGAAAAGAAAAATGTTAGAGAAATTTCTTTTAAAAAGAGAAATACAGTAATAAAAAATAAGCTACATAAAGATGGAAAATACACGAAGAGTCTGGATTATGGTTATAATTGTGTTTTATTTTATTTCTTTTACTGTTAATGAGCTAATTGCAGAAAGACAAGTGATTGCAAAGGCTGATAAGCAAACAAAAAATATATTTTAATGTTATTTTGACTTTGAAATTTGTGTCTAAAGATATATTGCTTTGGAAGGAGGCTCTGCTTTTGTTTCCACAGAAGAAGAGAATCTGTGAATTGCTTCCATGCAAGTATGGTTTCATCAACCCTGACCACCTGAAAATTCTCTGATAGGAAGAGATGGTTATTAGGGCTTTAAGGCTAAGATGATCCAGCCTCAGGACACTCATTAAATAGTCAGAGCCCCTTGATCAGCAGGAAGTAGTAATAGAAAACAGTACTCAAATTCCCAAAATATTGCTTATAAAGGTTTGTTTTCATTATAAATGGTTAATGGTCATAGTCAATATCTCTCTAAGAAGAAAAGGGGAAAATGGAATAGGATGATTTTAAAAAGATAGATTATTGAATTTACTCTAATCCAAAAATCAGTTGTTAATCTCAAAGTATTTTAAGTTGGTATGGATTATGGTTTATTGATACAAATTTAAAGTCAATTTTTTATACTGTATGTATTTTTCTACTCTTATTTAAGCTATGATGTTTATGTAACTCATTCAAAATTATAATGTATAATTAGAATTGCAGATTAATAGTCATATGTGATAATTAAACTTTGATGTGGGAATGTCTTTATATACTGTGAATATCAATCTTTAAATAAAAGAATTGTTTTTACCCTTGGTCAACACCATAGCCAGAGACAGGAGCATAGGTAGGAAAAGGGCAAAGTCAAACACAGAATAAGCCAGACACCCAAAGAAGCAACATGTAAGAAACACAGGTGAGCCATGGGCCATGTGGCAAGACAGATTAATGAAAATGGGTTCAGTTAAGATGAAGGAGATAACTAGTAATGTGCCTAAGCCAAAAGCCAAACAGCATGAAGTTAATGTAATTGTCTGTATGTTTCATAGGAATATTGGGATTGCTGAACCAGATAGGCTACTACAGGCAAATCTGAACTGTCGGACTAGTCTAGGCCAGAAACTTCATTGTAACAAATGGCGTCCTAACATGGGCTGAATACCCCATACATAAAGCTGGAAAAAACTTAAAAAGGGTTCTAGAGCACAGAAATGGAGCCAAAAACATCTTTCAAATTGTGTATCTGAAGTGGGTCATTGTACAGAGATAGTATAACATCCAGGCCATGGACAAAATGGCAGAGGACTTGTGGCAGGCAGCTTAAGTTGGAACAAAGCTGGTACCTGAAGTCTCACAGAAGACTTTGTAGCATGTGATTGATTTAAGGTTTCTGTTTATATTGAATAAAAAGGGAACAGAATCAAAGATGGCTAATTAGTAGCAGCATATTCTGGAACTGCTCTGTTTGCTAGTGGTAAGCAGATGTCACCAAAGTAGAGTTGCATAGCCTAGAATTTTTAAAGTTCTTCTGGTTAGAAAATGACTTACAATTCACAATAAAATAGATTCAGATGGAAAAAAATCTGTAAATGAGTTACAATGTGTGTGAAATGTACATAGGATTCAGAGTAAAAAGAAAGAAGACAAAGTCTTTAAAAAAGAGAAATAGAGTAATAAAAATATAATAAGCTACATAAAGATGGAAAATAAACACAGAGTCTGGATTATGGTTATTATTTTGTTGGGTTTTTTAACTTTTTTTTAACTGGTAATGAACTAACTGCAGAATGACAATTCCAAAGGCTGCTAAGGTAAACAAAAAATATATTTTAAAGGTATCTTTACTTTGAAATTTGTGTCTAAGGATTTATTGCTTTGGAAGAGTTCTGTTTTTGTTTCCACAGAAGATGAAAACCTATGGATTGCTTCCAGGCAAATATGGTTTCACCAACCAAGACCACCTGAAATTCTGATAGGAAGATATGGTCACATCAGGCTCAAGACTGCAACTAAGATGAAAGAGTCTCAAGAATTAGTGAGATTGTAAACACCCCTTTATGAGCAGAAAGTAGTAATGGAAAGCTATAGCCAAATTCCCATAATATTGTTTATAAATGTTTGTTTTCATTATTAATGATTAATGGTCATAGTTAATTTCTTTCTAAGATGAAAAGGGGGATATGTTATAGGAATGATTTAAAAAAATAGATTATTCAAATTACTCTAATCCAAAAATCAGATTTCAATCTTAAAATATTTTACATTGGTATGGACTTTGGTTTATTGATACAATTTAAGGTCAATTTTGTTATGATGTGTATGTTTTTCTACTCTTGTTTAAGGTATGTTTATGTAACTCATTTAAAATTTAATATATAATTAAGAAATGCAGATTAATAGTCATCTATGACAACTAAATTTATAATCATGTTAGTTAGATTTTTCAGGAATACAAAGATATATTTCAATTACATAGGTAATCTTCAAACACTTCTAAGGACTACAAAATATGGCATTTTAAACATTTTAAGAACTTAGGCTATTCTGGATAGTGAGAGAGGTGTGCTTCTGGCAACACCTATCTATTTCAAGAGAAAAATGGGCATCGAAGAAACTCCATATTGAGTTTACTTTCTTTGTGGCAATGGTTAGCCACTGGACAAGAACCTGTTCTTGTATTGACTGCTTGATAGCATGCTGTTTAAACTAGACATGCAGGTTCCATAAGAAAGTGACCTCTGAACTTTGACAGAACAAGCCAAGATGATCCTTCAATTTCTTTCTTTACAGAGAAAAGTGTCAGACATTCTTCAGGACCCACAGAGAAGTGACCAGAATGAGCAGTGAAGTTCTTCAGATTTCCTGCTTCCCTGAAAGAAATGCCAGAGACTCTGAGCCTGTAGGCTGAAGATGAATGCCCTAACATTACAAAGGAACTTTGAGTGACTGTCCAGGCAGATAGGTGTCTTCTCTGTCATTCCTAGATTTTGGAAGTTGTTTGCACTTTCTGATTACTTGGGTAAATATTATGTCCTGTGGTCTTTGATGTAGTTTAAGATTAGATAGTTATAAGTAGTTATCTCTAGTTATTTTAAAAGGTATATTAGTTATCAACCTTTAGACTCATAAGTATAAGGTAGATGATTTAATATTTTCTTTAACTTTGTTAAATACAAATAGATTAGATATTGTAATTGTACTTCTCACTTGATAGCTGTTTTGTTATATGTAATTTTGCTATATGTTGAAACTGGAACCTTCCCTTTTGATTAGATAGAAAAGAGGAAGTGATGTGGGAATGTCTTCCTGTATGGTGTAAAATAATTGTGTATATGTAAATTTTTAGAAATTGTTATAATTGATATGTAGTTTTACAAAAGACACTAAGCAATGATGAAACCCTTTTGATCAACCATGAGAAGTTTCTTTGAATAGTATCTTATTGATTTATTTAAAATAATGGGAAGCAGGAGTCGGGTAACCAACTTCAGTACTGCTCTCATGTTTTTTTTTTGGGGGGGGATGCCAGGTCTAGAGTCAGATGTTGGGGTGAAGCTAATTCAGTGACCTGCAAGTTCCCCTTGTAGAAAGGAGCAGATAAAAACAATACAGTCTCTCGGCACTTCTTGAAATAAGCAAGTTAAATTTTATTAAGGAAAGGGAAAGCTTTAAATACCCTCTTCCCATACAGGAAAAAGCTTTGTTTCATGGTTTCTGCAGCTGTGGTATGGTTGTTGGGCTCAGAATTCAGACCCCTGCCCAAAAAATGACCACCAAGAGACCAATCCAATGTAACAGCAAAGAGGCTCTTTACTGGAAATTTATTGAAAAGCTAGCTTGAATCACTCTGTCTGTCCCATACAGCAGTGGTGGAAGGGTGATCCTGAGCAGCACAAGGCAAGGAATTTTATTGAGGGAAGGGCTCCAGGGACTTCAGAGATTGGGGGTAACAACCTGTATTTCAAGCTTGGGCTAGGGGTACCTGTTATCAATACATTGGCAGCTTGGATGTTTCAACAGTTTACAGTGGTCATTAAGGTTTACCTATATCAGCAGATCAGCAGGTATGCCTGGAGACTATCTGTTCTGTTGTTAACATCCCTTTCTCAGGAAGAGGATGTTTGGAATGTCAGGTATTTACCCTTAAGTGTTGGCTTTTCTCTGGATGATGTCTCCTCAGGGACCCTTCCAGCAAGAGCCTGTTGTCTGTCTTCCATTAATCTGGTTATGGCAGTTGTGTGGTCAAGTTGCTCTGGACTACACATGGTCACCTCTCCCTAGTAATAGGTTATCTCATGTCAGGATTTCACCCTTGTTGTCAGGGCTCCAGACAGAGGCCAGGTTGACTTACGAGGAAGTACTTGTAAAGATGAAATTTTCCTGGCCTAACCTAAGATTTGACCACTTGTACTGTCACACTAACTTTCTGTTTGCTAAGAAGGTACATGTTCACTAACTCTTCCTGAGAAACAACGGATGTGCTTCCTGCATTCCTGAGATACCTTGCTTGGCCACCTGACTCCCTATGCCTGTATTCCTGATGTAGCAACCTGGGTGGGGCCACCCAGGAAAGCTCTACCATGAGGATTGTTAACCCATGTGCTGTTTACCGAAGCAGGAACTTTTTGAAGCTTGCACAATGTGCCCATTGTGACCATTGTTCCAGGAAATGGATATTCTCAGGTGGGCCTCAGCTTGCCCAAGACTGGCTATTGTTTCACAGGAAATATGCCTGCCTGCCTGTGGCATTCTTAAGCTGACCTTTGGCCCTGCCCTGTTACAAAGTGACCCAGATTTCCTATCTCAGGAGCCCAGATGTACCCACTCCCATACCCAGAATGCTGTATTGTAAGGCCCCCTCCCTTTTGCTTGTTTTAGCAAATTTCTCTTACCCAAGAAGTAGAGCTAGCAACAGCACGTTGCAAGGACAGTAAGCAAACTCGCCTAAGACATATTAACAGGACAATAAAGACTAGCTTCACTGATAAAAAAAAAAAAACTGCAGTAAAGACTAAGTCCAGGTGTCTAGAGTAAAGACAAAAGAATGTGGTTAAGAGCCTTGGTCAGGAAACAGCCCCCAACCAAGGATTCAGCTGGGCAGAGGGGGAAGGGAGGGAAAGCAGTTACATAGCTATGTGATCAGGCCCAGCGGAATCAGGGAAGGAATTCCAGAAAGAGATAAGGAACAAAAGAAAAACAGCAGGCCTGGGGGCGGGTGATAACCAGGTTGTTTGGTCAGGCCAGTTGGCAACCTGGGGGCCCTCACCCCTCAATGGGTGATTTTATTCAAACCAGCCAATGAAAACCTTGTAACTTCGCTTCTGCTTCTGTACGCACACTTTTGCTTCCCTAACCCTATAAAAAGGCCCTAAACAGAGGGCTGGGCGCGCCAGCCATCCCAAGTGGCTCGGTAGCCCGCAGGTCCTGCGTTATTCAATAAACCTCATGCTGTTTGCAGCTGATCTGTGGCTCGGTCCTCCTTGGATCATGGGGTCTCCTCCCGAAGAAAGGTCCGTTTCGGGGGTCCCAAACCCCCGGGGGTCTTTCAGTATAAAGGTTCTGCCCTAAAAATATTCAGGGCTCTTGGCTTCCACAGTGCCTCAAGCCTGCATATATGTGTATCTTTATATCATTCATTAAACTCTCTTTTTCTTTAAAGTTAACAGTGGTCTTTAGCTATGGTCTTGGGGTATCTAGGAGCACTAAAGTTAGGGGCGCTGCCCATTATATCCGGAAGTCACACCGAGATTGTTAAAAGACCCCTGTGGACCACTCTGCTGGTCTCTTGGTGAGTAAAACTGGCAATGTGGCTGCTGAGGGATGATGGGCATGAGCCCTCCCTGGTTGCAGCTGACAGACGTGTCGGGAGCTGCGGGCCAAAACCCTTGAGAGATGTCTCAGGGGGAGGGCAACCAAGAAGCTTGGAAGCCCATTTGCTGTCTTAGACAGACTCTGTAATATATCAGTGCCAGTTTCTGTTCTGAACAAGCTTGTAGGTCTGTTAGATTTGTTTCTATTTTCATTTTGCCAATCACGGCACAGCCAGCTTTGTCTGTGTTGTTTTTGTGTCTCTGCCTGTCTCCTTGTTGTTGAAATGGGTCAAAGCTCCTCAACCCCACTCTCACTTACCCTCTCCCACTGTCTGAAGTCTCAGACCAGGCTAATAACTTATCTCTCATTGTTAGGAAAGGTGAATGGCAGACTTTCTGTGCTTCTGAATGGCCGACTTTTGGTGTGGGATGCCCTCTCCCCCCCATGGGCACTTTCCATCTAGAGCAGTCAAAGCCATTGTCTTCCATCCAAGTCCCCACAGGCACCCAGACCAGCAAGCATACATTTGGGTGTGGGAGAACCTGGCTGAAAACCCTCCTGATTGGGTGTGGCTGTTCCTACCTCCTCCACCAACTCCCTTGACATTAGGCTCCTCTGCAATTATGCTTCCTCTTAAATCCCCCTCTAAACCCTCTGCCCTTTATCTCCCTCTGCCTACACCCAGCTTACTGGAGTCTCAGACAGATCATCTCCCTATCTGATAGGACCCCGGAGGCTCCCTCGACCGGCCCAGACACCGGCGCCATTGGGAGTGGGACTAGCGAGAGCCCAGCCATCTGAGGGCGTTTCCATCACTCTCCTTCTCTGCCCTCATGGGACGATGGTGGATGATGGGCACCTTTCTTGTAAGATCCTGTTAAACTAACTGGCCTTTTAGAGTCCCCTTATGTTCTTTCATCAGCCCACTTGAGATGATTGATAACTCCTAGGAACTCTCTTTACCTCTGAGGAAAGGGATCAGATCCTATTAGAAGCTCAGAAACTGGGTCGCCCAACACAGTTGCCTAACCTAGACATCCACATTGAGATTTGAATACTCCTGAAAGGTAGGAGACACCTATTACTCTATTGCCAGACTCTTAATGGCGGGTCTCTGGGCTGCAGTATGACACACAACTAATCTGGCCAAGGTAAGAGAAGTGATGCAGGGGTCTGATGAATCTCCCTCTAGGTTTTAGATAGGCTAATAGAAGCTTACCATTTGATCCAGAATTGAAAGAACAGAGGGGGTGGTAGCAATGGCCTTTATAGGACAGTCAGTAACAGATACTTGCAGAAAGTTGCAGAAAATAGATGGCTTACAAGATATGGCCTTGAGAAACTTAATTAGAGAAGCTGAGAAAGTGTTCTAGAGAGAAAGAGAGGAACAGCAGAAGAGAAAGAGCAGGGATTAGAGAGGGAGCGAGAAAAGAGAGAGAGAGAGAAAGAGAGAAAACAAAAGAAAGAAAAGCTAAGAGATAAACGAAGAAATAGAGAATTAACTAAAATCTTGGCTACCACAGTTGGCAGGCAAGGGAGACGAGTAGAAATAGGAACCTGGGCCTGTGCCAGAAGCTTGGAAGAGTACTGGGTTAAAGACTGCCCCAGGAAAAAGAAGCCAAAACCTGCGGCTAAGTACAGCCAGCCTCCTCGCCCTGGATTAGGGATGTCAAGATACGAATTCCCTCCCCAAACTCAGGGTAACCTTTAATGTGGAGGGGACCCTAATTGACTTTGAAGTGGACACAGGAGTGGTCTATTCAGCCTTACAGACCTCCCTTAGGTCCCCTCTCCAACAAGAAATCATTAGTCCAGGGTGCCAACAGGTGCCGTCATAGGGCCTGGACAACTAAAAGAACAATGGACTTAGGAAAAGGAAAAGTGCAGCATTTTTTTCTAGTGATTCCTGAGTGACCGGCCCTGCTGCTAGGGAGAGACTTGCTTACCAAATTGGGGGCAAAGATCACCTTTAACCCCCAGGGGCCCGAAGTGGAATTCACTAACCCTCTAGTCAGCCAGCCTGCTGTACTTTCCCTTGCCACTGACAACCCCCTGAGCCAGAGAAATGGAGGGAGAGCTGGATTCAGGCCTTTCCAGAGGCATGGGCAGAAACGGCTGTACTAGGGCTGGTGATCCAGCAGCCCCCTGTGGTGGTAAATTTGAAACCTTCAGCCACCCCAGTGCAGGTCAGACAGTACTACATGAGCAAGGAAGCCAGGGAAGGGATCAAACCCCACATTAAGAGTCTGCTGGAGCAGAGAATCCTCAAACCATGACAGTAAGAATGGAACACTCCATTGCTGCCCATTAAAAAGCCTGGGACAGGAGACTATAGGCCAGTCCAAGACCTGAGGGAAGTCAATAGCCAGGTGGTAAACATTCACCCAACAGTCCCCAACCCGTACATCCTCTCAGTACCCTCAGCTCTGACAGACAATGGTACACTGTCTTGGACCTTAAAGATGCTTCCTTCTGTCTGCGTCTCCATGAGTCCAGCCTCTGTTTGCCTTTGAGTGGACAGACCTGCGGGTTCTCAGGACAGCAAACCTGGACTAGACTGCCTCAGGGCTTCAAGAAATCCCCCACTATCTTCGATAAGGCTCTGCATCAGGATTTAGGACTATTCTGGACAACTAACCCTGAGGTAACTCTGTTGCAGTACATTGATGACTCATTGCTTGCAGCCTCCATGGTGGAAAAGTACCGAGAAGGGACTGAGAAACTGCTGGTTGAACTGGCCAAACTGGGATATCAGGCCTCTGCTAGAAAAGCCAGATATGCCAGCCCGAGGTGGTGTTCTTGAGACATACTCTTCATAGAGATAAGAGATTTCTGACAGAGGCCAGAAAGAAAGTTGTCACTCAGATACATCCCACTGAGAGCTAGAAGAGCCTGAGAGAGTTTCTAGAAACTTCTGGATTTTGTAGGGTCTGGATTCTGGGCTTCTCAGCCTTGGTGGCCCCTCTATACCCCCTAAACTGAGTATAAATGGGGGAAAATAACAGCAAAAGGTTTTTGACCAGATCAAGAAGGCCTTGCTCTCGGGCCCGGCTCCAGAAGAGTCTGGTGGCCTAACTCTCCAAGAGACTAGAATCTGCAGCCAGGGGGATGGCCTGGGTGCTTGCAGTTTATTGCTGCAGTGGCACTCCTGGTGAAAGATGCTGGTAAATTAACCTTGGGTCAAAAGTTGACCATAGTTGCAAATTTTTCCTCAGTTTGGACTCTCAAAGATAAAAATGTCCGACAATGAGCTGGCATTCATAGCCTAGGTAAGTCAGGGGGGTAGCCAAGATATTGGGAATTGACTAAAAAATTCATTATACCCCAAAGTTCAGGACAGATAGAGAGAATGAATAAAACCATTAAAGAGACCTTAACCAAATTGAGCATGGAGACTGGCCTTAGAGATTGGGTGATGCCCCTGCCCTATGCCCTTTTCCGATCTCACAATACTCCTTCCTCTAAAACTGACCCAAACCCCTTTGAGATAATTTTTAGATCTGGGGACCACCTCTGGTGTAACCTCCTTGTCTGCTAGGTTGCAGGCCCTGGCTAAAGTACAACATTCTTTGTGGAAGCAGAAATAAGATCACAAGTCTTAAGGCACCAGTTATCTACCTTTTGAACTGGTTGAGGACATGGTAGGCCCTCAAGGCTCAATACTGTCCATTCTTCTTTATTTATTTTGTCTTTGTACTTCATTTTGATGACTTCAGACCTAAAGAGTTTCATTTTACTGGTAATAATACTGGACAAAATAAAGCATAAAATAATTTTTCCTCCTGGAGACACAATCTTACAGTAAGAAAGCTTGTAATAATGTGTATATACGTGATCCATATTTATTCCCAGAATTTTTTTTTATCACAATCTATGTTTCTGTGGTGAAAAAAAGTTTCACAATATTTCTAAAGCTGATTAAATAACTCAAAGGTGATAATTTTTGACAATTTTCCCCAGAAAATACAAATATTAACAAAATCCATAAATTAATATTTAATGAATAGCCGTGCTACATTTTATGATATGAACTTCTTTGAAACTATTTAAACACTAAAGTGGGTTCAATTTTTAATAATTATATAAAAATGTATTTACCTATTTGGTAACTTTATATTGTTTTATTTAATTATAATGAAGAAAAGAAATTTTTCTACCAAGGCATTTGTTTATTTGAACCAAAATTTAAATTTAAAAAATAACATGTAAAACAATTGCTAATTTTACCGTGTTATTGCATTTTAAGATATAGATTATTTATACAATTTCTTTAGAAAAACATATCTTAAATGTTCTATCAGAATTATTAGTAGACCTATATATAATTAAACTGAAATAAAATCACCAATATTATAATTCACAGCAAAAATATATTTTCCATTGTTGTATTCTTTTCTCTCTTTTACATGATACTTGATAACTTATCATGACATTTCCTTAAGACCATCTAGTCTGTCCTCTGAGTGCATATAATGTGACAGTACATTAACAGCATAAAAATATAATATTTGAAAAAGTTAAGATAAATATTAATAGTAAGTAGCATATTATTAAAAATGTATAATTAAATTTTTCAAAGATAGGTACTGTTTGTTTAGGTAATACAAGTGCCAATATCCTGTATTAAATGGGACACTGAATTTATACAGTTTTAAGTAACATTGAAAAGGTTAGAGGAGTAAACTCAGAAAACATGTCAAAACATTCCACAAACTATAGAAATCAATGACCATCATGGAACATAATCACAAATTGGCTTAGAAACAATCTTATTCTGAGGAATGTCTCAGATGTAAAAATTTTGTCTTAAACAGTAGAACTGATCAGACTTATGAGAATTAATATAAACAGCTGGAAGGATACTACTGTTTATATTATATTTATATTAATCTGGAATGAGTCCAACAGCGTTCAAAAGAGTTACAGAAGTTAAGGACAAGGTCATCATGAGTTATGCATGTTTTGTGTTTGGGTGTAGACTTTAACTGCTTTAATAACTTAAATTTCACAATAATTTCTAGTATTTGATAACCTCATTTTGGTTTTTATTGTATTGCTTTAGCACATCTTCATCTTATGAAAAATTTCTCCTTGAAAATGTTCTATAACTTGAACCAAGCATTGCACATGGTTGCCTTCATCAAATTTGCTGGTTACCCCATGCCTGCTCTTGTTCTATGTTGAACCATTCACAACACTACACACATTAAATTGTTTAACTGATTTATAATCTGAATATTATAGAGTTTAAATTAGTGAAATTATTTCACTCTGAATTGATATTCATGCCTTCCCTACTTTCTACACAACCATGACAGGATTACATCTGCATATTTTACACAGGATTTTATGCTACACAGACATACAAATTCAAATTTGACTTACTGGTTGATAAAAATGATTAAGGGGTTCTTATAGAAACTTCAACGTAGGTAAATCATAAACAAAATTTTTGAAATATTTGTTCAATGTCTCTTGTGTTTCATTAATGTTTTCTATATACAATCTTTGTAATTACTCTAGTAAATTAGATTATGCGATTATTTTCAGTTAGTAAACTTTTAGCTTATACAATGCAATCTATTTCTTCTTTTTTTTTGTATTTTTACTGGTTGTGCTAGTGAATGACAATTGATGATACTTATCAATGCTTAGTAAGTTTCAGGTACATTAAATTATGTTATCTATAAAAATAAATTATATAGTTCATTTATAAATTAGGTAACTACTAAGAATTAAAGTTGTGGTTTATGCCATGGCATTAAAGTTGTTTAGTTCTAAAACAGTGAGGAGTTAGGATAATTTTTAAATCATATTATCTCATTTACTCAACCACATTGCACTTCATAGAAGCTACATTTAAACACCTGCCAGCAGTTACAACTGATACTGAGGAGGCTAAACTTTAAAGAAGTAGGCAATTATTTTCTACACCATATATAAAACCTAAATAAGTATGCATCAAATATATATATATATATAATTTTAATACACATTGGTATTAGAATATACCAATTTGATCTAAATACACATTAGAAAAATCATAGATTTTGGGTTTTGTTTGTCGAGACGTACACGGGCATTCCTTAGATAGAACAGTGAACTTAGCAAATAACAGTGCTAACAACCTTGATGCTTTATTGAGACAGAAGTCCTGCCAATAGATTCCATAAACGTATGAATTAAACAATTTTAATAATTTTTGTCTTGATCATGTTTAGCATATCAGGGAATAAGTACCATATTGATGGAACAGCCTATAAAGGCTAAAACATTTCTCCAGCATAGATGAGAAGATGGGAAAATTGGGAAGGGTGCTTTAATTGAGGGGAAAAGGAAGTCAATATAGAGAAAGAGAGAGGAAGAAAGGACAATAATTTCAAATATGTTTAATAAAGTCTCCAGTAATTATATACCTTATAATTACTTAAAACTATAAACAACACATGTAAGTTAATGTATACACACACTCACATGCAGAAACACAAAAGAGACGGGTGGGGAGAGAGACTAAAGACCTTGTGCCATTTGAGTTGACATTAACATGTAACAACAATAATTGAAATGTGGCCATCAACTGAAAGTGAGTGACGTAACATGGACAGAGTTGGAGAGTGGACATTGTGGAGAGATTAGGGGTGACAAGGATGGAAGGAAATAACAAAATAATACTTTGATTAAAATCAAAACATTTAAAAAATATCACAGGTTTTCTGGTATAGTTTTTCATTATTGTTACTGTACCTTCTGTCTTGACATAGTGGCCGTAACTGTTTACGGTTTTTACAAAGTAAATTACTAAGAAACACTTGAATTCATGAAAATTTTACCAAGAAGAAAATCTTATTATTTCTACTCTCTGATACAAAAATCTAAGAAGTTCTAATGCATCCAAATATATCACAAAAGTTTGTTAGAAAATGTCATATCATAACTACTATTGTAATGTGAAAATATACTTCATAAAAACTTTTAGAGTGATATCAATGTTCTGAATGAACAGAAGTAAAACACACAATACATGTATATACATATACAAATACACTTGCCCACACACATAAATAGACCACACACACACACACACACACACACACACACACACACACACACACCATATTGGTACGCAAAGGCACACACAGAGATTTCCTCATCTTAGCCTAGGTCAATTCCATCATTGTGGGACTCTTCGTCTTGTGGATCTAGTGCCCAGGGTCCCCCTATTTCTTTCCATCCACCCATTTCATCCAATCTTTCTTGCCCACCATTTGTTTCTGACTCCTTGTTCATACACAGAAAACCTCCCTACCAGGGACACACAGCACTCATACTCCACAAACATGTTTATCCTCCTTCCTTTACTTTGTTCAGGTCTCTCACAGACTTATTTTCAAATCCTCTCCCCTTGTCTGTCTCCAGCTCTTCTCCCAGGCTACTTTCATCCCCTTATTAAGATGTGGTGTCTTGCTGCAACTCATGGTTCAGGACCCCCATAATTTGTCCTTGTTATCCTTTTTAGTAATTCTGTCTAGCCATATTCATCCCTATACGGCTCTCTCTAGATACCCAGGGAGCATCTCCAGCAGGGACCTACAGCCACCACACATCACTGGAAAGCAGCAGCCTCACAACTACATCCGGCTAGTACCCAGAATGGGCCACAGACATACATGGACAAAATGCCCATGCAACAAAACCATGGCAAGCACTAAGCATCACTTCAAATGTTCTAACCTCACCTGCCTAGAACCCAGAAGAAAAACACAAACACATAAAAGCAACACAATGTGCCTATTCTAGAAGCCAGCATCCTTATTGTAGAAAGCTCTGAGGAAGCAAACTTAACTGAAGCACAAAGGATTTCAAAACAACTATAAATATGTTCAAAAATTGTCAGAACAAGATTTAAGGTTCAAGAATTGAGTTGTGTGAGGAAAATTCTGAGAGCTTGTGAGAAAACTCAAAAAAAAGTCATAATTTCTGTTGCTTTTAAGCATGATTTTCTTCTTAGAATGTGCTTCTGTGCCCCTCCCATCTATAGTAAATAGAAATGAGTTTGCTTTATATTAGCTGCATTCCTTATTTTCTTCCTTCCTTCTTTCCTCCTCCTCATATTCTTATTCGTATTTAGAATGTGTTTCTAAGTAGGGATTGTCCTGTTGACTCTTCATGTTCATATAAGTTGACTCAACTTATATGACCTTTCCCTTGTGAATGTATAGTTTGAACTTTTGTGAACTGTGCACATAGGACCTTCTTTAACCTTCAGATACTCTTAAAATATAAATTGTTCAGTGCCCCCTGGTAAAATTAACTATTTCATGTGACTTTAATCTGCTTTTATTTAGTTTAACTTTATGCAGCCAAATAGAGTTGTAACAAAGGCCCTTAAAGTGATTATAAATATATGCCTCAATGAAGACTATCAAAACACAAGACAGTTGGATGGAATAATGACCATTCAAGACATGAAAGTAGGATATAACAAGGAAATAGAATTGATAAAGAAATGCCAAACAAAAGTAAAACTGGAAATAAGCTTAAGAAGTTAACCAAAATTCTGAGCCACACCTTGCAAACTGAATAAAAGACATAAAAGAAAGATTTACAGGCATTTAGATGAAGTATAGAAAACGAAATGCTGAGTCAAAGAATATGATCATATATTCTATATTTAATAAAATCAGCCTGGGATATCAGAGAACAGAGTCATCCATAGTCAAGTCATGATTATCAGAGTGGTAACTCATGCCTTTAATCCGAGCACAATCATTGCAAAGTATTGATTCCTGCCTTCAATCCCATCACTCAGGAGACAAAAATCATTCTGTATTTCTGTGAGTTCAAGGCCTAACAACCAAACAGTATTAGCTCACACCTTTAATTCTAACTCTAGGATTATGATGCAGAGTTGAACCTGGAAGTGAAGCACCTGGGCAGAGAAGATATTTAAGGCAGGCATAGGAAGATGGTGTGGTATTCTGTAGAAGTGATGAGACAGGTGGAGGACTCTTGAAGTGAGCTTTTATACTCTTTGGCCTTAGAAGTTGGCTGGGTGAGAATTGACTGTGGTCTGTTTCCTTTCTCTGATATTCCAGATTTCACCCAATATCTGGCTCTGGGTTTTTATTACATACCAACTAAAATTGTGTAATATAAAGAAAATGTTGAATCTAAAAAAAATCCAAAACACTAAACAAAACAGAAAATCTGAACCACTATGAAGATATAATTGAAGGAGGAGAAACACAAATAAAACATAAAATATATTTTTTTATTTTTCAATTTTTTCATTTAAAAAACATCATCTCCATAAATCTATTCTCCTGCTCCCCCTCACCTCTTCCCTCCTAATCTCTCCCAGTCAGCCCTCAGCCTCACCACTTCCCATCCACCCATCCCCTCCCTCAAAAGGGCAAGAAGTCCCAAGATGGGCCAGTCCAGAATGACACATCCACTCCGGGCATATCTGATTCACTCATCCCAAATTCAATGCTGGGCTGGGTGTTCCTCTATAGGGAATGGGTTCCCAGGTGCCAGTCCATTAACAGGAACACAGTTTTATCCCACCCCTCGTGGCTCCATCCACTGCTCATGCCAGTCAAAAGCCACCTACCCTGGGAGGGCCCAGCTCCCAGATCCAGTGGCAATTACAGATTCAGTGAGTTTTCCAAAGATCCAGCCAGCCATGGCCCTGGGAACCTTCCTCATAATCCCTATCCCCCTGCTCATACAGAATCTCCTCCCCTGCTCTCAACTGGACCAGGAGCTCTGCCCAGTGCTTAGCCATGGATCTCCGCCTCAACCTCCATTCACTGTTGGGAGTAGGTTCTGTTTTGATACCTGGGATGTTTACTCATTTGATCATAGGGGAAGTCCCATTTAGGCACCCCTCCACCATTGTTTGGAGACTTGGCCAGGAACATCCTATGAGTTCCTAGATATTTCCCTAGCATCCAGTCTCTTTTCAACCCCCGCATTGGCTTCCTCTACCAAGATATCTATCTCCCTCCATCTCACTCTTTGCTCCCCTCTCTTAATCATATCCTTCTTTCAAGATTTGCTCCCAATTCTTCTTGGTTGCCACCCATTATGATCCCGATGAAATGATCTTCCCTATTTTCTCTTCTTAGAGGAATCTCTGAATGTCTCTCTTAAATTTCCTCTAATCCCAAGATGTTCAGGGGTTGCCGTTTGCAGCTTGAGTATTCTTTGCTTTTTGTCTAAAATCTACTTATGAGTAAGCAATTTTTAATAAATAAAAACAAAAAAAATCCCCCAATCCTAAAAAGAGATACCTATCAAGGTACAAGAATATCACAGAACATCAAAGACAGGACCAGAAAAGTATGTGATATATGACTTTCAAGACACTAAATGATGAGGAAAAAATGTTTATTGAAAACTATAGGAGACAAAAATCAAATTACATATAAAGTCATGTTTTTTGAATAACTGACGTGTCAAGACTAAAAGCAAGATGAACATGTGTGGATGTTCTACAGGATCTGAGAAACCACAGAATCCAGCCCAAACTGCTATCAGAAAAAATGTCACTCACAATAAACAGGTAAAGAAAAAGAAATGTAGATAGCTTCTGATTTTTAATCAAGCTCTTCAGTCTGAAGAGCAGCTTAAGAAGAAGTCAAGGGGACACAAAGGAAAAAAACAATTTCAAACTAGGTAATCAAACTGGACCAAACCACAACATCTAGCTGATAGGAATTATGAACTCTTCTCATTAATAACACTCAGCCTTAATGTTCTCAATTTCCCAAATAAAAAAAATCACAGAATAACAGATTGCATTAGAAACCAAGATCCATTTCTCTGCTATATCCATAAAAAAAAAAAAAATCTTACCAACAACACATATTATAGGGTAAAAGAATGTTAAAAGTTATTACAAGAAAATGGAACCAAGAAAAAGATGGTGTAACTATCTTAATGTATAATAAAATAGACTTCAAACCAAATCCCATCAGATAAAATAGAAAGTGACAATAGATTCACATTAAAGGAAAAATCTGTCAAGAAGGTATTGCAATTCTAAACATTCATGAACCAAACACAAAAGACACTCAATTTTCTAAATGTAATGCTACTACAGCTAAAATCAAATATTTACCCTAACACAGATATGGGGAATAACTTCAATACCTGACCAAATAAACTGGTGATCCAGACAAAATCTGTGCAGAGTTATTTAACATCATAAATCAAATGTACCAACCAACATCTAAAGAGCATTACACTAAAACACTAAAGAATATACTTACTTATCAGCAGCCCATGGAATTTTCTCCAAAATTGGCCACATATTAGGACACAAAGCAAGAGCCAATAGACACAGAAAAATAGAAACATCAACCTGAAGACTGTCTGGCCATCACAAATTAATACTGTACATCACCACCAATTATATTTGTAGAAATTATAAAAATCTTATGGGAAATAACTTACTACTAAATGAAAATTGGATTAAAACATAGATGTTTCAATATACATAAATTAATCTTCTAAAAGAAAAAGAGAAAAAGAAAAAAAAAAACCACCCATAAAGTCATCTCAATATGAATAGAAAAGGCCATTGGCAAAATTCAATACCTCTTCATGATAAAATTGCTGAAAAGACTAGAAATACAAGGCATATATCTCAACACAACAAAGTCCACATATAGCAAAATCATAGCCAACATCATCCTAAACAGAAGAAAACTATTTTTTACTAAAATCAGAAAGAAGTCAAAAATACCCAATCTATCTCTACTTGTTCAATATATTTCTTGAAGTCTTAGTGTTATAAGAGAAAGTGAAAGAGATCAAGAGGATACATACGAAAGAAGAGGAAATAAAATTATCTTTATTTGTATATGATATGAATTTTGACATCCACGACCCTAACAATTTCACCAGAAAACACCTTCAACTGATAGACATCTTTAGGAAAGTATTAGAAATCTAAATTAACATGCAAAAATTAGTATTCTACAGATGAAAAAATAAGTGTAAAATTAGCAAAGTAATTCCTTTTCACAGTTGCCCCCAAATAATAAGATATCCTGGGATAACACAGACAAAGTAAGTTAAACACTTGTATTATTTATTTTCTCCATATACTCACTTCATGGCCACAGATAATAAAAAAATTGAAATATCTACCTTGCCATATATCTCATGATTTAAAAAAAAAATAGCTGTTGTCTTTAAAGCTGTATTGTAGCAGGTAAGTAGTAACATTCCATGAAAGTAATAAAACAGAGGCAATATCAACATGACCAAGTTAAAGGAGCAGAAAATATTATTGGTGATGTGGGAGTTAATTTCAAATTGAGTGTTTTCTGCTCCAATTTTAAATGAAGTATTAAAATTGTAGGTTCCAGATTTCAAAGGTAGAATTTAGGCTCTGGACTATAAATCTAATATGGAAGAAAAAATAATGATTATTGATATTTAATATTAACAGCTTCCCCTCAAATGTTATATATGAAAAGCTTAATTAAAAACATACACATATATCAGAGAAGAACAGAGAGAGCTCTTAAAAGTGATTTATAAGCAGTGTTTACTCTCAGAGGGCACTGAAACTGAATTTTCTTGACAATTCCACCATAAATTTTCTATCTTTGTCCTGTATTTATTTGGCCTCCATGCTTGCAACCTTAAGAAGTCACAAGTAAAAACACCAACAAAGCCAAAATTTAAAAAGACAGGTTATTTTGCATCCAGTTATAATTCTACAATATTAAACAATCTAGACTTTGGAGGAGTTTTCAATTTAAATAAAAGAAACGTCTGTGATAAATAACATGGCAGACATTTTTACTGTTGAACTAAGGGTCATTTTCTGATCTGGAATAAAGTGCAACATTAAACTACCAAAGACTGATAACTAACCTCTGCCCAAGAGAATGAGGTGAAATGTTACAGTGGAAATGTAGCTAAAATTAAGAAAAAATACAAGTAAATGGAGGCTAGAGAAATGGTTCAGAAGGCAAGAATGCTTACTCTTTTACAGAGAGCCTGTATTTGGTACCTAGCACCCACAAGGTAGTTCATAGTGTTCTATAACTTTAGTTTCCAAAGATCTGCTGTTTTTTAAGCATCATACATACAGATGATACATATATATGCATTCAAGCAGGTAAAAACTCATTCACAATAAGAAATCACACACATACACACACAGAGACAGAGAGAAAGAGGGAGAGAGAAAGAGAGTTAACGGCCAAATTTGATTTTGTGAATAATGTACATCATCACTACTTTATTTTAATATTCAAAACACTTTAGATAATAGATGCTAAGATACAAAAATATATAATTATATGCTATAATATAGTAACTTATAGAGGATTTAAAATTCTTACTTAAAAAAAACATTTACTCAACTGATGGCAAACGGCTTTTATTTTAGCACTGGGGAGGTAGAGGCAGGTGGATCTATGAGTCCAAGTATAGCCTTGTCTTCAAAGTGAGTTCTAGGCCAGCCAGAGTTGCATATGTTACCTTATATCTCAGAAAGAATATATTAAAATGTGAAACTATTATTTGGAAATAGTTAATTTTTAAGACTAGTAAATCTAAATTCAGATAGAGAATATAAAGATTTTTATAATAGCATTCTCAATTCATACTAAAAGTCAAAATGCAGTAAGTAGCAAATGCAATATTAAAATAAGTGTTGCTATCTAAATATTTATTATTGTCAATGGACAAGATAAAGCAAGTAAACTAAAATAAAGCAACATAATACAGAAAGTAATTGGATAAAATTGGAAAATGACCACACCATAGAAAAACATTTCTTCATAAATCTTAGAAACTACAATTTACTACATTATTTTCAGCATTCATTTAAGGAAAAAAAGGTGAATTGTCATTATTTATAAATAAAGAACAATTAACTGCAGCTTTAAATTCTAAGACTATAAACAGAAAAACTATAAAAGTGAGATATTAGTAATAAGTTCAAATTAAAATGAGGTGAATTTAAATAATTAGGCATTTGAATCTGCATCCTAACTGACAGTTATCAAAATATCAAGAATAAGAAATCATTAATTAATCAAAGTTAAAGTTGGTTTCACTCAGAAATCTATAAATGGAAAGTTTGTTGAATTCCTTTTAATTATCCTATGGTTAATCCTGCTTTCACATTGGTGATTTATATAACTAAAGTTTTAATCTTAAAGTGAATTTTTAACTGCTTTTTATGTCAGCTGTTTAAAATACTTCTGACATTGAGGCCTGATATCAAGGCAAAATTCTAAATACAAGGGTTCTTCCCCTTCTGGAATCAGTGTCACATGAGCAGCCATAGACATTAGGTCCACATGACAGAAAGCCATTAATGGCAAAATTGAGATCAGCAGTTTTAGCTTTATATCACAAACCCAAATTCAGTCATATAACTAAGCTACATAAACTTTAATGAGCAGAATGCTTCAGGCTTATCCAATTTGTGGCATTTTATAGCCTCAGTCATATATGTTAATATACACCATAAAAGCAAATGCCTCTGAAAGTGACTAAAATAGAGGTAGAGAAATGGTTGTTTTATATTTGAATTCTGCAGGACAGAAAACTCAGTGGTCAAACTCTAATACTTCATTCACGCTTTCTTGGTATGTTTTCTTACTTCTGAATTGACTCTTTAAGTATTGATCATGAATATGTGGATTAAAAATATTCCTTCCAAGTATTGGTGGTAGAACTTCTGTGCATATTATATTTGTTAAATCAGCAACATGTCAAGGCATCCATTTTAAAGATGAGAAAATAAGCAGAATCAAATTTCTGAACTTAAAGACAAGGTCAGCTTTGCTTATGAAATCATAAAGACTTGAGCAGAGACAGAAGCTGAGAGCAACTTGCATTTCATGTATGGCTGGCTTCAGTGCTTCTTCCAAGCTCCCCTCACACTGCAATATGTGTATGGCAGAGTGCCACTCAAACTAACAGCATTGTTCAGCTGCTTTGAATATAAAATAAAGAATGTGATGCTTGGCTAGACAGGCTACTTGTACATGCATTTGGTTGCAAGTGCTCAATAAAAATGTTTCTGATTACTTGCAGTAGAAAACAATATAAATAATGAATAAAGAGCAGGTTATTTCCAAAGAACATACAACTGTGCTGATACTGCAAAAATTTCAAACAGGAGCAATGTAATTTCATTATGATACTCTATCAGTGCTTTGGTGTTACAATATGGTTTTGAGACCCACAGACCTGCCGCCACAGACCCCTTAGCTGCCCACTGCTGCTGTTTAGTCCCCCCAAAATGACTCAGACGCTTATATTCATTTCATGCTGTTTAGCCTATGGCTCAGGAACACTGCTAACTAGCTTCTTCATCTTAACCCATTTCCATTAATCTGTCTTGTCATGTGGTCTGTGGCTCACCTGTGTTCCTTACATGTTGCTCCTTTGGGCACTGGCTCGATCTGTCTCTGACTCTACCCTTCTTTTCCTGTCTATTCTAATTCCCCACCTACTTCTTCTATGATGATCACCAAGGGCCAAAACAGCTCCTTAATTTAAAGACTGATATTCACAGTATACAGAAATTTTGAGCAGAAGGTATAGACATGATAGCTAACAAGCATAGGATGGTATGCATATCACATAAGTGTAAATATGGATTCTGACATTGCATTCACATATTTATGTGTATATTTCAAAAGTAAACCAACTTGATCTAAACTCATTAAGAAGGAAGGCACAATTCTGAAATTTTGATAAACTGTATTTCAAATGTTATTTGAATATATAACTGTTTTCTTTCCCCTGCCTTGAGTTTTTCAGCCTAAACAGCTGAACCAAGAGTCAATTTAAGCAATGTTAAATACCTATTTTTCTCTAGCCTGTGTCCTCGCACAAAGGAAACAAACTACAGGGCCTGTTGACTATTTTTTAATAATATGGCTGGCAGAGATATCTGTCATCTTGCCATTGAGATTTACATAGCCCTCAACAATTGTGTTGGGTTATATTGGTAAAATAATATGTGACATAAGTAACCTGTGGGCTACATGTGGGCCACAGCTGATTAGAGCACTATGGAATCTCAGCAGAAAAAGGCTGAAATTGATTTCTGTGTAGACTGTTGTTGATGCTTTGATTTGGATTGCATTGAATTTATAAATTGCTTTTGTAGGAAGAACAGCAAGCAACTAATGATTACTTGAGGGGATTTAGGCTCTCGCAGGAATGACCTCCCTTGACCTCCCTTGCAGGTTGTCCAAAGAGCCACCTTGAAATTATATACATACCAGCAAGAAAAGCAAACTCAGTAAGCTGTATTTTTGTATATTTGTGCATGCATATTCATTCATATATGTATATGTAATGCATAAGAAATATACATATAAAACAAGTAACCAAAGAAAAAGTGGTTAACTTGAGAGTCAGAGGACTTGGGAGGTATTTTAGGGACAATAATTGAGAAGGCTTGATGGAGGAAAGAAAGAGAAAAGGTGATATAATTCTATTTTAATTTTTAACTGAATTAAAATTAAATTAAATTAAATTAAACAAAAAGAAAAAAGAAAGGCTTCAGTCTCATTTTCTTCTCACCAGCCCCTTATATAATTTTCTACTCTACTATATCTGAAAATACAGATAATATTTTAAAGTAGGTTCTCAGAACAGTGTGACTTCTCTAGTTTTAACTCACCCAGTGAGTGCTGACATACATAACCAGTTCAGAACTGAGAGTCAACCAAATATCATAATAGGATTGAGAGATAAGTTTAGATTGTTGTTGCTTACATTAGGGACTGAGGAAACCCCAGAAGAATGATGGTGCCCTGAAGAAGTATGATACATGCTGGTATCATCTCTCATTCAAAGTAAGTCACAAAGTCTGAGTCCAAGTGAGGCAGGTGATGGAGAAACACAACAAAATTTGTAGAAAGCCAAACCATTTTTGGAAAATATACCACTGATAACAAAAGAAAACACTAATAACCAAACAATCAGACTTTCTGTGAAACAAAGAGGAGGGGCAAACATTACCTCAAATATAAAATAAATGTCCTAAAGATAAATAATAATAATACATACTAAAGCATAAATTCATCATGCATGGTACAATCAAGGCCATGGAAATCAGGAAAAGAATTTTATTCTAATATAACAAACAAACCAAGGGGGGAAAAAGAAGGAGAATTAAAAGGAGACTGAGTGAAAGGATAAACAACTGGGTGTAACTCAGTGGGAGAGCACGCTTGGTGTGAACGAGGTCCTGTGATGCATTCCTGTCCTTCCTGAAACCTACCCTAATGTTTTCACATTTATATGGCGTGTCTATTTGTGAAACAACTGAGTCAGTATAGATGTCAATGTATATGCAGAGTAGTCAGGTGCAACAAACAAATTAATTTTTTTTTTTAGAGTTAAATTTAAAATCCTTCAACATAAAAAAGATCAAAAGAGTTGGTATTGATTGAGCAGAAGGCGTCAGAAGAATTTTAAATGAAAATGGACGTACAAGGGAAGAGCTGAACATTCCCCAGCATTACATAAAACAATTTTCTAGAAGTGAGGAGAATGGACTTAGAGAAGAAAAATGACACAGTTATATCTGTTACCCCACCTCCTACACCGTAAGCTTGCCACAGTCCTATAATTAATTAGCCATGGTAGTGAGCTATAGGGATAAACAGAGGTATGCTGATTCACTGTCACTAGACACTTAACAAGATATAGCAGAGAAAATTCTCAAGGAAAAGGTATGAGGAAACAAAAAATAAATCAGAGAACTGCTGTGAGGGGAAGAAAGTGAAAGAGAAAATAAAACCATAATTATTTAATCAGCATGTTTGGTGTTAGATGTAGGAAAGCTGATAGACAACCCAATAATAAGTGTAAGGAAACCCAATATATTTTCCTTCTAAATCTCCCCTAGAACCGTGAGAGTGATGGATAAAGTGGCCACTTTTCATTAGTCTCATGAAAAACGGGGAAAAACAGTGGGGGCAGCCAGAATTAATTACATACATTACATGCATGCTAAAGAAAACATTTAATAACAGTTATAGTAAGTAGAAGGTATACATATTTAAAAATTAATAAAAATGTTTATGAGAAATAGACAAAGTAGGTAGAAGAAGTGTCTGGAGTTATTTGTTGAGGGAATAACTGGTACATTTACATGTAACAGAGAAATAAATATATTTTACATGATAGCTAACAAAATTTGCAAAGTGAGAAAGGAATGATAAAAATTCTAAGATTTTCAACTGTCAAATGTTAATAGCAAATTTTATCAAGCAAAATAAAATATATAAACTATACAAAATTCTTAGTTACATTTCTTACATTCTTATCTTAAATTCTTTAAAGTTTTTACACAGCCCAGATTTAACTTTGTTTGGGATATTCAGAGGGGTATTACTTTGATCACATCCATTGTGGATAGGTCCACATAGTATTTTCAAATTTTCCAACTGTTGTGGGAAGGACTCGTCCACTGTGTGTAGTGCTATCCCTATGTAGGTGGGCATGGACTGTGTAAGAATCTAGCTGACCAAGCTAGGGAGAGAAAAACATTAATAAGGATTTCTAAATGATGTCTGCCTTAATATTCTGCATTAAATTCCTATATTTGCTTCTCTTGTTGATTGATTCACTGAAATTTATATGTTAAAATAAACACTTCCCCCCTCAAATTGCTTTTGTTCAAAGCAACAAGAAGTGGATTAGTTCATAGATGAATTAAAAGAATAAAATAATTTAAGGCAACTTTACTTTTAATGGGAGCAATAGAAAATCTATTAAACGGTAATATGTGCTATCAATAAACACAGCAAAACCTAAACAATAAATGAGCATTGAAAATTAAGAAATAGTCATATTTTGAAGCACTCAGAAATAAACAGAGTATCTTTATGAAACCCCTTCTCTCAAAGGTCAAAGAGCTATGTAAAAGAGGAAGCAGAAAGATTTTAATAGCCATAAGTAGTAGATGAGGCTAAGGAAACATCATCTTCCATCATCTTCCACACACACTTAGACTTATATGAGCTCAGAAAAACTGACAAAATGTACAAAACCTGTAAAAAATCAAAGCAGACCTAACCTAACTAAGAAGTTATTTGAAACTGATACATGCTGGGAAAGGGAAAATCAGTTTTCTTAAATGGAGTGTCACTGGTTATATAAACCACAACCAGGGCTGACCCCATGCCCAGGAGAAGGCCAGAACAAAATGAATATCATATTTGTGTGTAATATTGCTTGATAGTTTCTCTTACATTGCTTTTTTTCTTAATCTTTTCAACATGAAGTTGAATGAGAAAGAAGATAGGAAGGATCTTTGAGGAGTTGGTGAATGTGAAAGAATATGATCAAAATATATTGTATGTATTTAAAATAAAATATAATCATATATTAATAGGAGTGGTTGGACAACACAAGTGAGAATCCTAGTTCTTTTTGTGCTTCTATTTTGTTTTTGTTTTATTCTATATTTTTGTTTTATTAATTTTTATTTTATTTAGATTTTCATCTATTGTTTGTGATTTTGAGAGAAGGAAAAAAAATAAAACATGAAGTTGGGTGGGTGAGATGTTAGAGGATTTGGGAGAGGAAAAGAATAGAACATATAATATATGAAAATAATCTTTAATATAAATTAAAAATAAAATGTAAGCCAGCAACATTATAATAAAAACAATAATTATTACAAATAAATTAATAATTATATACGCATATGCACATACTCATAAATATGCATGATATATACAATATACCATATTGCAAATCAAAACAACTCTGAGATACCACCTTATACCTGTCATATTAGCTAAGATCAAAAACACAGATAACAGTCTATATTGGAGAGGATGCTGAACAAGGGGAACACTCCTCCATTGCTGGTGAGTGTAAAAACTTGTACAGAAACTCTGGAATGGAGTATGGTGGTTCCTCAGAAAACTGGAAATCAATCTCCCCAATGATCCAGCAATACTACTATTGGGCATATCTCCAAGGACACACATTCCTACTTCAAGAGCATTACCTCAACAATGTTCATAGCAGCATTATTTGTAATAGACAGAACCTGGAAATAACCTAGATGTTCCTCAACTGAAGAATGGATTTTTAAAAATGTGGTACATTTACACAATGAAATACTACTCAAAAAAACTGACATATTGAAGCTTACAGGCAAATTAATAGATCTGAAAAATATTCTGAGTGAGATAATACAAGCACAGAAACATAGACTTGGGATGTACTCACTCATGCGTAGGTTTTAGACAGAAAGCAAAGAATAATCAAGCCACAATCTACAATCCCTGAGCAGCAAGATAACAGGAGGAGCTTAAGAGAGACATCCATGGATCACTCTGGTTGAGGAAAAGAGTAAAGATCTCCTGAGTAAATTGAGATCATAAAGGACCAAGAAAACAGAGGTGGGAACAAATCATGAGAGAATGAGATGGTTGAGTGGGAGAACAGCAGAGAGGGAGAACAAAGAAACAGATATCATGATAGAGGGAGTCATAGTGGGGTTAGAGAGAAACCTGGTACTAAAGAAACAACCAAGAACCCACAAGTTAACCCTGGCTAGGACTCCAAGCAATAGTGGAGAAAGTGCCTAAACAGGACTTTCCCTATAATCAAATGAATGACCACCTTAATTGTAGTGGATTTATGATGTTACATTGTAAATAATTGTCCTGCCTATGAGTTTAATAAAAGTGTTTATTGGCCAAAGGCAGACAGGAAGCGTGGGTGGGGCTACCAGACTAAGAAAACTCTGGGAACAGGAAGAACAGGACAGAAATGCCACAGGGAAGCCTAAAGATGCAGAGGAAAAATATACTGTTCTGAGAAAATGTACCGAGCCACTTGGTTGAACAGGATAAGAATCATGGGTTAGATTAAGACCAAGAGCTAGAAAGTTATATGCCTGAGCCCAATGTCAATTAGCGTATAATTAATATACGCATCTGTGTGTCTCTATGGGGCTGTGGGACTGCAGGTCTGCAGGTCTGTGGATCCAAACCTTGAGGTTCGGCCTAGAAGTCTGGGCCACAAGGCTAGGCCCAAAAATCCAGGCCACGAGGCTAAGCCTGAAAGTCTGGGCCAGAACCATAATATAACACTTAATGGTCATTATAGAGCATTCATCCAGCTACTAATAAAGGCAGAAGCAGAGATCCATAGCTAAGCCCAGAATTGAGCATCCAGAACAGATGAAGAGAGAGAGGATAAAGAGTATTATGAGCAAAGGGATCAGGATCATGAGGAGGAGACTCCCAAAGACGGGTGACCTGAGCTACTGGGAGCTCATGAACTCTGAAATAATAGCTGAGGAACGGTCATGGGAAGGAGCTAAACTCTCCAAATGTAGATGAGAGTCAAAAGGCATGGGTAGTTTGTGGAGCCCCTTGCAGTAGGACCAGAGTTTATTTCTGGGATTCCTTGCCCTTCTTTGAATGGATGGGGGGATGGTGAGTGAGATGGCTGAGGGAGACAGCGCGACACCAGGCTCTTCTTTCAGTGGTTTATTCAGGACCTTGAAACTTCTTCTGCTGCTTCTCCCACTATGCTTCTCCTCTCCTACTGGGGAAAACCCGCTCCCAGCTATATACCCTCTGGACTGCTAGTCACAGGGCGCCATGTGGACCATGCCAATAGATCCAGGTTCACGGAAACAAGCCACACCTGGAAGCAAGCCACGAGCTTAGCCTTAGCCAAATGAGGAGTTGTTTATCTCAGAGAGCGCTCAGGTGGGAAGCCAGCACCATCTCCAAGGTGCGGCCACGCGGCTCTCTACAAGGGAGGACAAGGAGAAGGGGCGGAGGGTTCAGTGGTAGATAAGGGAAAAACTTTAAATTTTAAGAACATAAAAAGGTTTTACACATTTAATAAAACATGCCATTTTATGCAAAACATATTTTATATAAAATATAATTTTATTACATAATGACTATATATAAAGATATTGGATGATAGATAGATGCATATATTTATGTGTTATATAAAAATAACAATCAAAGGATAGGAGGCCACAAGTTTGACAAGGAGTCTGGAGCCATGAAAGGAGAAAAGTGGAGGAACGGATTGATTTAATTATATTTTTATTAAAATAATAATAAAAACAAAAAATAAGTGCTGGAAATTAGAGAAACACATGAAACTTATTTATTAATATTTATATTATCATATTTCTTAAAATTTCAGAATTCTGAAATACTCTTTATAATTGAAAAAAAGACTAACAATATCCTGTTTGATAGAAGCATTTTTTTAAATTAGCAGTTTTGTCTCTAGACTAACTGTATGTCTCCAGAAATACAAATTATTAGTAACCCAATAATAAATGTAAAATATCGTTAGAAAACTAGAGAAACGTCTCAGTAGTTATGAGTACTCTCTGTTATTCCAGGGAACTACCATTTTATTCCTAGCAGGTTTATGGGGTCTCAAAAGCATCTGTAACTCTAATACTGGCATCTTTTTCTGACCATCATAGATATCATATACATACATGGTACACAAACATACATGAAGATAAAATATTCATAGCACACAAAACGTTAATTTAAAAGTACAGAATATTGATATAAAGAAATAAAAAGTATTATAACATTTCAATTTCCATAATATCAATGTTTATTAATGCAATTATAATTTAAATTTTAATATTTGCTTTTATTGTTGTTTTTGGAGACAGTTTTGTGTGTGTGTGTGTGTATAGCCTTGGCTGTCCTGAAATTAACTCTGTTATTCAGGCTGGCATCAAATTCACAGAGATCTGCCTGCCTCTGCTTCTTGAGTGCTGGGATTAAAGGTTTATGCCACCCCAGTCTAGCCCATTAGTCTTTTCTAATGTCAATACTGGTATGTAGGTGGAGTTTTCCTGTCCCAACCACTGTCCCAAATTACCACACAGAGGCTTAGATTAATTATAAATGCTCAGCCAGTTGCTCAGAATTTTTACTACCTACACTAACATTTAAATTGACCAATTTTTATTAATCTGTATATTGTCACATGGCTCAGGGTTTTACCTGTCCTCCAGCACATCTTGTATCCTCTGTGTCTCCTGGTAACTCCATTGACTCCACCCTTCTTTCCATCATTCTCCATTTTCCTCTCCTGCCTAATTACATCCCGTTCATCTATTGGATAGTCGGTTTTATTAAACAAGCCACAAAAACAAAAATTCAGTCTACAAAAGGATTATTCCACAGCACTGGTAGCTTGATTTCATACTTAATATTAAAGAATAAATGATGAGGCTATGTTACAAATATATTAATATAATGAATATTTACAGGAACAATAAAATACCTTTAATCAAAATATTTTTTACAAATATAGTTTAGAACTAAATTGTAGTTTTTATTAGTACTTAATATTCTATATGACTTAATAAATAATACTTGCATAATTGGTCACACCTCTATTGCAATTTCTCCATAATTATATAGATTTCCCAATTCCCACATTATATAAAGTAATAACTAATATTAATATAACAATTTTCACAATCATAGTAGCATATAGAAAGTTGATTTAGACCTACATATGCATGTGTGTGTGTGTGTGTGTGTGTGTGTGTGTGTGTGTGTATAGAGAGAGAGACTTCTCTCACATTTGTGATATTATTATAGTGCTAGACAAATCATGGAGGACTCTAATTTTCTTAATTACTCATGCCCAAATACATTGTTTATGCAGCATACATTCTAGTTGCATAGTTGACAAAGAGTAAAAAGAGAGGATGATGAAAAAATAATATATATTAAGGCATCTACTATAGACTTACATATATTTTCATGCTAAAACTTGTCTTTAGATATGATTAATAAAACATTATAAGTAGTGAGATTTTGAGTCTTCGATGAATTTATGGTGTGTTTAATCACTAAAAGAATATTTTGGAAAACTAGATATATGAAAAAGAATAAATTATTGCATGTTAGGAATTCAGTAAGTGTGCATGATATTAATGAATACTACTATTTTTTCCCAAATATGTTGTTGGTATTAAATTCACAGAGGAAAATAAACATAAACTTCAGTGTGTTTCAAAGAAACTAATTTAAGGACAGAAGAGACATTACAGTGCAAACATGAAAATCATCGAAGTTCTTTAAGATGCCCCTTACTGTTTTATTTTTTCTTCTGAAAATGAATTGTACAACTTATTCTTTCAGAGTGCATTGCAACATATCCGGCTTGTTTAATCTCCCAACTTCCTCATTTAAAAGAGATATTTAAGAGCAGTTCAATCAAGAATTGAAATGCTGATTTCTACTTAAAGAATAATCAATCTCTATGGCTTATGACATTACATGCAACTAATCTAAAATTCAGGTACATTTGTTTTTTTAGCAATAAAACAATAGGTTTTCTGTTCCATTTAGACTTTTATAGCAAACCTATAAATAGTCAAAGCCATTTATCAGTGATTTTATTTTCAATTTAATTATGATAAAATGTGCAAATATATATACATACTTATATAGCCTATTCTGATACATACATACATACATTGTGGGGTGAATAAAATTGATATTCTTATCATGTCATACCATATCTACCCTGTTAACATGTGTGATATGTCTGGTGAAAAATAATGAGATACACATAAATAGTAACTTTCAACTGTACTGCATTTGTATAAAAAAAATTAGAGCTTTCTTCATTTTATACATTGCAAGCTTTGAAAAAAATAGCTCCCCCTTTTTCTACTCAAACACTCAGCCCCTTTCTATTTTCTACAATATATTGGAACAGTTTTAAATGGATGGAAGCACTATTATATCAGTCTTGAATTCTTCAAAGAGTATTCTGTTCATATTCTAACTAAACTGTGGAAATAGAAAAGCATAAAGATACATATGCCTTTGGTCTCAGACTCTTATAGGAAAATGAGAGTCCTGGGTAAAATAGAAAAATGATAATGACAGCTATAATTCCTTTGAAAGATTAAGATGGAAAGGGTATGGTAATGAAATATTATGGGACCTGTGTCAATGAACTTCATTTAGCTTGGATATTCAGAAATGATTACCCCAAGGGGCCACGAGTATCAAAAGTAATGAAATTCCTGAGTAATATCATGAAGATAAACCTGATGTGCCAAGATTAAATCTTAGAGTAGGCCCTTGACTACAGTGCATGCTTTATAAGACCTGGTTCTTTGTCATGAGAAAGATAAAATGTTTTAAAGTCAGATATTTGAAATATAATAGTACTCATTCCCACATTATTTAACTTGATTTTGATGAATCTTGGATGAAAATTAAATGAATAAAAACATGTTATACTAAATTTGAACATTGATATTTTTAACTAATATTTAATTTGTATCACTTTGAAAGCTAATATGCGTTCAATTTATTTTATATTTCTAAAACTTATTTATATTAAAACGTACATCCAAACCCTTATTTTTATGAAACAACTATTGTTTTCATTTAGTTCAACATAGATTTAAAACAGTTATAAACATTTTTTAGTCTTTTAATTTTTATTTTTGAGGTTAATAATTGTTACATCATTACATTTTCTTTTTCTTCCCTTCAAACTCTATCTACTCCCTGCTGTCTCTTAAATCCATAGCATCTTTTATATTTTGTTGCATATGTGTGTGTGTGTGTGTGTGTGTGTGTGTGTGTGTGTGTGTGTGTGTGTTCCTAATTATAACATTCTCAGGCTCTTCAATGCTACTTGTACTTATATTTCAGTGCTATTTGGTACTAGATAATCTATCTGTACTTTTTAAAAACTGTTCTTTTTTAAAAATATCAAGATTTGATCCCATGGCACTATTTCCCCTTACATTGAGCTATATCTTCATCCCATTGTATTTATTGCCATTTGTATTTTAAAATACATTTGTATTCATTCTTTGATATTTTCATACTTGTATATAATTAGTTCTGTTTCATGTTTATGAGTGTAGTACAATGCAGTATGAGCAACCTACCTGGGACCACACCCTACTGGAAGAGAACTGACTTGTTCTTAATATTTTATTACAAGGTAGATTCTCACTAATTTTCCATGGCTGGCTTTCGACTAATGGTGTTTATAGACTAAACTTACACCTATAAACAGCTGAATTATATTTTCCTGTAAGGAAAAGGCAAGGTTGGTCTATGAATTTTTTTGCAGACTAGTCTGAAACAGGACTATAATTGAGACCCTTTCTCAAGAAAATGCAGACCATTTTTTTAAATGCATGGCATAAAATGATGTATATTCTTATTCCAAATCAATAGGATATACTTCAAATATGTCACCACATGTTTTGCCATCCTTTCTTCTCTGTAAATCCTTTGGAGGATAAAAATCCCTCTCATGCATGATTTACTTCCTCTTAAACTGGTGATTTCTTTTCTATTTACTAATATTGCTATATATATATATATATATATATATATATATATATATATATATATATATATATATAAGCTTTTTTAGTATATCATTTCAGGAAAGAACATGTTTTACTGAATATTTTAAAAAACAGAGGTTATTGAATTTTTTGAAAACATCCAAAGTAACAATTGTAAACAATTTAAAAAGATATCTGTCATCTATCAGTTTAGTCTTACCTATGTATACAGAGCTGCACATAGTTCTTAGAGTTTTACTTTCATTGAAAAGCAAGTTGAAAGTTTTTTAAACTATCTTTGAAAATATAATTGAGTTTATCTTTAGCATATGATTTCTTTAATCTTTAAAGTTATTAATTTCCTTCACTTTAGTAATAGCATTTATGAAAATCAAATTCAAGAAATACTGTTATAGTAATGTTACTTATATGAAGAAACCAACAGAAACACCAAATTAAATAGTAGCATTTACCTAAAACCTAAATAACACAATTAAAATATGGGGTTTAGAGATAAAGGGAAAATTCTCAACAGAAGAATTACAAATGGATGAAAGGCACTTTTAAAAAATGCTCAATATCTTTTGCCATCAGAGAAATGCAAATCAAAACAACCTTGAGATACTACCTGTCAGAATGGCTGAGATCAAAAACACAGATGACAGCCTATGCTGGAGAGAATTCAGAGCAAGGGGAACACTCCACTCCTCCATTGTTGGTGAGAGTGTAAACTTGTACAGCCACTCTGGAATGTAGTATAGAGGTTTCTCAGAAATCTGGGAATCAATCTTCCCAAGGATCCAGCAATACTACTATTAGGTATATACCCAATGGATGTACACTTTGATGCTAAGAACATTAGCTCAAAAATGCTCATAGAAGCATTATTTGTAATGCTAAGAACCTGGAAACAGCCTAGATGCCCCTCAACAGAAGAATGGAGTAATAAATTGTGTTACATTTATACAATGGAGTTCTACTCAGCAGTAAAGAAAATAATAATAACATCCTAACTTTTTCAGGCAAATGCATGGACTTGGAGAATACCCTCCTGAGCAAAGTATCACAAGCCCATAAAGATAGGCATGAGATGTATTCATTCATAATTTGATTTTAGACAAAAAGCAAAGAATACCCAAGTTACAAACCACAACCCCTGAACAGCTTGGGATCTCAGAAGGAACTGAGGTCCAGGTACCCATAATACCCCTAGGGAGAGAAAATGGAGATCTCCTTAGCAAATTGGGATCATAATGGTTAGCAACCAAGGAGAGGTGGGAACAAATCATGAGAGAAGGAGATGGTTGAGTGAGAGGAGCAACAAAGAGGGATAAAAAAATAAAAATTAAAATTAAAAAAAAATCAGATGGATATTTCTATAGGGGAAGCCAAGGTGGGGTTGGAAAGAGACCAGGTGCTAGGGAAACTTCCAAGAACAAACAGGATGTCCTTGGCTAGTTATTCAACCAATAGTGGAGGGAGTACCTAGTAACTTCAGAGTGCCCAAGAGACTTGCTTACCAAACTGGGGGCAAAGATCACCTTTAACCCCCAGGGGCCCGAGGTAGAATTCACTAACCCTCTGGTCAGCCAGCCTGCTGTAACCAATTCAGGCCTTCCCGGAGGGGAGGCATGAGTAGAAACGGCTAGACCAGGGCTGGCGATCCAGTGGCACCCTGTGGTGAAGCCTTCAGCCACACCCCTGTGGGTCAGATTTGAGCAAGGAAGCCAAAAAAAAAAAAAAAAAAAAAAAAAGGGATCAAATCCCACACACAGAGGCTGCTGGAGCAGAGAATCCTGAAACCATGTTAGTCAGAATTGCTGCCCATTAAGAAGCCTGAGACCTGAGGGAAGTCAACAGCCGGGTGGTAAAGACATTCACACTGTCTTAGATTGAAAAGGCGCCTTCTTCTGTCTGCGTCTCCATGAGTCCAGCCAGCCCCTGTTTGCCTTTGAGTGGACAGACCCAAAGAACGGATTCTCAGGACAGAGTACCTGGACTAGACTGCCTCAGGGCTTCAAAAACTCTCCTACCATCTTCGATGAGGCCCTGCATCAAGGTAACTAACTCTGTTGCAGTACTCATTGCTTGCAGCCTCCACAGTGGAACCGTGCTGAGAAGGGACTGAGAAACTGCTTGTTGAACTGGCCAAACTGGGACATCAGGCCTCTGCTAAGAAGGCCCAGATATGCCGACCTGAGGTGACATTCCTGACCCTTCAAGACGGTAAGAGATGGCTAATAGAGGCCAGAAAGAGAACTGTCACTCGGATGCCTCCCCCTGAGAGCCAGAAGAGCCCGAGAGAATTCCTGGGAACTGCTAAATTCTGTAGGCTCTGGATTCCGGGTTTCGCAGCCGTGGCGATCCCTCTATGCCCCCCCCTATAGATGGGGGAAAGAACAGCAAGAGACTTTTGACCAGATCAAGAGGACCTTACTCTCGGCCTCAGCTCCAGCCTTTCTATGGTGTTTCACTCCTGGTGAAAGACACTGATAAAACCTTGCAAATTTTTCCTTGGTTTGGACTTTTGGTGAAAGATAGGGTCCGCGGCCCAGGTAAGTTAGGGGAGTAGCCAAGAAGTTAGGGGACTAGCCAAGATGTTAGAGATTGATTAAAAACTTTATTGTACCCCAAAGTTCAGGACAGGTAGAAACCTTAAGCAAATTAACCCTGGAGACTGGCCACAGAGTTTGGGTGATGCTCCTGCCCTATACCCTTTTCTGAGCTTTTTCTGAGCTCAATACTCCTTCTGCTAATACTTTTTGGATCTGGGAACCATCTCTGGTGTAACCCCCTTGTCTGCTAGGTTGCAGGCCCTGGCTAATGTATAACATTCTTTATGAAAGCAGCTCTCAGACATTTACCAGCCCGAGAGAGACGGGACCCCACATCGCTACCAGGTGGGAGACCTCGTCTACGTCCAGTGACACCAGCATCGGACTTTTGAACCTCGCTAGAAGGGATCCTACCAAGTCCTTCTGACCTCATGGCATTGTACCGAGTGGGTTTCGGTTATGACCTCCACTTACCGCGTCCGGTTTCTTTGTGGTCCGAGTTTTGTCCCAGGCGAGGAGCGTCAAGATTAAATAAGTCTACACTCAGGAGTCGTTTAGGTTCCATCATTCAGGCTCTCTCTGACACTGAGAGACCTGAGCTTTATTCAGTACATGTTATCTCTTAGACCTGTCTGTCCCTTAGCCATGCTTCTGTCTTGCCACTGCATCTGGCCTAGCTTTTTCCCCTCTAGCTTCCCGCCATGCTGGATTCCTTCTGCCCCTTCCACTCACACTGACTCTAATCCATGCTTGTCCCCAGCTTCTGCTCTTCTGCCGCTTCTGCCTGTGTGTCTCTCCTCGTGTCTCTTTTGTCTCAGCTCTCTGTCACCTTAACTCTCTTACACACCCTGCCTCCTCATCCGGGCACGCCCAAGGTCATAGAGGATCCCAAGAGACTAGAACTCAGCAGGTGGCAGCGATAAGGAGATTTGTAGTTCCTTTTTCCCCCTGTAAACAAGGTTTTAGTCCTTAGGGGAAGAGGATGGGCCATAAGGCCCAGAATGGCACTTATTCGGGAGACAACATCTCACTCCCCTTTATTAAACAAAAAATATAGAGAAGGAAACCCCTGTCTTAGGTTCGACCCCTAGCCCCTGCTACAGAACCCGTCATTGGATGTGCCAACTCCTGTCTTAGGTAGATATAGCAGGCGGGGAAGTTGCCCGTCTTTGGGTGAGTCCTTCTAACATTGATATGCATATCTGAGCATCAGTCAGGAGTTACAAGACCAGAAGCCTGTTTTGTTATTTTCTGCTGATGACCTTGCTGCTTTTGCAGCATATTAGAATGAAAAGACAGCATGCCAACCTTTGAGGCAAAATATTAAGAAGGGATATAAATCCAGACCATTGGGAAGCCACTAGTCAGGGTATTCTATAAGCCACTAGTCTCAAGGGGTATAAAGATATATGCTAACTGCAAGGTGTAATTTAAAAATTGCATTCTAGGGACCCCAAAAGCACTGGTTTAACAATATGCAACTGCTGACTTAACATTTTCTATCTTACTTGAGGTAACACAAATATCAGAATATCCAAAGTTACACAATAGCAATTATTACATATGCAAAATGTCAATAGGGCAGTTTGTTGGTTGAGGGATAAATCTTAAAATGTATTTGTCCATAAAAGTCTCTGGAATTTCAAAGGCAGTCACCACTCTGGCTGATAGCTGGTTCAGCAAGGATGCAGCTCTGGCTGTCTGGCTCAATGCATTTTCCGAGGCTGTAGCTCCAAAAGCAGCAGGGTGACTGTGTAGTTATTCTGAAGTTTCTCTTTGCACCTGGGAGATGGATCTTGGTCTGACGAAACGCTACTGGCATCACTGCAGCTGGAACTCGTACCAACAGGGCACTGGGATGTTCTTTACTCCAATCAGTTGCTTAAGCTGAAATTTAGAGCTGAACAGTTTAAGAGAAACCCTTCCCACCCTCCAGGGTTCGAATCTGGGTGAAGTGACCAAGAGGTATGGGGTAGCTTAAAAATGAGTGCTGGCATTCTACTTAGCAGTGCTATTAAAAGCAACTGCTTCAATCATATGTTATGAAAGCTTTTTGTATGGGCACCGTATTGGCAGCCGTGTCAGTGGCCTAAATTGAAGGCAAAACAGTAGAAAACAAAGGGCTCTTTTTTTTTTTTTTAAACTTAATTACTTACTTACTGGCTTCATCAGAAGCTTCAGGAACCACAGTCTTTTCATGTTGAACAGAACATACACACCTCTCAGGTATCCAGATTGGCTTTTCAGCACCTGGTGGATAAACACAGACAACCCACCCCCAACTCTGGCCAGCGAGTGCTGGCGGTTGCCATTGTCCAGAGGATGCATTGTGGCTGATGCCTTAACGTTTGAGCATTGAGATGAAACTTTTTGTGTAATTGTAGAGCCAAAATTATTTGGGTAGCTTTATCTGCTCGAGCATTGCCTTTGGCAAGTGGTCTAGGCAAGCCAGAATGTTCTCTAATGTGTCCTACAAACACAGATTGTTTTCTGGACCATATCAAAATCTGTAAGCTTTGTAACTGGGTAACAATTTTTGATGATTCTCCCACATGAGGGGCCACTTCTAGTTGGGGCATAATATTGGCCATATATACACTCAGTATAAATATTAAAGGTCTCTGCAGGATATAATTGAAAGGCAAGTATCATAGCAGTAATTTCTATCAACTGAGCAGAGGCCTGAGGCACTACTACGCTTTTTATATGATCTCCTTTTACAACTATTGCTTTTTTAGTCTTGGAGCCATCAGTGAAAAGTAGACGTGCCCCAGCTATAGGTTGAGTCTTTATTATCTTGGGAAAGATAAAAGGGCATAATTTAAAACTCTGAATGATTTTATGTTTAGGATAAGCTTGAACTATCTGTCCTTTAAAGGTGCACAAAAACAAACACCAGGAATCATCATTTTGAATCAAATTAGCAACCATTTCTTGGGTATAGGGCAAAACTATTATATCTGCATCTTTGGCAAATAAAGCCCGCCCCAAGCATCTACCCTTCCATAACAATTGAACTATTAATTCAGGATAAGGAATAACTGTGCGCCCAGGTGATGCAGAAAGATGTACCCAATAAATGGGACCCTTTTGCCAAAAAACACTAGTAGGTGCAAAATTAGAGGCCAAGACTAAAAATTGCAAAGGCTGTTCATAATCTATCTGCTGTACTGACATATCTTGTAATGCCTGTTCTATTTTAGTAAGGGCTTTTTTGGCCTCAGGAGTTAAAATCTGGGTAGATGTGGGTTCAGCATCTCCCTTTAGAAGTTTAAAAAGAGGCTTAAGTTCTCTTAAAGGGACCCCGCAGCCATTGACTTGCTCAGTCACAAGTTCTCTTAAAGGGACCGCGTTTTTATTCGCGGCCAGTGACTTGCTCAAATCTCTTAAAGGGACCGCGTTTTTTATACGCAGCCATTGACTTGCTCAATTCGAGGCTAAGTTCTTAAAGGGACCACGTTTTTATTCGCGGCTAGCAAACAGAACAGACCAAAGAAAATAACTGCTACTAAGAACTGTAAAGCCATCTGTTACGAAGAGGTTTTTCACCCCGGCGGCCAGAAGCCTGAGACCCACAGACCTCCACTTGAGACTGCTTAGGCGCTTGAGACTGCTTAGGCGCTCGCTGCCCAGAAAATGACTCAGATGCTTACATTAATTTTACGCTGTTTAGCTGGTGTCTCAGGCACATTGCTTGCTAGGTCTTACATCTTAAATCAACCCATCTCTATTAATCTGTCTGCCACGTGGCACGTGGCTTATCTGTTCTTTTTTATAAGTTTTTTTTTTTCTCTTTTTTTTTTTTTTAAACTTACTTTAGCTGGATCTCTCAATGTCTTTTATAAACTTTAAGGCTCCCCTGTCAAGAACCATGTACTAAACTCCCTTATCCGAGTGCGGTCCGTCCTTTATTTAAATTCCTTGTTACCTTAGTAACTCTGGAAGTTCGGAACCAGCCGAACTTGCGCCTACTCCTGGGTTTATCCCAGACACTCCCCGGTCTCTGTACCGGTGACCTCGTCCGCTTGTCCCTCTTTATCCGAGTGCGGTTCGAGCTTTTATTTAAATTCTCTGTTTCCTTAGTAACTCTCCAAGTTCGGAACCAGCCGGAACTTGCTAGGTTGAGTTTCTCATATTTCCATATATATTTCTATTTATATTTATTATCTATTAGGCGCCTAATCCTGGGTACTTCCCAGATTTCCTTCCCCGGTCTCTGTACCGGTGAGTCTTGTACGCTTAAATCCTACTTTCCTGGACCTCAGTGGGACCTCCATTTACCGAGTGGGTTTCGGTTATGACCTTCACTTACCACGTCCGGTTTCTTTGTGGTCCGAGTTTTGTCCCAGGCGAGGAGCGTCAAGATTAAATAAGTCTACACTCAGGAGTCGTTTAGGTTCCATCATTCAGGCTCTCTCTGACACTGAGAGACCTGAGCTTTATTCAGTACATGTTATCTCTTAGACCTGTCTGTCCCTTAGCCATGCTTCTGTCTTGCCACTGCATCTGGCCTAGCTTTTTCCCCTCTAGCTTCCCGCCATGCTGGATTCCTTCTGCCCCTTCCACTCACACTGACTCTAATCCATGCTTGTCCCCAGCTTCTGCTCTTCTGCTGCTTCTGCCTGTGTGTCTCTCCTCATGTCTCTTTTGTCTCAGCTCTCTGTCACCTTAACTCTCTTACACACCCTGCCTCCTCATCCGGGCATGCCCAAGGTCATAGAGGATCCCAAGAGACTAGAACTCAGCAGGTGGCAGCGATAAGGAGATTTGTAGTTCCTTTTTCCCCCTGTAAACAAGGTTTTAGTCCTTAGGGGAAGAGGATGGGCCATAAGGCCCAGAATGGCACTTATTCCGGAGACAACAGCATTGCTGCTTAGATCCTGATGACTGATGGACTGTAGAAAGAACTGGTAATCCCCTCAAGCTCCGTGTGCAGCGACAGTCCCCTAGAGTGGAGCCTTCACCAATCGATTGAGCAGACATGGCAGGTGATATCTGGGACTGAGGACACTTGTCCCACCATCTCCAGTGGACCTGGTGGCCTGGCCTATATCCGGATCTGTGCCTGCTGGGGGCAGGATTACATACCCACCATTGACCCTGCCCATCTGCCCCCATGTGCCCACCAGGGGATCCAAGAGCAGAAGCCCTCACAAGCGTAATAAGAGCTTCCCATTAAGTTAATTTGCTGTCAGGAAAAGTAGGCACTAGATAAAGAGTCATCTCTAAGATTAGAGATACTCAGAAAAGAAAATGGGGGAATGTAAGGCCCCCTCCCTTTTGCTTGTTTTAGCAAATCTCTCTTACCCAAGAAGTAGAGCTAGAAACAGCATGTTGCAAGGACAGTAAGCAAACTCGCCTAAGACATATTAACAGGACAATAAAGATTAGCTTCACTGATAAAAGAAAAACTTCAGTTAAGACTAAGTCCAGGTGTCTAGAGTAAAGACAAAAGAATGTGGTTAAGAGCCTTGGTCAGGAAACAGCCCCCAACCAAGGATTCAGCTGGGCAGAGGGGGAAGGGAGGGGAAGCAGTTACTTAGCTATGTGATCAGGCCCAGCCCGATCAGGGGAGGAATTCCAGGAAGAAGATAAGGAACAAAAGAACAAACAGCAGGCCTGGGGCGGGTGATAACCAGGTCCTTTGGTCAGGCCGGATGGCAACCTGGGGGCCCTCACCCCTCAACTTCACCCCTCAACGGGTGATTTTATTCAAACCAGCCAATGAAAACCTTGTAACTTCGCTTCTGCTTCTGTACGCATGCTTTTGCTTCCCTAACCCTATAAAAAGGCCCTAAACAGAGGGCTGGGCGCGCCAGCCATCCCAAGTGGCTCGGTAGCCCGCAGGTCCTGTGTTATTCAATAAACCTCGTGCTGTTTGCAGCTGATCTGTGGCTCGGTCCTCCTTGGGTCATGGGGTCTCCTCCCGAGGAAAGGTCCGTTTCGGGGGTCCCAAACCCCCGGGGGTCCTTCATAGAGTGGGGCCCTGTTTAATGGATCTATTACCAGGGGCTCATGAAGGTTATGAATTCCTTCTAAGTCCTGTGAAAATAGAAAAATCCTGTAACTCTCTCCCCCTAGACCCCTTCCTGAGGTCACTGAAACTAGCCAAGGTCTAGATGGCTGCTTGAGACACACCCAGCAGCCTGAGCCTGATAGATACTTCCTGAATTCCTGAGACCCACCTGGTAGAGCAACCTAGGTGGGGTCACCCAGGAAAGTCCTACCATGAGAATTGTTAACTGTTAACTGTTTGAAGCTTACACAATGTCCTGCTCCAGGAAATGAACGTCTGTAGGTGGTCCTTATTGTTTCACAGAAAATAGCTTGCCTGCCTGAGTTCCTAAACTCTGTAGGGGACCTTTTTTCTTTGATAATACTAACAAGACTTTATCCCTTGTCAAGTTCCAAATCACACAAACAACAACAAGAATAACAACAACAACAAAAAACAAAAACAAACCCTTGGGTCCATTCAACTAATTATTTTGTTTGACAGACTAATTCAAAGTAAGGAATAACATGGTATCTAAAGTGAACAAAGGCAGAAACTATTTGGGTGGGCGGGGGATGAAGTAAGGGATTGACCTTTGACATCCATTTATTTCTGTGAGTGATTGTTTTCAGTTTATCTCTAGTAGAAATAAGAATGAGGTTTTTATAAGATGAATAATTGAACGATTGGAATTGATATGAAAATGAATTAGAAGTTGGAATATGAAGAAAATGAGACTGGAGATTAGTACATTGAATTGGTAAAATGTGTCTGATAAGAAGGAAATGTTAGATTTAACAGTTCTAACAATGGTCTGGATGATGAGAAAAGAATGAAGAAAATGGTAACTTTTCCAAATCATGTAGTAAAGAAATTACACTCAAAGTTTGTCACTATATAGTAAAAAGACACTAACTTGAGAAATATAGAAAGTCTAGTCTGGTTATAAAATAGAAATAAATCTTAAGGCTTATAAGATTATATTTGACTATTTAATAATAATTTGTAGATTGTAATTAACTATATAGCCTACAATGGGAACATAAATTTTCACTAACAAGAGACTAATTATAAGACTGTACTAACTATACAGTTTATTTGTGATGATTTGAATGTAAAATATCCAGTTTAAGTTCATATATTTGCACAGTAGGTACCCCTGGTTGATTGAACTGTTTGGGACATTGTGGAGTCTTTATGTGTGGTCTTGATGGACAAAGTATGCCACTGAAAGCAGGCTGAGAGTTCATAGCCTTCCTCCACTTCACTCTGCTTTGCATTTATAATTAAAAATACGATGTCTCAGTTTGCTGAGCCAAGTGTCATACTTGGTACTTCCATGTTTCCTCTCAGTCAAGATAAACACTTAACGCTCTGAAACTATAATCTAAAGCAAACTCTTTTCTCTAAGTTACTTGTGGGCATAGTGGTGATAGCATAGCAATGGAAAAGCCACTAACAGATCCAACAAAGAACCAAACAAATAGTATGTTATAGGGCTATACCATGGAAAAAATAATATCTGATATACAACTTAATTTTTGGAAGATATTATCTGAGCAAAGAATATGATAAGCCAACAATTACTGTCTTGACATATTCGCCAAACTGCACCCAGGGCAAAGTTTGCGCTCTAGTAATTGTTTCTCTTTAAATAAAGAATTGAGAGTAAAATAATTTATTAAAAACTAGGTAGCATAATTTATGAATTTTGTTCATTAACATATGTGAGAATATTTTTCATGTAAATTATGCATGTGAATATTTGAATACTTTTATATATGTGGAATTCTGAAGATCCTTCTCATTTAAGACAATGAACATGCTTGTCTGAAGATATAACCAACAAATGTCTTAAATTCTCAAAAGTTTCTCAGCACACCATCATTCAGATTCTCCACTCCACCACCCACAGTTCATTTGCAAGATAATTGAAGTACTTAAGCATGTTGTACTCCTGATCATATTCAGGATAAAACTTAATGTCCTAAATACAAAAATTCATAGAATTATACCTTTACTTGGTGATCTTATACTCTCTTCCATAGTGTGAGTTTCTGGAGAGTAATGCTAAAATTCAGTGAACAACACATATGCCAGAGATTTAAGTGAATGTATTCAAAGAGGAAGTATAGTAAGAGGTTTCTGGACTGGACTTTAGGGCCTAGCCTCCAGGTTTAGGCCCACAGACCCACAGAGACACACAGATGCTTACAATAGTTTTAGGCTGATGGGTCTAAGGTGCAGGCATATAACTTGTTAACTCTTTACCCTTCATCTAATCCATGACTCTTACCCTGTTCAGCCGTGCAACTTGGTACCTTTTCTCAGAGCAGCATAGTTGTCCTCTGCCTCTTCTGGCTTCTCTCTGGCATTCTTCTCTGTTCTTCCAGTTCCCAGAGTTCTCCTAGTCTGGTAGCCCCGCCCATACTTCCTGTCTGCCTTTGGCCAATCAGCACTTTTTATTAAACTCATACATAGGTGGGGACAATTATTTACAATGGAACAACATAATCTACCTACAAGGAAGTATATTGAATTTCTTTAATTACAGCTTTTAAACTCAATCATCTTAGATTATAATATACTATTATGACTATCTAAATTTAATAAAACTTTGAGAGACTTTAAGTCATCAAGTAATGTTTAGGTTTATTCATTAGAAAAATGTACATGATAACAGTATTTTATTTTGTTAAGTATGTACACAATCTATGTAAAACTCACAATAACTCATTGGGTATAATGTCTAGTACTATATATAGAGATACATATATATAGATAAAATACATACATATACTAATCATACACATATAATACACTCTTATAATACACATATACAAATAATATATTTAATTAGTCAATAATCAACCATTAATAATCAATGTCATTTACAATATTACTTGAATTTTCATCAAAAATATAACTTAAAATAAAAAAGTTAAAAGATGCTAACAGGTCATTAATTAATTCTTAAAGTTTTTCAATGATCTGAGAACATATTTACTCTGAGGACTTTAGATAGTCATAAGATATGCTCAAAACAATAGCCCTATAATCCATATGCTTTGGCCTTTGTTATTTATTACAAGGTAGGGTGTACTCAAGATCAAACACAGAATATTGCACATCTGCAATTGCTTGTTCTATACACAGATTGAGACTCTCCTCTATTGGCAGCATATGTTACAGTGAACACCAATCAGTTATGGTAGTGATTTTATTGTTGGGTGTTCTGAGCATAATTGATTAAGATGAATGTGTTTTAGTTTATTTAACCAGTGATAATATAATATTTGGCTACTAGTTTTATTATGTGCCATCTGTGAGGCAGAAAGTTTGTTTTTAACACACAAAATGGCATTGTTTTGAATAAGCATCTAATTGAAATTTAATCAGATAGAAATTTTCCATTAATTAAGTGCCATCTGACTAATGAAAACAATAAAAACATATTTTTAATATTGAATAACTGTGTTAGAATAGACATGATTAGCCCAAAATTATCTGCATTGTATACAAGATGTTGACATTGTTATGCACACATACATGAAAAGTGGTGGAGTCTTGATGCACTTAAATAGCATTAAAATAAATGTCATACTGATACTAAAGAAACAGCAAGCACTATTGTGGGGATATTTTCAAATGTAATAAAAACATTCTGAGTGATCAGAGGGATCTACCCACAGTCAGTCTAGGAGGATCACATAATGGTAACTCACACCTTTAATCCCGGCACAGGGAATATCCCAGGAGTGGTGACCTAAATACTTAATTCAATCTGAGTTCAAGATATCTTAGTTTACAGAAGGAGTTCCAGGCTCTCAGGCAGGCAGTGGTGGTGCCACACCTTATCTGAGCAGAGAAAGTATTTAAGGCAGGCATAGAAAGATAGAGCAGGCAGAAGAAGCCAGGAGGAGCGAGGCTGAGGACCTGGAAGACAGCTGGGTGAGATCTGACTGTGCTGTTTACTCTCTCAGATATCTCCACTTTTCCCAGAGATTTGGCCCTGAGTTTCCTTTATTTATGCAACACACTATGTGTGTGCAAAGCACTAATATCTGAATCTCTTTGACCCATCTTTGTATTGTAATAAAGCAGGGCATTATTGTTGACACAGTCAAGCATAAATTTAAATGTCACAACTACCACAGTGACAAATAATTCCATATACAAACCCAAAAGCAGTGTTAACTACCAACACAATTGTAAAATATCATATAAGAGGAAACTCAAGCAGATGTTGAAAACCAAGCAACTTACTGAAATTTAGATTCTCTCAAGAAAATTCACAGAATGAATTAGTTTATTCTCCATTTTTCTTCATCTCTCAGTTTTCAGATTTTCCTTGCAAACCCATTTTATTTTCATTCTGGCTATACATTGCATGATTAACAATTCAGACTCATTTCAAAATAATTAGGTATGTGTTGCCACACTTTCATATTTTATAATACCTTTAGGGTCTCTATGCTGCTTGAGTTAACCTCTAACTACCTCCCACCTTTATTTTCCAAAAGCTAAAATGACAGGTGAGCATCACCACATCCAGTTGTGTGTTTCCTTTCTAGCAATGAGGTTCCCTGTACCTGAGAGATGTTTTCATACTTGAGACTATAACAAAAATCTGCTCATAAGAAAGAAAAGTTCTTACATGATATACTCTTCTCAATTCTATCAACAAAAGATTATTGACTCTGCTTTGTACAATGGCGTTTTTCCTTTAGAATAAAGAAAAAAATCAAAGGATGGGGTCAAAAATTGGATGACCTTGAGACAGAATTCATTGTAGAGCATTTCTTGGAGTAGGACCAGTTCAATTTTTTTTTTATTTTATTTATTTATTTATTTATTTTTTTGCCAGGCACTCTTAGTCTTTCATACTGCCCTAGGTAAAAGGCATCCTTGGGTTCTTACAGCTTGTCATTGAATTCTTCTGCAACCTCAGGAACCCAAACTCTACATATTTGCTACTTATGATCTGTACTGATTAGCAGATAATATATTTTAGACAAAATTTTAACCCCTTAATATTATCCAAAATCTTTAGGAGTAGGATTATTTTTCATATGTTTATGACAATAAGTAAAAATTAATAATTGGACAAATATGCTTATATAGTAATATAAATGAATATATATAGTAATATTGTCCTGTTTCAAATCAATTATTTACCCATAATCTCCAGCTATTGAAAATTGACATGATAAGTAGATGGCTTGTATACTTCTTTTGTGTGTGTGTTTTTTGGTTGGTTGTTATATTTCTTCTTGGTTTTGGTGTTGTAGATAAATCTCAAGGATTTGAGGCAAATACTCTATATCTCAGCCAAATTCTATGTTTTAAGTCTATTTGAAGTTAACTCTTCTGTACCCATTTTGTTAATTAAATTAGCAAAACCTTTTTCTTAAATATGAGCATCTGACTTTAATCTCTATATTTCATGTGTGTGTGTATTGCATGTTTATGAGTATGAATAATCTTATTTGACAATTATTATATACCCTCTCATAATTTTTTGTTATTTTAAAATTAGTATATCAATTTTTCTTTTTCTTAATAGTGATTGGAAAAAAATATGCTCAAAGACTCAAGATGATGTTTATGCAAATTTTTGTTCCTTTTTTGCTGGTACTTGATATAGACACAGGAATTAATTATTCACTGTTCTTCAAATAAAATAAAAATAAACACAGCAATTTTTCCATAAAAAATATTTTATAATCTTTAGAAGAAAATAATATAAAATATCACTTAAATTTATCAAATAATTTATAAATAAGAAGCTTTTTAGGATATATTTCAGAAGTGTGGCATCAAAAGACACAGTCTTAACATTTGTGCTTACAGAGTGTCTTTTGGATACTAGTGACATTGACAGGCTTTTGTACCTGGAACAGTAGCTTTTCCTGCAACATATTACACACTTTAGTTAACAATTTCACCCTTGAATTCTTCTAAAACTTTGGGGAAATTTTATCTTCTCACAAGGACATATTTACACACAAATTTCATATATTCCTCTGATTTTTTTACTTTTAGAAAGAAGTCTTTACTCTTGTTATTTCTATTTAATACCTATTTATGGACCAATCATTAAAAAACAAATTATGATATTGTCAGAATAATAACTTTTAAAAATGACTAATTTTTTTCAGCACAAACACTTCCAGCAGAAGACATATCAATGCCAGGGTTTATGATTTTGAGAAATTTCATATCAGATCCCTGGAGTAGTTTCAAAGAGGCCGTGAACTGCTTGACAAGGCTCCTAGGAATGGAACATGAGTCCTAACCAAGAGCAAACAGCCCTCTTAGGCTCAGAATGATCTTTCCTGCCCACCAAAAGTTACAATTTTAAGCAACATTTTACTTTTTGTCCAGTTCTTCTCTAATAAAACATACATTAGGACTCAGTCATTAACCCTAGATATATTTTATTAAAATTTTAATCTTTTTAAATTCCTATGAATTTTTCTTATAAAAATCCTTACTGAAATTAACTTTAACAATTTTATTTTCCACTCTTCATATTTTATACAAATCACTTAAGTTGTATTTCAGTTAAATTCTGAATTGACTGAAAGTAGTATTAGATTTTATAAACAATAAAATTTTTAAAAATATTATTATTATTGGCCTAGAGAGAATTTTTGGGCAAATAATTCTATAAACATTGTAACTTCATTGGCTTTTCACTGTTGTTTATTAGTAAATATGTTTCATTTTTATCACTCCCGTCTTCTACTGTTATGCATCCTTCACAGTCACTTACTGGTTATGTCTAGGTTTGCCTGGTATAAGTGGAACAGAATATAGTGAGAATGATAGAGATAAGATCATTGGATCTTATTAGTTAGTGAACAATTAGAGCATCCTTAATTGCTGTGTGTTGGCTGTGCCTTCTGAGCATGGGTTAAGATGCACAGTAGTAGTAGACTAGAATAGACATGACATTCAATTCATGGCCTTTTAGAAAAGGAGACAAAGTAGTGACTAGAATGTACTTTCCTTTCACTTTTCAATACAATTTTGGACATTTTATTTCATGCATCATTTTCAATCCTCTGTTTCTTGTTACCAAATTCCCTCTGCATATTAGACCCAGGCAAAAGCAGAAAACTGACAGCTTGCCTCCATTAATTTATTTTAGGTTATGAGAGTCCCTTGAAATGTTTAACAAAAGTCTGTCACACAAAGCCCAGTTAAATTATTCAAGTCACCAGCTGTGAAATTAGTGTATTTAGTTTAAAGTGCTCAGTTCCCAGAAGAGGCTCTCTCTATCCACAGAGCTTGCTCTAAAGCATAAACACACCTCACGAGCTAAACCAAGTGGCTTGGTCAGAACAATATATCAGATATCAGAGGTAGGGTTAATAGTTTGTTAATAAGAATGTGTTTGTGTGTGTATGTTTTCTGTCTTACACTTCTCTTCTCATTAAAGCAAAAAATAACCCAGACTGTCAAAAGTAAGATTATAAAAATATCATTTTATGTTTTCTTTTGTAATCTATCTACGTGTACCCAAGTAATTTCTATATTCAATTAAGTTCATTTTTGAAGACCTCTTTCAATTAAATAGTCACTATATCTTTCTTCATTTCTACTATTAACAATTAGATCTTTTCTTTTTTGACATTCTGCCATAGATCAATTTTTCCACTTTCAATACAATATAAACTATCTTCAAAAGTCTGGCTAATGATTTCTTAAATTAGTCCTCGAGCAATGCCAAGTCTAATATATTTTGATTATTCCCCAGATTGTTTCAGATAATGTGCAAGTTTCTAAGTACTTTCTCTGAAGAGCCTCATGCTGAGCCTTAGCCTAGAGCTTAAAATGGGTCCTTACATCTTACCTACTTCACTTAGCAGCAAACTATTTGCTTTTCCATGACACTATGGGATGATGGGTTAATGAGACACATAGAAAAGAGGGTCAGAGCCATACCTTTAGAAGTACTGTGTCTTTACCTATATTACCAGGTCACAGGTCTTCATGGAAGGCTTTCTACTGTACATTTCATGTCTAGTTTAAGCAACCACAATATACCAATTTAATGAAAGCTTTAAAGCTTCAAGCATGCTTTTAAAACATCACAATCAAGTATGGCAGTGTATGCTGGCTCCTAGTTTTATTCCAGCACTCCGAGGACGAAGACAAGGTTAAACTTCCAGGCCAACCTTGACTATAAGGCCAGTTTAGGCTGCTTAACTCACATTCTTCAATAAATAATAAATGAATAAATGAGCATTGCTAACAGAAGGTAGAAAAATTATAAGAAGCTACTTAAGTTATCATATAAGGATTTACTATTTTATTAACAAATCAATCAAGATTTATTCACTGATTTGATCTTTTGGGGACTTTTGGTCTTTAATGCTTCAAGTTCTTTATGCATTATAAATTTCAATCTCCTATCAGGTAAGTGGCTCATGAAGATTATCTCTCATTCTATATTCTGTCTGTTTTCTCTAGTAATTATTTTCTTCACTGCATAGAGGATTTAACTTCTTACAATCCCAGTTTTTCATTTCTGTACTCATTTGCTGAGTCTTTGGACACACACAAAGTCTGTCTAAGATGTTCTTCCAATGGAGATTTTCATCTTTTTATACCCATTTAAAAAAAAAATATCAGACACATGAAAGGCATTTTTTTTTTTAGAACACATTAAATTTACAGACGGAAAGTTATGTGTTCTTCTTTGCCCTTATAGCTGAGCTTAAACCCTGTTAATTTTCTGCTAGGATTATTGACCTACAGTTTTATTAGAGATACCAACCAAGGCCCAGGGATCCTACAGCCCGCTCTTTAGCAACTGTTAAGCTTGATACCATTGGTCATGAGTTTAGAAAACACCCACAATTTGGCTCTGCTGTTCAGTGTCTGCTTCTACACAGCTTCTCAGCTATGCTTTAAAAATTAATTTAATATCTTTTAAAAAACATAACTTTAAATAAATAACTTTCAAGGGAAATATGTAATGTCTTTCATCTAAAGGACTTTATATATTCTCATTACAATAGAAATTCACTGTCTTCAAAGTATTCTTATTGAGATCTCTTAAATGATTATCACAAGGTTTCTCTACAGAAAGCTTGTCTGTCACTCCTGTAGAAACCTGGAGTGAGAGACAAGCCTGTGTGTGTGATGTATAAATTACATTATTTTTGAGCAAAAGTATATCAACTCATAACAAATCAGAAAATATTGTATTGTTTATAGTAAATTTAATTATACAAACATATAATTTTGATATTATTATTTTTCTTGATGTATATTTCACTCTATTAGCCACATCTGGTAACTAAAATGAGAGTGTACAGCTGCCTAATTATTTTAGAGAGAATATTTTCAAAGGTCAATTTAAACATACTCCAGTGATTAAAAAAAAACATTTATTTTAAGCCAAGTTTTCCCCTTTATGTTCTCTGTTTTTTACATCATCCAAGATACAAAGAGACTAATAATTCTAATAATTTTTGAGGGTCTTCAGTGCATCAAAAACATTATTTCCTTTCTTGATTTAAATGTTCTTGAAATGGACAATGAACACATGATGAAGGAAATTGTAAACTTTACATGTGTAAGCCTGATCCAGAAAAAAAGAAATGTCTTTATCATGTGTAACAGATTTGAAAGACTGCTAACCAAACACCAATAGCCAATTTTCCTTTTTTTTCAAAATTTAATAATTAGAAAATATAATCTTTGATTTTAGTGATGCTATGAAGACAGAGAAGCCCATGAGAACCCATTAAATGTGGGACAATTGAGTCTTAACTTTGGTTTTGAGGTTTTTTTTGTTTTTTTTTGTTTTTATCATGGTGTCTTTCTTTGTCCATATATGAACTATTACAGTTGAGAGGAAATGAACTGGTTTCTGTCATCATCATTTCAGAGAAAGTAACATGCCATGCTAACAGAGGGGTGGGAAAGCACTAGACCCAAAGTCCTAGATATCAGAAAGAATTTGACGAGACCATTTTTTTCTTTTCAAAATATAGACAATTCCAGCAATTGCCACTAAATACAATGCACTGATCATGAATTTTAGAGTATAGAAATCTCATGACAAATTTTAATCCCCTTCATAACTTTGGTTGTGCAAGTAAATCACTTCCAAATACAGCAACATAAGTAGTTGAGACCAGCATTGTAATGTTACCTATAGCTGCAGCAGCTCCTGTGTCTACTCATTTGTACTCAGTGTATGTGGGCATCATTATGCCAACACCTCTGCACACACAAATATCCTTCTATATGTCTACTTTTTTTCATTATAGAGTAAGTTGTAACTAACTACCAAGATGAGTAAACTAGAGATTAAAACAGAAACATTAAACTAAGTTTCCTAGGCTAATATTTGCTCAATAAATACCAAAATGTGAAAAATATAAAGATATCTAGCCACATTACTTAACCCAAATGTATTACTGTTTTAACTTCAACATTTTACCTTGCATTATACTTTTTTGCAATTTTCATAAATAGTTCTCTTTCCTACATATTATAATTTTACTCATTATAGCTCTAACTGAATTATTAATTTCCCCAGATATTTTATTGAAGGAGTTCAACTCATTTCACATCCTGACTTTACTTGAGCAGTTGTTGGGCGTTGTGGCCCGGGTGATCCTCACAGAAGTGGATACCATTTCTCATCATCTCCCCTGTTCGTAAGCATGAGCCTATGTTCAGGGTTAAGGAAAGAACCAGTGATCTTGGAGGTCTGTCCTAGCATTTTGGATATAATGAGAAATTTTTGAGCATAAACTCATGCTAGGCATTTAGTACTAAGTACTTCTTTCAGGAATTAAAAAAACCAATTATTATGAAATATAAAATATGTACAAGAAGAATTAAAACCATATTCCACAGATGCTTTAAATAAAAAAATACAAGAAGAACCTATATTCTACAAAAATAAAACAAACAAAACTCCACTAATTTGCTATAAATGTATGTGCTGCCCACAGTGGGTGTGGCAAAATGAATAAACCACATGGTGCCATGATTGCCCACCCAAAGGAAAGAATTTTTTGTGTTTAGATGTGATCTGGAAGTGTCCCCAAAGAAATATATTAGCATTTTGGTTTTAAGTGTGTCAATATCGAAATCTTTATTGGTGAGGTCTAATGAGAGGTCATTAAAGTCCTGTCATGGATTTTATAGCCTCTTGAATTGCTAAGTTACCATGCTCTATAGATTCTAATACCATCTACCATCAGATATTTTACAGAGTTGAAAAATCTTGGCCCTAGACCCTGGAACTTCCATAACTACCATCTCAGTGCACTTATTTTTAGAATTTATACATTGGGTTAGAAAGATTACTTAACATTTAAAAATACTCCTATCTAGAGGACCTGGATCCAATTTTCACCTTTCACACTGTAGATTATAACCATCTGTAATTCCACTTTTAGGAAATCTGATCTTCTCTCCTCATTTTGATGGTAATTTGTGTAAAATATACAGGTATACATGCAAGCAAAAGTCTGAAATACATAAAATAAAAATGAATAAGCTTTAAAATAAGCTAACCAATATTTTGTTATGATAACTTAAAGTTTACTAATCTAGAATAGGGTCGCTATAATCAGATCTACAGAAAGATTTAAGATGAGCTTGCTGTGTCGGAGTACTGTATCTGTAATTATGAGTACTAAGTCTTAATCCCTAATATGTGAAAATCTTCACAAGGCTTTTCATGCCTGTAACTTCAGCATACAGAGTAGATGATCCTTGGATATTCAGCCTAGCTCTGGTATTGAGAATCTGGTTCAGTGAAAGACTCTGTTCCTAGGCAATAAGATGAATATCACAGAGGAAGGCTCTCGGTGTCTATCTCTTGCCAATGCAAACATGCACAGGTCTATCCACCTCCATACTCATGGAGATGTGCATCACATCACAACACACACACACACACACACACACACACACACACACACACACACACACACACACTTAAAAATAAACTGGGCAAAATAACTCAATTTTTTTTCATTAAATTCACGATAAAGAGGATATTTTAGTAATCTCTCTGCCTGCTCACAAGCTAAGAGCTTCTAGAACAAATATTTCAGAAACATATCCCATGTGCTTTCCACAGACTGTTGTCTAGGACTACTTAAGTACTCTTTTTCAAGCAGCTAAATGTTCAATGGTCTTATGTTAATACCCATGGCTTTAAGTCCCATGTAACACCTGAGCTCATTTTAAAACTTGAAATCTACATAATACTCATCTTATAGCATGGGATATAGAGGTCATGGTAGCCTCCTCTAAGATTCTAAAGGAATATCTAGAAAGCAGACATCTTGAAGAAATGCTCTAAAGAGTCAAACCCTGAGAAACTGAGAATTAAGCCTCAAAGGAAACACGTGATTGCAGAATTAGCAGCAACACACAATGCCAACAGTGGTGAAAGATCAAGCGTTATTCAAAGCTAGCCTGAGTGAATAACTGGAAATAGAAGGGATACTCAAGGTTTTGTCTCTTCCCTCCACAGTATTTATAGGCTGGCAGACATGGAGCTATGTGCTGTATTTTGCCTTTGCTTTGCCAGAACACTTCTTTTTTTTTTTTTTTTCTTTGCATCTTACATGTTGATTAGGGCTATTTATTCCTGCATTGGAAGTAGATAGGACAAGATGCAAATGACCTCAGATTTAATATTTGAAGAACAGAGGAAGTATGTTATAGACTGAGTGTAGTTGGTCATGTTCTAAATAGTTTTATGTGCTGGGAGCCTGGCACTAAGTTTAATGATTTTTTTTTTTTTTAAGTTTCATCTAGTTATCTAATTGTGGCTTATCCCTGGCCCTAGTTCAAGTTTTCTGGTTTCCTATGTTGCTATGTAACTGATGTGGGGAATGTCTTTCTGTATGTTGTGATTATCATCCTTTAAATAAAGGAACATTTTTGGTCCATGGCAGGCATAGTTGAAGTAGATGGGAAAATTGGAGCATATGTAGGAGAAAGAAGGCAGAGTCAGACAGAGGAGTGATCCAGCCACCCATGATGCAAGATGTAAAAAAATAGATAAGCCACAGGCCACGGGGCAAGAAAGAATAAAGGAAATGCATGGAATTAAAATGAAAGAGTTATCAATATTCCTGAGCCATAGGCCTAACAGCATGAAATAAAATAAGAGTCTAAGTCTTTTGGGAGCGGGGTAAAAGCAGCCTCAGGTATATCCAGATTGTGGGGCTAGTTGGGCCAGAAACCACCTATTACATGTGACCTTTTCTGGAAGACACAAACCGTCAGCCCTGGACCAGAGCAAAGCTAATGTCAGAATTCAAGAACTGTGAGCTAAATAAACTATTTCCATGGAAGTTGCTGAGTAGACTGTCAAAAATAGTCTAATAGCATGTTGAAGATAATATGTGAAGAATGTTATCTGACTGCAGTGAACTCAGGTGCATCCCTTCTGTTTTGATTGAAGCCTATGATCAAATGTCACTATGGTTGTGAGAAGTCTAAGCTTCCAAAGGGGAAACTCAAAACTGAGGTTTCTATGGAGAAACTCTTAAATCTTGAGTGATTTTATTATATGTGATTTATTTAAAAAGAGAAACTATTTGTCATCTGTGACTTTTATAATGAACTTCAGTTTGGTAAACATGAAATAGTATATGTTATTCCTTTCTGATATTTGCATACAAATCTACTAAGGCATTAACCATGGCTAGTTTCCACCATAAAAAAATTTGTGCATATGAGTCATAATGAGATGTCTTTAATAAAAGGGAAATATCAATTTTTCCAGCAGCCAAGTCAACATCAACAGCAGAAAACTTAGAATAAACAGAGACATAAATTATAGCAAACAAATATTAGCTATATATATACTGTGTGTGTGAACATTTTATTATATATGAAACCTTTAAATTGATGAATTAATGTCTTTTCTTGCTTGCATAAAGTAATCTCAAATGACATGCATCACTTTTCTACCATCTCTGATAGATATCATGGCTCTATATTTAAGAAAAAATCTCTTGTCTGCATTTTCTACATTTTAGTCTCATAAAATTTTTTAAAATTTTATATCGCACCTTTTTAAAAACCTTTTAGTTTCATCTCATCCCAAGAAATACAAGAAAATGTTGGCTGACCTTATAAAAAACTCTAAAAATAAATACTTGTTAAAAAGATAAAAAAATGAAAGCATTTGAGATCTGTGAGGTTTTTAAAATACATATGAATAAGAATAATTGTACAGACTAAAAGTTATTTTACATCATCCCCAAAAGTTCATAACTACTAAAAATTGAAATAAAGTTATGGGTATTCATGTCCATTTATCAAGGTTTTCCTCCTGGTCCCCAGGGAGGTTATGAGAACCAAATGGTTATTACTTAAATAGCCACATCACATCTAGAACAAATAGAGACATGCCACAATCTAAGACTAGGGAAAAGGTAACATCAGAAAGTTAAAAAGGAGCAGGTTTTCTTCACCTGACATTTCGTGGGAAGACATCATGATTCCCTCACACTGATGCTTTTTGTGAAGATAACAGGATGCCCCCCCCCCCCAATGCATCATGGAAACAAGAAAAGTAGCCTAGATTCTGCTATAAACCATAGTCTTGAGAAAGATCTCTTAGCCAGAAGCCTGGAGGCAGTTCCAAATGCATAGCACACCTTCATCACTAATGTGTTTTATTGCATCCAGTGATTATTGAAATCATCTGAAAAACTGGACTGTTCCACCTTTATCAGGCTTCTAAATATGCCTTCCAGTGAGGGGAAACCCTAACTAGTCCACACTTATAATCCATGACTTTTGTGTAAAAGGTGAATATCAAAGCACTGATTTTCAAGGACAGTTTTGTGTTGTAGAAGTACCCAGTGTTCTGGACACTAAATCTGAGTATGCTCTCTATTTTAATTTTTTTTCTGAGAAGACCTAAATGTAACTATAAATTTCTACTAACCTGGAAAGATGTTGACTTAGTTTTGTCAAATAAGTATATTACTGATCCCAGTCAAAGATCTACAGATATTGGGTGGAAAAGTAGGATTTTACAGTTAACATCCTTAAATTCCATTTTTGAAACTCAGATGTAAAATTTGTATAAGATTACATTTTTATGTTTTTTTCTTAAATACTTATGTGAAAGGTAAAAATAACAAATCAAAAAGTTCTTAAACAAAATCTGAAATCTAAAAATAAAAAGAAATTACAACCATTACCCTAGCAAAGTAAATTTAGTATTAAAGTTTAAAAATATAAATTTTTATAGCAAATAATAAAGATGAATAATTAATGTTTCAGTGAAAATGAAAACTGGACTAAAATGTCATTAAAAATGAGAATTGCAATCACCTTTGGGTGGTTTTAAAGATAGTGAAAATAAAGAGGTGTTTGTCTCCTGTCCTTGTAGTTAATGAGAGGTCTATCAGTAGTGCTATAATACCATAATTAGTAGTAGAGTGAATTCTGCTACATCATAGTAAAGTGACTATACATGGCAATGAATATTTTTAAAAAGATGTTTTGAAATTTTTACCATAAAAATGAAAACATTATAGTAATTAGATTACCTTGTTTTAATTATCACGCTGTGTGTATTTATTAAAGCACCATACTCCCCTAGTATGCATAAGTTTTTGCTTACATGTATCAGCTAAAGTATAATTTTGGAAAACAAAGTCAAACTTTTATAATTTTTGTTTTTGATTTGGTTTTCTGTATATCCTGGCTGTTCAGGATCTCACTCTGTAGACCATGCTGGCCTTGAACTCAGAGATCTGCCTGCTTCTGCCTATTTTGTGCTAGGATTAAAGGCATATGCTTCCACTAACCAGAAATTTTTTAAAACATTTAATTACATGTACGTGCATGTGTGTGTGTGCGTGTGTGTGTGTGTGTGTGTGTGTGTGTGTGTGTGTGTGTGTGTGTGTGTGTGTGAATTAATTCTGTAAGTGCACTGTACAGTGTGGTCCAAAGAGGGTGACCGATTTCCTGGAATGGGAGTTATAAAAGACTTAATTATCTATCCTATGTCTTTTGAAAGAATAGATAGTCATCTTTACCTTTGAGCCACTCTATATCCCTAAATAATTTTTAAATGATTATAGAATTGAGAAAAAATGTGATTTCTACTATTTAAATAAAAGGTAAGAAAATAACGCCAACCTAAATTTACGTGATCTTGTAAGTTAAAAATAGAAAACTATAAAGCATCATGAAATGAGCATAGCATAAAAAGAATTTTATATATTTATATAGCTGCTACATAACAAAATATAGTGATTTATAAAAAAATTCTAACATAATGAAAGACTCAAAAAATGTAATATAAATTTACATAGTGACTGCATTTCACAGCCAGTGTTGAGAAACTATCTCCACTCAATGTTTCTAATAATTTATTATATGAATTCTATTAAGGCTAACTTATTCCTTGAAAATTCTATACAATATGGTTTGATTACATTCAACCTTCCCCTATCTCCCACCTGACTCAACTTCATGTTTCATTTTGTAAAAGTCAAAACAAAAACAAACAAATGAAAAGAACAAATTCAACTTATGTGATTCAGCTATATTTTGATGAAGAAATCGGTCCCATAATATGACTAAACTATTAGAGATCACATAATAATAACAATAATACACAGATAAAATAAAAATAACTAACTCTTACTCTCCTCATCTGTCAAATACCAGTAGTTCATCTGCTGAGGAATGGATTTTTGCCCACTTCGTGTTGGGGTTTGTTTAGCTTGAGCTTGCACAGATCTTCTGCATGCAATCACAACCAATGGGAGTTCATATGTACAACTGCTTTTTTGTGTCTTAAAAACAATGAATTCTAAAGTTATTCACCAACCCTGGCAATTTTATTAGTGCCTTTTCTATGAATAACACAGCACCGGAGGAAGACACTTGATATAGAAATCCTATTTAAGGCTAAGAATTTCACTTACTTATTCTCTGTACATTGACCAGTTATGGGTCTGTTAACTGTCCTCTAATGTAAGAAGACATTTATCTAATGAGAGTTAAGAGAAGTCTGCATCTCTGGATATAGCATTTTCATACTATGTCAACTCTGCAAAGTAATTGTAGCAGGTAGCCTATAACCTATGCCATTTCAAAGCACAGGGTTTTGGCCCTGATAATGATATTAGATATGGTTTCTATCTCATGGGGGTAGGCCTTGAGTTCAATCAAACATTGTCTAATTATTCCATATACTCATGTTACTATTGAACCAATAGTAACAATGTCTTGCTATAGGTAATTATTGAATGCTGAAGAATTCACAACTGAATGAGACTAATGACTACTTTTTTTTCCTTCCATCACATGTTGCATGTTCTAGCACTATGAAAGTTGCCAGTAGATATGAAACTTCTAAGCCATTGTGATGGTTAAGACTTATCTTTAGCAATAGAATCTTACCATCATGTTCTAGAGGCCAACCAAGGATGAGGGCAATAGCCTATATTAAATACAGTCTAAAGAGTCTCCATTGACCAAACACTGTAGAAGAGATAGCCCTCACTATAGAATAATAAATATAGGATGGATTTGATCTTTAAGGAAATGTTGATTGTTAATATTAACTATTGCATATGTTTCTGAGGAAGCAATTTTGATCATATAATTATATATGCTTAAATTTATTGTTAGAGTCATGCAAGTCACTTTTTAATTGGCAGCATTTACAAACTCATGCAAATATATCTTGACCTCTCATTTAAAAGCATAAGCTGCAGATGATGTTTACCTCACAATTATTTTTAAAATTAGTTCAAAATATTGAATGCTGAGAAACAACTCTTTTTCTTATGGAGAAGAAAAATGACAGGATCAGAGAGCTGCATTCTTCTGGTCAGCTCTGTAAACAGAAAGATTAGGCAAAATATTCAATTCTGTAAATTTTGACAGACTAGCAGTTTTTAAACAGTACCCCTAACATTGATGGCAGTAGTAGTCATGATAGAGTAGAAATTGTCACTCAAGTTCTAGTCCCTTGACCAAAGCTTTATTTCACTCTAGGACTACAATAAAAAAGAAAGCAAACAAGTCTTTGGCAATGGTGATGCTTTGTAAACAAGAGAACACAAGTAGTTTAAGGAAGCATGCAATGGTTCAGTTCAGAAGTCAAAGGAAAATTAGAGAATCATGAAGAAGGCCTTCACTGGAATTATCTATTATCTTAGATATTTGTTGGTGAAAATTATGATTTTTAAGTTAAGTGCCTAGATTATTTTTTTCTGATTATATTTAAATACAGCAGGCATTTATGCATAGGTGTAATTCAATTGCAGGTTATTTCTGATCCATTTATTCTTTGTATTACCAACTAAATATATTTTGCCTGTTTTTTTTTTTTTAATGAACATTCACTACATTAGTAAATACATAAAAGGTAACAAATCAACTTCATCTATCAGATTTTGTTGGTACTGGGGTGGTTAAAGTTTACTTCCCTAATTAATTCAATGATAGAAGAGCAAAGTAGGAACAAGAGGAAACTTTCTGTATTTTTCATTAGATACTGGATCTGTTTGTTGCTCTCATCTCTTTGCTGACAAAAATATTGTTTACTTTGTTTTTGACTATAAATTATCTGCTTTTTTGTTTGTTAATTCATTATCTATGGATTAACAGAAGACGGGGTAACACACCACTTCCTATGGAACTTTCAATAATGAATGCAACCAGATGACTGTGGTTCATTCCCACCCCAGAGAAGCAAAGAGTTGTCAGAGCATGGAAGTCATATGATTATTTTTAAAATGCTTCTTATTTCTTGTTGTAGAACCATGGATTTTCTCTTCTCCACCCTAGGGTTTCCTGAGCTTTTATCTCTATCAGGAGAAAAATGAATGAAGCTATCTTGAGCAGTCACACTGATTATATCAACTCACTGGGTTGTGAAATATGTGAGGGGGAAATGCCTGAAGAACTTCAGCTATAACATTAAACAGGCACATACACATACGGATCAGAGGTATCAGGTTTGTGAGTTGTAGACTTTGAGGTGAATTTCTAACCTCTTTTATGTTAGATCAGAACAGTGTTTATCTAGATGATGGGCCTCCATTTATAAAACAGTTTGATAAATCAGTATTTTAATTTCTGTCTGAATGTTTCCAAACTAGTTTATTCTCTAATCATATCATTCTGCTAATAAAAACTCAAAGCAACAATTGTACAGGCTTTGTTAGGATATCCTGGGTTAAACACAAACCTAATCTGTAAACAACCACTCACTTCATTTGCATCTTTAAAATGTCAATAGACATTAAATAATAATATAGTAAATAATAAGGAACTAATTTTAGAAATTTCCTTCATTATGTACAAAATAGGACTGCCATCTCTGGTTGTCTTTATGTTTTATTCGTGAACACATAAAGACCAAAACCTACTTATATATTTTCAGAATAATAAAGCTAAAATGGTAATTTTATTTTTCAATACAACTGCACTCAAGTTTGGCCACTGACTTCTGCTTTGAGAAATTTAAAGCAATTACAATACGTATCTGAATTGTTTCTCCTATTTACCTTAGCACCTTGCAATTCTTTCGAGACTAACAGTTACAAACTAAAACATGAACAACACTACGTTATTGTCTTAGTTTTGGTTGAATCAAAATAGCAGCTAATTTCTCATTTCAGGAAATGACACCTTTAATTGTCATACTAGAGATCTCAGCAAGGACAGCATCACAAAGTAGGAAAGCCTAGAGATTTTGGAATGCCCTTTACATATACTTCAATCTCAAATGTTGCCCTGAGAACTTTGCTTATGTTTTTAGGTAAACTTTAAAAAAAATATTCCTGAAAAATATGTAATTATCTCCTTAGTCAATGTTTTGAATTGTATGAGTGGACATAATATGAAAAGAATAACAGAAAGGCTGCCTACTTTTTTAAATTTACTTTAACAGACATCCTCTCAGGTTATGTGATGGAAAAATAAAGAGCATCCCTGAATCCTTTAGATAAATAACTTAGATTTTTCCCAGTTTAAAATTCTATAATAGTTAAATGGAGTTATTGCAAGTTGCAGAATTCCTGTCATGTAAATTATGTAGCCTAGCTCTTACCATCTTGTATGTGTTAAATATATTATACCTAACTTCATTGTTATACATTTTAGCATTCTTTAAATAAAGCTCACCAAATTTCAGCTATAGTTCTGAACTATATATCAACTTTTCTCATTAAAATAAAATCTTTATTTTGTTTATTGTGGGCATATATTTTAGAAATAAGAAAAACAGACATTTATTTCTTCTTAAAATACCTGTCTCCATTAATGGTATTTACGCAAACAACAACTTATTAGAACAAAAACATGATAAATCTGTCTTTGCACTGAGCATTTATTACATTTGCCCTTTTCAGAATTTAGCAATTAAAGAGGTTTATGTGAAGCCTCTTTGAAAGTTAAAAGTGATAGCTTCATTTCTCAAAATTAAGCCAATCACTCAAATCAATGCAAATTGAAATATCCACATGTGATGAGAAATGTAAAATGCTAACTGTAAGTAATGTGACCAGGCACATTTCTTTTAATAAAATTAGGATTGCTGCTGTCTAACATCAACCTATTTAACCCTAGACATTTAAGAATGGGTGTATCTGCATTTGCACTAATATACCTATAAGTTGAAATGTGTCACTATCCCAAGTACAGCTTCCACGCCAATGGCAGTCACTGATTCACTGATGTATGACAAAACTGCATATAAAAAAGTATTGCATCCATACTAGTCTAGATTTTTTGTTTTGTTTTGTTTTGTTTTGTTTTGTTTTTTTTTTGTTTTTTTTTTTGTTTTTTTGTTTTTTACGTTCTCAAATAGCATGCTAAAACATAACTCCTCTGTAGTGGAGCAGTTTCTTGGTCTCGGGCGGCCAGAGACCCAGACCCTGCCATGCCAGACCTCTTAGCCACCCGCCACCCACTGCTCAGGTCCCCAGAAATGACTCAGACGCTTATATTAAGTTCATGCTGTTTAGCCTATGGATCAGGCACATTGCTACCTAGCTCTCACATCTTAAATCAACCCATTTCTATTAATCTTTCTGCCATGTGGCCCCTGGCTCACCTGTGCTCCTTACTTGTTACTCCTTTGGGCTTCAGCTCGGTCTGCCTCTGATTCCGCCCTTCCTTTCCTACCTATTCTGATTCCTCCTCCTACTTCTTCTATGGTGCCTGTCATGGCCCAAAACAGCTCCTTTATTTAAAGATTGAGATTCACAGCATACAGAAAGGAATTCCCACATCACTAAGAATATTAGATTTGGACTTCTTTTTGTTTTAAAAGGAGAAAAGGGGGTATGTAGGGGTATTGTGTTACTTCATGGTAAATAATTGTCCCACCCAATGGTTTAATAAAAAGCACTGATAGGCCAAAGGCAGGCAGGAAATGTGGGCGGGGCTACCAGACTAAAAACTCTGAGAACAGGAAGCACAGAGCAGAATGCTGGTGAGAAGCTGGAAGAAGCAGAGGACAACTATGCTGCTCTAAAGAAAGGTACCCAGCCGTATGGCTGAACAGGAAGAATCATGGGTTAGATGAAGGGTACAGAGTTAGCAAGTTATATGCCTGGGCCTGAGGCTGATGAGCCAAAAACTATTGAAAGCATCTGTGTGTCTCTGTGGGACTGTGGGTCTGTGGGTCTGTGGGCCTAAACCTTAAAGCTAGGCCCAAAAGTCAGGGCCAGAAACTTCTTCCTGCACTCCTCTAGTTCTTATTTGCTTATAAATTGCAAGGTGTAAAATGTTTACATAACGGAGTATCATTACATTGCACTAGAAACAGTTTGTTTCATTTCAGTGTCTTACCCAGGCTGTTCTTTAGAAGAGGTGTAATTATTGCAAACCCTCGAAATTATCATACATTAAGACCGAGTTTGTGAACCGTTTACAACTACCTCTTTGTCACATTCATCAGGAATTGGGAATTTCAGTCTTCATTCTTGGAGCACAAGGCAGATGGAAATTTGCAGTTCCTTCACTTGGGAAGTCATTAATATTCAAAATCCTAATGGGCAGTAAGACAAAATGCAATCTGGAACTTGGACCATTGTGTCAGAGTTACCTTTGCAAATTGCTCTCAAGGATATGTTCTCTTCTGAATGCTGAAAAAAATTATAAACAATAGAAAAACAGCTTGAGTTAGAAACCTGAATTTTATTTTTCAGAGAAATTTTTCTTTTCTTTCTTTTTCCCTCTCTCTTCTCCTCTTCCCTCCTTCCTTTTTGTTCTTTCTTTCTTTATTTCACAATTAATTAACAAATATTTTAGAGTCGCCAAGTAGCCTAATGATAGGAACATAGGGGTGTTAGTCATTCCCTGCTTTGCAGATTTCTTATGTCCTTTCTTACCTTTGCTCCACAGAGATATTAAAGGTGAATAGAAGAAATTTACTTTGTGGCTGCTTTGAGCATATTTTAAATTATCTTAGCCTGATGCTGAAATCCATAAGAAGGTCTCTGTTACAACGTGGTTTCTCGGCCCCGGGCTGCCTGAGGCCCAGACACACAGACCTACAGCCCCAGACCCCTTAGCTGCCTGCTGCTGCTTAGGCCCCCCAAAATGACTCAGACACTTATATTAACTTCCTGCTGTTTGGCCTATGGCTCAGGCACATTGTTATCTTGCTCTTACACCTTAAATCAACCCATTTCTATTAATCTGTCTGCCACGTGGCCCGTGGCTCACCTGTGTTTTGTATATGTTGTTCTTTGGGCGGCTTGCTCGGTCTGTCTGACTCTGCCCTGTTCTTATCTATTTTGATTCTTCTTCTTACTTTTTCTATGGTACCTGTCATGGGCCAAAACAGCTCTTTTATTTAAAGATTGTTATTTATAGCATATGGAAAGGCATTCCCATATCACTTCCCCCTTTCTGTCTAATCAGAAAGGAAGGCTTCAATTTTAACAAAGCAAAATTACATATAACAAAACAGCTATAAAGCAAGACTTACAGTTACAACATATAGTCCATTTGTATTTAGTAAACTTAAAGAAAATACTCTTATCATCTATCTTATCTTTATGAGTCTAAAGTTTTATATCTAATATACTTTTTAAATGACTAAGAAAAACTATACCTATAACTATCTAATCTTTAGCTACATCAAAGACCACAGAAGGATATATTTACCCAAGTAAACCAGAAGTGTAAGCAACTTCTAAAATCTAGAAATGACAGAGTTGACACCTATCTGCCTGGACAGCCATCCAAAGTTCCTTTATAAAGTTGGGGCATCCATCTTCAGCCTACAGGCCCAGAGTCTCTTTTTATTTCTGTGAACTGGGAAATCTGTTCTGCCCATTCTGGTACAGTTCATCAGTCACTTCTCCGTGAGTCCTGAAGAATGTCTGACAGTTTCCTCTGCAAAGCAGGAACCTGAATGACCATCTCGGCTTGTTCTGCCAAAGTTCAGACGTCACCTTCTTATGGAACCTGCATGTCCAGTTTAAACAGCATACTGTCAAGCAGTCAATATAAGAACAGGTTCATGTCCATTGGCTAACTGATGTCATAAAGAAGCTAATCTCTATAAGGAGTTTTTTGGATGTCCATTTTTCTCTTGAAGTAAATTAGTGTTGCCAGGAGCAGATCTGTCTCACTGTATAGAAAAGTTCTTAAAACATTTAAATGCCATATTCTGTAGGCCTTAGAAGTGTTTGAAAAACATCTATCTAATTGAATTATATCTTTGTATACATAAAAATCTAACAAACATGTATTTCTTAATTATACATTATAAATTTAAATCAGTTATATAAATATATCTTGAACAAGAGTAGAAGAATATATACAGCATAAGAGAATTGATATTAAATTTGTATCAATAAATCAAAATCTATGCCAATGTAAAACATGTTGAGATTAACAGCTGGTTTTCTGATTAAGTAAATCTAATATTATAATTTATAAAAAAATCATTCATATACTATATCTCTTTTTTCTTCTTAGAAAGAGATTGGCTATGACCATTAATAATGAAAACAAACATTTATAAGCAATATTTTGGGAATTCGGGCGTAGTTTTTCATGATTACTTTTTGTTGATTATGTGGTGTTAAAAATCTCACAGGTTCTTGAGCCTGGATCATAGTCTGTAGCCCTGAAGTTGATACAGCCATCTCTTCTCATCAGAGATTTTTTTGGGGGGGGTCTTGGTTGATGAAACCATATTTGTCTGGAAGCAATCTCCAGGTTCTTATCTTCTGTGGAAACAAAAGCAGAACTCTTCTAAAGCAATATCCTTAGACACAAATTTCAAAATCAAAATACCTTTAAAATATTTATTTTTATTTAACTTAGTAGCCTTTGTATTTGTAATCTATTGTCTTTCTGTAGTTAGCTCATTTTTCGGCCTGCAGGCTCAGTGCACAGGCGCAATTTTCGGCCCACCCAGGGATGCCATCTGTTACAAAGTGGTTTCTCGGTCCCAGGCTGCCTGAGGCCCAGACATACAGACCTACAGCCCTCGACCCCTTAGCTGCCCGCTGCTGCTTAGGCCCCCCCAAAATGACTCAGACACATATTAAATTCATGCTGTTTGGCCTATGGCTCAGACATATTGCTAGCTAGCTCTTACATCTTAAATCAACCCATTTCTATTAATCTGTCTGCCATGTAGGCCGTGGCTCACCTGTGTTCCTTACATTTTGCTCCTTGGGCAGCTTGCTTGGTCTGTCTGACTCTGCCCTGCTCTTCCTACCTATTCTGATTCCTCCTACATTTTCTATGGTGCCTGTCATGGGCCAAAACAGCTCCTTTATTTAAAGATTGCTATTCACAGCATACAGAAAGGCATTCCCACATCATGTCTCAGCTTGCACACTTACAAACATTTTATATTAGGTTCCATTAATTTTTAGATTTCTTTTTGTCACTCCCAACCATTTCAGTCAATTCATACCAAAGGAATAACTAGAAATGTATAATTATACAATAAGAAAAGCTAAAGAGAAAAGGTAAAAGATTTAAGAGTGTATATATATGTACATGTATATATATATGAAAAGGGATTAAGTTCACACCCAGAGACAGACAGACAGACAGACAGACAGACAGAGATCGAAAGCTGTAGAAGAAAATAAGTTCAATGTATAGACAATATATTTTTAAAACCATTAATGAAAACGTAACCATGAGTTTTGGATGATTACCTGAAAGCCACAGGTTTATGACAGTTTGTTCAGGCGTTTTATAAAATCTTTGATATTTCTGTGCAGTCACAGTTGTTGGAGAAGGCCACAATGGGGCAAAGTTACAGTTAACTCTTTTATATTTTAAGCCTGTTTCTACATCCAAAATTGTGTATCATCTAGATCTTTTGATCTGTTTTCACTAGCATAATCTAAAACTACACTCGCATGTTTACATAAGATACAACATTACTCAGAGAGCTTAGTAAAACCTTGATAAAAAGAAGAAAAAAAAAAGCCAAAAATAAATAAATAAATGAGAGAAATCGGCTAAGTCCATACAAATAAAATAAACCTATTTTAGAGCAAAACATAGTTCCAGACTTCTAAAAACAACAGATTATATCTTGTATTTATAGAAAATAATCAGTAACACATATTTTTGTCTTTTGTATATAAAATACATAAAAAGAAATGAAACAGAAGTTGCTAAATTTTTAAAATTAAGATACCTGGCATGTCAATATTCCTCAATCAGGCTTGATTGTCAATAGCTAATATTAAAAACCATTCACTTATCTCCTATTTCCCCATAATTACCCATTGTTTCCATGAACTAAAACTTTGGATATGCACAAACCAGCTGTTTTTTCCTTGTTAACAGCCTATGCATTATACAGCATCAGAACCGATCCTGGCAGGTTATTTATCATTGGCTTTACTCCAAGGATGGAAAGTGTTACAACAGAATGATAAATGATTACACCGAGAGCAGTAACACAGAGAACAATTAGGGTAGCAACTAACTTCAGCTTATCTTTTTTTAAGGTGAAGGGATATGTTTTTCCTCAAGAAACATGCTTTTTTAATTTATGAAACCAGAAAGTTTTGGAAATTAATATTTTAATCTTTCTTCTAAAATATTGTTGACATAAATCTTGTTTCCAATGTCATCGATTAAACTAATGCAGTGTTAATATGTTTTTCTTAGCAAATTAAATCATTTTCTACAGGCATAAATACAATTTAGGTTTTATTTCTGATAAATTATTAAATAAAAAAATGCTTTACTTACATATTTTGACCACTACCTGTAAATGATGCGTTGTTTGAATTCTTTTCCTCAGTTATGAATGTTCCTCTCAAATCTAAAAAATATTCTGATGTCACAAGGGGCAAAATGTTTTCCATGGAGGTTTCTGTGCTCTGATAAGCCTAGGTTTAATTTATAGGTCTGGCCATTCTAGTTGTTGTGGATAGAAATTACACTCATAATGGAAGTTCAGAAAGTATATCATATTATGGACATATTTAATTTTAGAGTTACTTTCTCTAGTTTTACTTTATAACTAATATAATCATATTAATATCTTTTTACTTTCAAAAGATGTTTCTGAAATTTAACAGTGCTTTAGCCTACATTGCTTATTTATGTGATTTGTTACAAAATTTGCACTGAAAGAATTTAGCCTATTACATTTATCCATTTTCATTATGGATGCTGTTTATGATACCATAATTTGAATATTTTGCAAATTTAGAAAGAATTTTGACAGTTTTTATTTAATATTTTTTTGCATACAAAACACAGTTCCCCTTTCCTCCCCTTCTCCCACTCATTCTCCAGGTACCCCTCACCCCACCACATCAACCACTCTTCAAAGAGAATAAGGCCTCCCATGGGGAGTCACCAAAGTCTGGAATATCAGGTTGAGGTAGGACCATGTAGCTGGAAGGTTCTGGACTGTCTGGCCCAAGGACCAGACCTGCAGTCCCACATCTACCTAGTCCCAAATAATGACTTACATGCTTATATTAATTACAAACCATTTGGTCTATGGCTCAAGCTTATACCTAGCCAGACCTTGCATCTGAACTCAACCCATTTCTACTAATCTATGTTTCCTTACATAGCTCATGGCTTACCTGTACTTTTACATCTTGTTCTCTTGGCGTGGCTGCTTGCAGCTTCTTCAAGTGACTCTGCCTTCCTTCCCCCTTTTCTATGCTTGAATTTCCAACCTGCCTTTAAACTGATTTGCCATAGGCCAAAACAGTCTCTTTATTAACCTGTGGTATTCACAGCATATAGAAAGGCGTACCACATTGGAACGCAGACCCTCCTTTTTATATCAAGATTGAGCAAGCTATCCATCTATGAGGAATGGGTTTTAAGATGCTAGTTCATGTGCTATGAATAAATCTTGGTCCCACTGCTAGAGACCCCATCAACTGCATAAGCCACAGAACTCTCATCATATTCAGAGGGCAAAATTCAGTCCAATGCAGGTTCTCCAACTCTCAATAACTCCAGTAAGCTTTCTCTGTGGGTTCCTCCATCATTACCTTGACCCCTTTAGTCATATGATCCCTCCTCTCTATCCTTAACTGGACTCCAGAACCTTTGCCCAGAATTTAGCTGTGAATCTCATCATCTGATTCCATCAGTTACTGGATGGAGGTTCTATGATAACAATTAGGATGGTCATCAATTTGATTACAGGGGTAAGAAAATTCATGGACCTTCTTAATTATTGCTTGGAGTCTTAGCTGCAATCATCCTGTGGATTCCTGGGAGTTTCCCTAGTACTTTGGTCTTCTCTAGCCTCAAAATGTTTTTCTCTGTCTAGATATCTATTTTGTGATTCTCCATCTATGTTTCTCTACCAACTCTACATCCTGTTCAATCATGTTCTCCTCCTATCTCCTTTTACCACACCTTTATGTTCCCAATTTACTAGGAGATCTTATCAATTTCCCTTCCCAGGGGATCCATTAATGTCTCTCTTAGGGTCCTTCCTATTACCTAGCTTCTCTGGGGTCATAAATTACATCCTGATTATCCTTTGATTTATGTCTAATATCCACTTATAAATGAGTACATACCATGTTTAAGTATAGCTTGAAGTCAGGGATGGTGATGCCTCCCGAAGTTCTATTCTTGAACAGAATTGTTTTGGCAATCCTGAGTTTCTTGTTATTCCATATGAATTACAAAGTCTGTCAAAATTTGTGTTCATATTTTGATGGGGATTGGAATGAATCGGCAGATTGCTTTTGATAAGATTGACATTTTTACTATGTTGATTCTACCTATCAAGGAACATGGGAGATCTTTCTATTTTCTGATATCTGCTTCAATTTCTTTCTTGAGTGCCTTAAAGTTCTTGTCAAACAGATTTTCCACTTCTCTGGCTAGAGTTATCCCAAGATATTTAATGCTGTTTACAACTATCATAAAGGGTGATATTTCCCTGAATATTTTTTTAGTCCTTTTATCATTTGTGTATAAGAAGGCTATTGATTCTTTTTGAGTTAATCTCATACCTTGCTATATTTCTGAAAGTGTTTATCAGCTATAGGCATTCCCTAATAGAATTTTGGGGGTCACTTATGTATGTATATCGTCAGCAAATATAGTTTAACTCTTTCTTTCCAAATTGTAACCCTTTAATCTCCTTTTGTCCTCTTAAAACTTCAGCTAAACCTTCTAGAGCTATATTGAATAGAGAAGGGGAGAGAGAATAGCCTGATCTTATTCCTGATCTAGCAGGATTGCTTTGAGTGTCTGTCCATTTAGTTAGATGTTCACTGCCTTGCTGTACATTGCCTGTATCATGTTTAGGTATTTTTCCTATATTCCTGATCTTTCCAGAACTTTTATCATGAAGGAGTCTTGGATTTTGTCAAAATCTTTTTCAGAATTTAAGGAGATGATCATGTGTTTTATTTCTTTCAGGTTGTTTATATGATGGATAACATTGGCAGTATTTTTGTATGTTAAACATCCCTGAATCTCTGGGAGGAAGCCTACTTGGTTGTGGTGGATGATTTTTTGGATAGTCCTTGAATTTGATTTGCTAGTATTTTATTGAGTATTTTTGCATCAATTTTCTTTGCTGCATCTTTTATTGGCTTGGGTATCAGGGTGACTGTAGCCTCATAAAAAGTTTGGCAATGTTCCTTCAGTTTTTATTGTGTAGGATATTTTGAAGAGAATTGGTATAAGTTCTTTGAATATCTGGTACAATTCTTCACTGAAACAATCTGGCTCTTGGTTTTATTTTTAATTTTTCTCAGGAGACTTTTAATAACAGCTTCAATTTCCTTTGGAGTTATATGTATGTTTACGTCATTTATCTGATCCTGATGTAATTTTGGTCAGTGATACCTGTCCAGAAAGCTGTCCATTTCTTTTATGTTTTCCAATTTAGTGGACTATAGGTTTTCAAAGTAAGAACTAATGGTTCTTTGGTGTCTTTGTCATGTATACCTTTTCATGCCTGATTCTATTAATTTGGATACTCTCTGTCTGCCTTAATGAAAGTTTATGCAGCCATTTTTTAAGAGCAGCACTTGTATCAGAATTTGTGGTTCTCTGACTCATATTTTCTCTGCACTTGTACAGTGTTCTCTCAAGAACTGATGCAGATGCTGTGCCTCAGATGCATTCATTGAGGTCTCCATTTGTTGTAGTGAGAGAGTTTCTTTGATAGTAGGAGATAGCTACTACTATAAATGAATATGTAGAATGAGAGAGAACATTGAGGCATTTGTCTAACTGGGTCTAGGTTAACTCACTCAGTATTATCCTTTTGGGTCCACCCATTTACCTGCAAGTTTTGTCATTTCATTTTTCTTTACAGTTGAATATTATTTTATTTTGTACATGTGCATTTTTCATCATCCACTCATCCGTTGAAAAATATTTAGGTAGTTTCCACATCATAGTTATTAGGGATAGAGTAATAGGATTCTTCATACCGATTTTCAGACTGGCTACGCCAGTTTGTATTACAATCAACAGTGAGCATGGCTTACTATTTCCTTAAAACCTTGGCAGAATGAATTGTCAGTTTTCTGTTGATCTCAAACATTTTGACTGGGATGAGATGACATTTCACAATGGTTTCAATTTATATTTTTCTATTTAATAAGAATAATCAACATTTTTGAGACTTTTTTATTTTTTAAATTAAGAATCCTCTGTTTAGATCCCTAGCCCATCTTTTACTGAGTTTTTGTTTTCTTGGCATTCACAATTTTGAGCTCTTTGTATATTCTTGACAATAATACTGAGCCATATATGTACCTGGCAAATATCTTCTTTCATTTTGTATTTCTTCTTCACTCAGCCAATTGTTTTCTTTACTGTACAGAAGCTTTTACTTTTATAAGATTCCTTTTGTCACTAGTTTACCTTAATTTCTCAATGAATGAAGTCCTGTTCAGAAAGTCTATTTTACATCTGCATCTTATAGAGTTCTGTCTGTTTTCTCCTAGCAATTTTAGTGTTTTGGATTCCAAAATGAAGTCTTTTTTATCTCTTTGGATTTCTTTTGTTGGGAAGGTTAGTAAATTTTGTTCTAGTTTTGTTCATTTACATGTGGGTATCAATTATGGAGGGCATTATTTGTTGAGGATGCTCTACTTTCTCCAGGGTATGTTTTTGGCCTCTTTATTTAATATAAGATGGCTGTAATTTTTTGTATTCATATTTGATAAAACAGGGAAAACTGTCCAAATAGGCTCAAAAAATATAAAACATCTTTAGGTAACCCTAATGAAGCAAATAAAAACTTGTATAATTAAAACTTCATGTCTTTGAAAAATGAAATGGAAGATGATACTAGAAGATGGAAAGTTTATTCCATGCCCATTATCCTGCAGAATTAACATAGTAAAAATAAAATCCTCTTTAAAATTCAAGTAATTCTTTATAAAACTCAAACTGATAATTCTCAAATTTATAAGTAAAATTCAAAAAATACAGAATATCTAAAACAATCCTGAACAATAAAGAATTGTTGTGGAGGTCTCCACTTTCTTAATTTCAAGTTGTATCACACAGTCATAGTAATAAAAAACACATGGTTTTGGCACAAAAAACCAGACACATTGACAAATGAATGGATACATTACAATATGCTTAAAATAGACACATTGATAAAATGGAGTACATAGAATCTTAACAGACCTCCTCTTTTTCCCAAGTAGTGCTTCTAGTTATAAGACTAAGTGACAATCAATTCAATTGTTGGCCAAAAGTGGCCCTTGGATATCCCCCCAAACAAACAAGGCTGTTGCTAAGATAAACAATTGCTTTCCAAAAACTAATAGCAGGGCCCCATTGTCATCAGCAACATCCCCATAACTCACTAAACATGGAGAAGTCAAGCTGGTACCTACATGAAGCCTTCATCCCCACCTTCTTGGGTTTTTTGTTTTGTTTTTTTGTTTGTTTGTTTGTTTTTTGGGGTTTTTTTGGTGAGAGAAGGTACTCTTTAGGCTTCTGAAAGGGACAAGTGGAAACCAACCCAGCCATAAATCCCTTGTTTCTGACCCTATGGAATCCAGGGGAAGAAGATTCAGAAAGACTGTTATACCCAAAGAGGATGGACGGAACCAGGAGGACAAGAACCTCTCAATCAACTGAGCTAGGTGCATAAGAACTCACAGAGATTGAAACATCAAGCACAGGGCCTACATTGGTCTCCACAATTTTCTCAGAATATATACTTTTAAACACACTGTAACCCAGTTAGAGGTTTTGTTGTTTCTTATTTTTTCCCATCTAACTCTGGCTTTACTGCTTGTAAATATATATATATATATATATATATATTATTTGAATGAGCAAAACCCAAAAGCCTACCATGCAGCAGACTGTAAAAGCTCATGCTGGCAGTTCAAGGCTGAGAGATGCCTCTCTGTACCACAGCTCATGTTAGAGACTGAAGGAATCTCCCATGTGGCTTAGATCATGATGTGCTGGCAGCTTCCAAAAGGCAAGTCTCTGTACTGCAGCTAGCATGTGAGGTAAAAACTAGGAAGCCACATTTGTCTCTTCCTTGTGTGTTTAAAGCCTTTTCTAAGCCTTCACAAGTCTTATGTGTATGTGGGAAACAAATGCAAAATAAAACCACTATCCAATCCAGGATACCATTCCTGGGTATGAATTTGGAATAACCTAAATGACCTTTCTATATCAATACTTTTACACTCATATAATATAAATAATTTTCACAGTGTTTAAGAATATCAGATTATAGAATCAGCCTAGTTTCTTGTAAAGTTGTGAGAATAAAGAAATAATGATACATATACACAGAATTGTATTAGAATTGCATTCAGGCATAAAACTGAAAGACATAATGTCATTTGCATGAATAAACAGGACTAGAGATTTAGTCTCTCTCTCTCTCTCTACACACACACACACACACACACACACACACACACACACACACACACACACACACACACACGGGACTATATTGAATTAAAAAGCCAGTCCTAAAAATATTAATATTAATACCATATGTTTTTTTCACATGGGGAATCTAACATGGAGAAAGACATCTAAAAGTAGTAATAATAAAGAAGAATGAATGTGGAAAGACTAAATTGAGAGAATAGATATAAAACAATAATAGAAGGCATAAATATGATACAAATACATTACATACATGCATGAAAATATAACAGAACACATTGTAACATGCGATTATTTTATGCTGGTAAAGTTATAAAATTAAAATAATATATCTGTATCATATGCATCATGTTGGGTAAAGTAAACCAGAAATTAAAGGTTTATACCCTTTTAATTATTTGTTACTTTCATAGAGAAAACACTGAATACAAGAGAAAAGAAACTATTTCTGAAGTTGGCTTTGCTGTTCAATATTTTGTGACACATGAGAAGATTATTTAGATGTTCTTTACATGATATCATTTGCCAAAACTTGCAGAAATACTGACAAAATTAAGCTTTACCACATATATAAATCATGACTTAATTTCAAAGCTAATAAAAACAACCACTCTCCTCATTGACATCTACATCTGAAAGTTTTTTTTATGTAAATCTAGGATTTCATCATTTACCAAAGACCAAAACCTGACATTATTAATTGAGCCTGATGTTGAAAAAATTTAATCTCTATGAAAATGTATTACAAATACATTTTGTCTTTCATTCACATCATTCAGTGAATAAAAATGAAGAATCATTCCCAGAAACAATTCAGCCTTAACTCTACCCATGTACAATAAACTTATAATAAATAAGGGCTGATGTTAGTAAGTCAACATCAACAAGTGCTTAGTGAAAGTCTTTCCTGTAATAATCTTTGTAATTGAACCTTAAAAAAGAAACTTCATTAGTGAAAAATGAATATCACACAACATAGCTATGAAAGTATGTCGAATGACAGTGTGACTTCTTAGAAGCCGTATATAAACGTGAAGCATAGACAATGGCATGTGGGTGATGGTGCTCTAGTATGAACATAAGGGTAAGGTGATAGTTATGGCATTGTCAAAGCAGGTAACTCACTTTAGTGCTGCCAAGAAAATGTGTCTTCTATTAGTCGCTTTCTTTAATGACCTACATTATCAAGCAAAAAATTCAAAGCTTTTATTCAATTAAAGGGGAACTCTCAGACACAAAGCATGCAAATGTGCAAGATAACAATGGAATAGTCTATATGGCTATGGCAATTTTATCGCTAGTATCTAGTTTCATTACCATGAAGAGATGACCAATGGTAGATTAAACACAAAAGCAATTGTGCTTCATCACCAATGACTTCTCATAGTTGTAATCAGTATATAATATGTGTGTGTATAAATATATATATGTATATACATAAAATTGGAAATACAAATATTAGAAATTTTATATAATGAAACCCTAATCTTTAAAATTTCTACTTAATATTTTACTTATCATCTTAGCAAAATATAACACATGGATAATAACACAAAATATAATAATCCTTATCAACCTTGATTTGTGTAGTGATACATTTCATTGTGGAAATATTGGTACTTTGTTGCATTATGGTTTCTTGATCCCAGGCAGTCAGTCCCACAGAACTGCAGCCCCAACCTGTTGCTGCTTAGGCCCTCAAAAATGATTCAGACAAACTTATATTAAGTTCATGTTGTTTGGCCTATGGTTCAGGTACATTGCTAGGTAGCTCTCACATCTTCACTCAACCCATTTCCATTAATCTGTCTGCCACGTGGCCCATGTGTTCCTTACATGCTTCTTCCTGGGTGGCTGGCTCAGTCTCTCTCTGATTCCATCCTGTTTCTCCTACCTATTCTGATTCCCCACCTACTTTTTCTATGGTGTCTGTCAAGGTCCAAAACAGCTCCTTTATTTAAAGATTGATATTCACAGCATAGAGAAAGACATTCCCACATCACCTCCCCCTTTCCATCTAATCAAACAGAAAGGTTTCAATTTTAATATAGCAAAATTACACATAAAAAAGCCATCAATCAATAATTACAGTTACAATATCTACTCTATTTGTATCAGGAAAATTAAAGAAAATACTCTATCATACCTTATCCTTATGAATCTAAAGTTTCATATCCAATATATCTTTCAAATGACTAAGAAAAACTGTACCTATAACTATCTAATCTTCAACTACATCAAAGACCACAGAAGGATATATTTACTCAAGTAAACCGGAAGTGAAAGGAACTTCCAAAATCTAGAAAGGACAGAGATGACACCTATCTGCCTGGACAGTCACCCAAAGTTCCTTTATAAAACTGGGGCATCCATCTTCAGCCTACAGGCCCAGAATCTCTTTTCATTTCAGTGAAGCAGGAAATCTGCTCTGCCCATTCATCAGTCACTTCTCCTTGAGTCCTAAAGGATGTCTGACAGTTTTCTCTGCAAAGCAGGAACATGAATGACTATCTCGGCTTGTTATGCCAAAGTTCAGAGGTCAACTACCTATGGAATCTGCATGTCCAGTTTAAACAGCATACTGTCAAACAGTCAATATAAGAACAGGTTCATGTCCATTGGCTAACCAATGCCACAAAGAAATTAATCTCCATATTGAGTTTCTTTGATGCCCATTTTTCTCTTGAAGTAAATTGGTGCTGCCAGGAGAAGACCTGTTTCACTTTCCAGAAAAGTTTAAGTTCTTAAAATATTTTAAATGCCATATTCTGTAGGTCTTAGAAGTGTTTTAAGATTACCTAATTGAATTATATCTTTGAATACCTAAAAATCTAACTAACGTACATTTCTTAATTATGCATTAAAATTTTAAATCAGTTACATAAATATCATACTTTAAATAAGAGTAGAAAAATACAGCATAAGAGAATTGACCTTAAATTTGTATCAATAAACCAAAATCCATACCAGTTTAACAGATTGAGATTAACAGCTGATTTCCTGCTGTAAGTAAATTTAATAATCTAATTTTTTTTAAAATCACTCATATACCATATCCTCTTTTTCTTCTTAGAAAAAGATTAACTATGACCATTAACCATTTATAATGAAAACAAACCTTTATAAACAATATTTTGGGAATACGGGCATAGTTTTCCATTACTACTTCCTGCTGATTATGGAACATTGAAAATCTCATGGATTCTTGAAACTGGATCATAGTCTGCGGCCCTGAATCTGATACAGCCATCTCTTCCCATCAGAAATTTTTTTAGGGCATCTTGGTTGATGAAACCATATTTGCCTGGAAGCAATCCACAGGTTCTCATGTTTTGTGGAAACAAAAGCAGAACTCTTCCCAAGCAATAAATCCTTAGGCACAAATTTCAAAATCAAAATACCTTTAAGATATATATTCTTGTTTAACTTAGCCATCTTTGCAATTCATTGTTTTTCTACAGTTAGCTCATTAATAGTTAAAACATTAAAAGAAAATGGAATAATAACCAAAATCCAGATTTTTGTGTCTATTTTCCAACTTTATGTGGCTTATTATATTTTTTATTACTCTATTTCTCTTTTTAAAGACTTTCTCTACCTTCTTTCTTTTCTCTCTGAAGCCTATGTACCTTTGACACACATTGTAACCTGTTTAAAGGTTTTTTTTCATCCAAATCTGTTTTATTGTGAATCCTTAATCATCTTCCAATAAGAACTTTTACAATACTCATAATCTCTTAAAGAGCCACATAGTTTTTGAAGATAAAGCTGAATCAGTAAGTTCTCATAAAGGAAGCGCATCTTTGCTCGCAACCAGCAAACACAGCGGACCCAAGAAAATGCTGCTACTAAGAAACCATCTTTGTGGCCTTTTTGCTCAAAATAAACAGAAATCTAAAATTAATCACATACTACTAAGTCTTCTGTGATACTTCAGGAACTGGCCTGGCTGCAGCTTACACTGCCTGCTGCCAGTCCTCCAGTGCCATTTTGAATGTGGCCGGGATGCCATGCTGTCTGTATAATGACCAGCTTCAGATACACAATTTGGAAGCTGCTTTGGCTCAGTGTCAGTGCTAAAAACTTTCTCAGGCTTTAAGTGGATATTCAGCCCACATTGGGATGCCATCTGTTACAGTGCAACAATACTTAATCATTCAATAAAGTAATTTATTATTTAAATAATATTACACATTATAGAGAATGCCATATAGTCTGCAAGTGGGCATGCATCACAACTAGCAAAATAATGTAACACTCAAATTTGAAAAACACATTTACAACAAAAGATTTTAGATATGGCATAATAGGATTTTACTTTATTCCTACCATGAGCTGTATGGCCTCTCGTGAGGATGTTTAAATTTTCATTTGGTTTTTGGAAGAACATCTACATGAAAAAAATATTTTCGTATTCTTTCTCTTTTTATTCCCTCCCTCCACCTCCATCCTCCCTTTGTTTTCCAGACAGAAGTTTTTACCTATAAGGAGATATCCTAATTATAAATAGTTGTAGTAGCGATGAAAATAAGTAAACCTGTATTGTGCATAATCTAGGAGATGATACCTTGCTTCATCACTTTAACTGTTCTATATCTGTCAAGTATATATGATCATACTTATTTTATATAAAATGTTGAGTTTCAGAGACTTAGAACTTCAGCTTGGGTCCAAAAGTAGTAAAATATTATGATTTCAATAATGCTGTTTTATAAACAGTCTTAAAGCATTTCTGACCAAACTCCTTATTTTTAACCTGTTAGTCATGAATCCTGACTCAGTCCCAAGGTTTGAGAATATACTATGTATTAGAGGCCTCATTTGTCAAGTTAAAGTAATGACTGCCTTTATTTAGATCTAACTATAAGGGCCATTAGTTGTCAATGAATTAATGGACCAGAATCATGCCATTTATTTTCTAAAGTGAGTCTTTTTAGCCTAGTACTGCTACTGGTACAACATTCAGTTAACTTGACATCAAATAGTGTTTGAAAATTTTAAGATAGGTTTGCCAAGAATGGACACCTCATTATTTTGAGCTTTTTAATGTGTTAATTGTGTATGTTCTAATGTTTGTGATAGATGAAAGTTTTATTAACATAAAGAGCTATTCATTTAAAAATAAGTCTTGAATCTGTCTATGTGCACATCTACCCTCCCTCCTTCTCAACTATCCCATTATTTACCCCTCCCCTTCATTCTCTGAAATCAAAATATTCTAGAATTTCTGATGATATAATGTCAGTTCTGAATCTACTAATCTTCTCATTCAAACATGACTATGAAATACTTTTGAATCATTTATTAATCTAGTTTTATCTCTGAATACTTTTTTTCATGAACTGATTATTTTAAATAAAAAAGACTTCCAATTTGCATTATTTCTCTCAGCAATAAATAGGACTACATCTAAAATAAAATTATTTTCAGAGGGTTATGCAAGTATATAGGTTATGGAAGAGAAAGAAATGAATCACTCTTTTCTTTTAAAAAGTAAAATGATGTTATTAAGATGCCCAAATTATGTGTTAATAAATTGAATTATAATACATTAGTCATAAAGAAGGTGAATGAATATAGTCAATAGTCTTGGACTCTCGGTAAGAGTAATATTTAAGGTTATGATATCAGATTTTATATTATAATACTGATTTATGATTAAAAATAAAATAATGGTTATAGTTTAGTGTTTATGCAATGAATGTCAGATAGAAGTATATTAATCAAGATTTAAGCATGTATCTAATTTACAAATTAGACAAATATTGAGATGAAAGATATTGTTATATTACAATGCATTTTACAATTTTGGTCATATTCATGTTTATCTTCAGGCATAGCTCAATGTATATGTATATATAAAGTATTTTAAATGATAAAATTGTGCTATGAAATAATTTACCAAACAAAAATTGCATTAACCAAATCTATATAATACTCCTTTGTAAAAGATAATTTCATAAATATTTGTAGTAAGTCAATCATTGGGGAAATTTAAAAGTTATAAATTTACTTAGTGAATTGCTTGTTATGTAAACACAGAGTTTGCATCAACAAGACCTAAACTAAATTTTCTTTAAAAGGTGCAATGATTTGGAGGAGGGAAGAGAGTGGGAGCAGGGGATATACATGGATAAAAATGACATTTTTTTAAATAAAAAATAAGGTGCAATGATGCATACCTACAAGTCCAGAGTGAAAAAGACAATAGTTACTAATATGGTCTCTTGATACATATTAAGATAACTACTCCTTAATATTTTAGTTTTATCTTTGCTACTCTCTATGATTTGTTAGAGAAATTATTCATGTCAAATTTTCCATACATCTCTACATATACATATGCATACATGCATATAATTCATGTGTTATATTATTCACAAATTTTCTCTTTAGTTGTAAGATCAACATATCAGCTGTTTTTCCTATCAGTGATATGCTTTACTTAACAACTGAATTGAAAGTTTTGTCATATGCATTTATAGAAAAAATGTCAGTTCAGCTTGATTTCTTGCAGAATTACCTCTCATGAACCCTGAATGGCCTTATGCTAAAGTGCTAGGCAGAGGATGCTATGACTTTTGAAAGTCTGAAGAAAGATTTTAAAAGTTTTCCTCTGCTTTTCTAAAGGGAATGGAGAGAGAATATGTTGGGTGGAGGTTGGTAGGAGGGATTGGAAGGAGAGGAGGAGAGAGGAGAAAAACAGTTAAGTATATGGACGGACATGTTTGAACTGATTTAACATTACGAACTGTGTGCATGAAAACATTCCATACTATTTGTTATTTTGTGGGTTTATGAATTGGATAAATTTTATATTTCAAAACAACCTGCATTTGTCTTAGAAATGCTGATTGATGAAAGCAGAGAAGAAACAGAGCTTTTAGTTTACTTAGAGATTAGGAGTTCATGAAGAGAAGAATATGAACCTAGAGTCAGACAAGACTGAAAGTTGAACACATCACTGAATCTGCTTTCCCTTAAGATATCTGCAATTATGCTGCACTGACTGTATCCACAATGAAGTCAATATCTGCAAATCCTTGTGAAGACAGTGTGTGCAGTTGTTTTGCATTATGAGAAGACAAAGATGAAAATAGAGACACATCCAACATGGATATATGGAACATATTAGACTCTTAGATGAAAGTCCTCCTGGGTGTGCCCCAATGATGACAAATCAGACAAGATAGCATTTCCAGTGAGCATTGGATTTCTAGCGCATTCACAGTGACTCATGCTCTTTGCTCTAATAGGAAGTTGAGGAAATTTCACTTAACTTTTAAATAACAAAATAGCCTGTATGGCATTAATTTTGTTTCTTGCAAACAGAGGAACTGATCACCAGAAAAGGGAGTCACAGTTAAATGTATGTCCACAGAACCAGGCATATTAAAAGACTTTTCAGTAACTAATAAAATTGGACCTGAAAAGACATCAATTCATTATGATTTAAAATACAAAATGTATTATGATCTGGAATTCCAGTACGGAATTTGTAAGTCTAACTTATTAGAAATATTGCTGGAATTTCAAATGAATTCTGTGGTTGTTTATTTAGTTGAAAAATACACAGCTGAAACATACATACTGAGCAAACAAAATAGCTGCTAAGTAGCCTCTATGAGACTCTGAGACTTGCTTACTAAAGACAAGTATTGCAAATAAATGCCATATGTACCACTATCCTCCTGAATAAACTCAGAATGGATGCTACACCCCATGTAAAGATCACAGTTGCACCTTATTATTATAGATTTACCAGAAAAAGATGTATTGATTGCTACCCCAGTGTTCCCTGAGTATGTTTGTTTTACTGACTATGAAGAGATTGGCAGTTGAGAGCAGTACCCCAAATATAACATAGTTATAACAATGTACCCACTTTCAGTTTCAGTTTATCCACCAGAGTTTAACTGTAGTTAGTGAGTGAACACATTTGACATATAGCTATGAAGATACTAATAGAGTAAAACACACACAAAACACAAACACACACACATACAAACACACACACACACACTTTCTGATCACACTAATCCACTAGTAAATTACAATCAGAATAAATTATTTTCACGATAAAGACAGTAATATATATTGATAACATACCTCAGAATTATCTGAATTTTTATTTAATCTCATTCTAATTTACTTTGGTAGATTTTGCACTGTGGTTTGGACTAGTCAGTAACAAGTAGTATTCTTATAGGCAGAAAGTAGTGAAGGAGATCCTTGTCATGGCACATTTCTTAAAATAGAAGGCCTGAAAAGAATTCAATCAGGAGTAGAGTTAGAAGGGGTACAGAAAGAATAAATCAACTCTTTCAATGATCAATTCATATTTTAATATAATATTTGTGTAAATTAAGTTGATTTAAGATTTATATGTAAACATGTTGAAATTGTAGGTAAAGTCAGGACCTTTGCTAAAGACATATTTCCCTTTGATTAGGGCACTATCATGGTGCACCTTGGCTCTATTATTTTTTTTCCTTTTATTTTATTTTATAAAAAGTCTTTTTTAATCCATGTATCCCCTGCTCCCCCTCCCTTTCCTGCACTCAATCCCTCCCAGTGAGCCTTGAGCATCAACCCCATCCCCCATCCCCTCTCCCAAAAGGATGTTGTTATTCTTGAATAGGACATTGAACTAAGTGCCTGATTCCAGGAGCTCAGAGCTTTGTGAGAGGCCTTTTGTGCTGTGAACTGTGAAAATGTTTGGTGAGATAGGTTTTGAAGGCTGCTTCCAGAAACCTACAAAATGCATGTTTGTGTTTAGTATTATGTACTGTCAGGGAATGGAAGCTAGCAGATGTTGAGGAAAATATTTAGCTAAACTGTAACGCAAATTGTGAAGTTAAAGGGATTCCACACAGCTTACCATTACTGTTGAACCAGGAAGAGGCTATGCAGCCACCACCTGAAAATGTACCATTTCTTTGCTGGAGTTCACATGCCTTACTCCCTCATCTTCTTTAGTTGGACTTATCTTTACTCTGCCTTCTAAATTGTGAGAGAGTTTCTCTGTAGAAAACTTACCTGGATTCCCAAAAGAAAAGGCGTACTATAAAATGTTTCTGATGTTACAACTGACTAACAGATATCTCAGGAACCATTCACAGCCCTTTAAAATATATTGAACTTCTCAATTTACCAAAAGATAGTTTCATTCTTCTGACTGAACAACACAGATATCTCTTGTGCAATATTTTATAAATTCATACACAAAAGGCAGCAGCTCAAACAAATAATTATCAAAAAATTGAACTAATCTTGGTAACATGTGCAAATGAAATGAATGAAAGATTAAATTTAGATCTTAGTAATTATAATAAATTTTATATTTTATTCTGCTTAACCACTAAAATAATGAAAGTCGAAGTCACCCAAGAACAAAACATAACCAGCAAGCTCACAGTGACAAAGTATGTCCTAGATATGGTAGAGAAGCTGCACTAATAATATCTCAACAATTCTGTGACTAAAAGAGGGCCTGAATAGCAATGGACACATTGATGTAGAATGAGGAACTTCCTCATCTGCCTGTTCCTTAAGAAGTATGAGCATGTAATCACAACAGGGAGATAGAGACTAAATTTTTCCAAGGCATGAGTGCTCTAATTTACTAACCAATACCAAAAGGTCAGCCCAAAAATCATACACACAAGCAACAAAATCAGAGTTTATAGGCTTTATGTGTTTATGTACACACACACACACACACACACACACACACACACACACACACACACACACACACCCAAGGGGCCATTAATATGAGAGGCAGCAGAGAGGTGCATGAGAGTTGTTGATAGAAGGAAAAAGGAGAAGTGTTGTAATTAAAATAGCAAAAGAATGTAGCATAAAATTATTTTACTCTAATTGTTTTATAAATCATTTTTAAATTTCATTTTATTATATTTTAATAGTTACTTCCAAACCAAACAAGGTTATGTATGATATAAAAAAACATTGAAATCGAAATAAGTATTTGCCCCTAAGTTTATAATATTACCTGAATGAACCATTCATATCCTACAGCCTTCTTGAAATAAAAATCTCCTTTAACCCCTTAAAAAGGCCTCTGTCCTCAGCTTATGTTCAGTTGTGAAAATGTACAGATGGATGAATGGGTGGGCAAGCAGACGGATGAATGGGTGGGCAAGCAGACAGATGGATAGATGGGTGGGTGGATTGGGATCATTATGCATTTTGTTTAATGCTTTTCCCCCTCTAGTTATTCACAATATGTTCCCTTCCTCCTTCTAGAGATTGCATAAGTCTGTCCACTTTCCAGTTCTTGGACATTGATGACTAAGCCATTTGCTAAATTTTTAATGCTTACTTTAACAAAGTCCATTTATTTCCAATCATCATTTTCTTTGGTAGTGGTATTGCTGCACTTGAGGATAATTGTAGACCACTTACTCTTACAATGGAGAATAATTAACTCAATATTATGGAAGAAAAGAATGATTAATCCTATTTAACTCTTTATTTAATGTACTTGTAATGTTTTTATCAGATGGCAAGAGAGGTATTTTGAGTCGTTTTTTGACACTCATTATTTATGTCTTCCCAGATAATCCTAAATGTTTTTTCTTTATTTAGAGTCAGTTAAGACAATTAAAATCTAGCCATCCCTCTTCGGAGGCCTACAAATATATTTTTGGAGAAAAGGGATTTTTAAGATTTTTCTAATGTTTTGTTTATTATTTACCTAGAATATCTACTTTCTTAGATTACCTTTAAACAACTTGCTTGAACAGATTCCTTAAATCTGAGCACCAGTTTAGTGAGTAATTTCTGGAAAAGAAGAGTCATGATTAGTTTAGCTTCTTCCCTAACAACTCTTATAGACGATTACAAGAACTTACAGGGCATGCTGCTCTGCTAACCTATTCCATTTTTCATTAGAATGAGTAGGTCTAGTTTGAAAAATTCTGTGAGAAGAGTATGATAAATATTAGTTTTAATGAAGGAGTAAAATATAATAGGACATTGTTGGCACAATACTATATGTGTGTGCATGCATATATATTTACACAACCTTTTTATATACATACATGCAGAGAATCAATCAAACAGACAGACAAGCAGACAGACAGACAGACAGACAGACAGACAGACAGGAATTCTGTCTGCTACTGACTCACCAATGTAATATGGGAAAAGCACATTGTAAAGAATAGCTATGAATATAGGTATAGATAGAGGAAGAGAAATATAATTTTAACTAAAGGCAATTCTATGACAGTATGTAAGTTGAGAATTGTTAAGCTTCAGAGAATCTCTAAAAAATCATATTACACTAACCAAAAATCAAAGTTTACCTAACTCAGTTCTAGTAAAAGAATATTTAAAAAATCTATGCTTTTAGATTTTGATTACCATGGTATTATATGTTTTTAAATGAGAACTAGTTTGAGTTCCATTAAATTCAAATCAGAGCATTAAGAAATAAAGACACACCAATGTATTTCATATTCAGGTGCATGTGTCATTGCCACTTGCTACCATTCCTGTTTATTCACTTTCTTTATGTTTATTCCCTTGTCTTTGGTGCCCTGTCTTCATGTAGTGGACTTTCTCATGGCCTAAAAACTATTTTGTAGTAGTTATTTCCAGTTGACATGTTTTACACTTTGATATGTGGTTTTTCAACTTCACAAATTTCCTCTGTTGAATGCCATAGGAAACAGAAGAGACGCTGTCTCTTCACTGCTCTTTCAATTTTTTCATTCTTCCTTGAAATCCTTTCTTTTTAATTCTGGGTGACTTTCGAGGTCCCTAAAATCTTATTTCTTTCCCATAAATTTCAGCTTTCTGCTGCCCTCTCCTGGCCCACAAGAGTATATTGACATTTAATGCTAATTGAGAGAGAACCCTAGGCCCCACAAGAGGAGAGTGGTATGTCTGAAGCACTGAGTGTGCTCCACATCTCCATGGAGTCCTGAGAAAACTGTAAAGAAAACATCTGTCATACAGATTGCAGTTCTATGCTGCCGACTAGGAGGCTTTTATTTTTTTCTTCTTTTTAATAAGGTCTCGCTACATAGCCATAACTGGCCTAGAACTCCCCATGTAGACAGGGCTGCCTTTAATAGGCATTCCACTGCCTGTGGCTCCAGAGTTGTGAGATCAAGTGCCTGTACCACTATGCTCAATAAGGGTCCCTTTCAATAATGATTTTCTGTTTCATGTATTCACGGGCCATATTTTAGGAAATCTTTAGACACAAAAACGTGACTTAAGATCTTGTTCATACTTATGATTGAAAGACCATGATTTTAACAAATATTAATTTATAAAAAAGAATTTCACAATCTTTTTAGTTTAAGTATTTTGTATTTGTTATGTGAAGTTAAACTAAAATATTAATGAATATTTTATAGTTATCTAACGTATATTCAAAACCAGAACAAAATTTAAAGAATTTTGCTCAACACCTAGGTAGAAGGGATTCAGTGGCTTCTAACATATGTGGTATTTTTCCCTCTTTTTTAAATTTATTTTTAATTTTATTTAAATTTTTCCACACACACTACTGCTCCCTCTGCTGCTCCTTCTCCCAGACTTCCCCAGCCTCTCTCCTTATTCGGGAGGAGACCCTCACCCTTCACTCCATACAGAAGATAAGGAATCCCAAGGTGAGTCAATTAGGTCTGGCATATCCAATTGAGGTAAGGTTGAGTCCCTCCCCCAGTATCAAGGCTGAAAATGGTGTTTTCCTGCTAGGCATGGGCCTCACATATATAGTAACTTTAAATTTATTCTTAAGATTGGTTGGTTGTTTTGCCTCGGTTTTGATGCTGAATAGCGATTAAAACATATGAATTTTTTCTACCTACAATGAGGTTCTTTCAAAACTTTCCACTGTCCTATCTTTAAAAACTGTATTAATGTCTTAAGGGAGTCTTGTAAAGAGTTGTTCAAATTAAAAAAATATACTAAATTTATCTTTTACTGGTGCTTCTATAAAAAAAATTCACTATCACAGTACCTAATATTTTATAACGTTAGTCCTATATCAAGTTTATGTGGAGAATTAAGAATGTTTCTACAACTTTGCAAACACTACAGTCATGGTCAACTCCATGGTGTTCTTTCACAAGGTGACTGATGGCCAGCCAACCTTTTGGCTGTGTATTTTTGACCACATTGTAGGCAAAATTCCAAAGAGAGCAGAAAACTACCATGATCTAAACACCAAAATAAAAAAAAGATTTGGATATAAGGGTTCACACAATTATTCCAGGATTCATGGGCAAGGTGATAATGGCACTGCTGGAAAGTCTATCTACAGTGAGAAACTTGAAAATGAAAAATTCTTCCTGAAACTTACAGGTTCTAGAATCCAGAATCCTGTACATGGCAAGTGTTGGATAACACAAATAGTTTCTAGTTTTTAATATGCATGGCCAAGACTGGGTGAACTTTTGGCAAATGCATGGTCTTCTTGTAAATGAAGGGATACTATTATAGAAACCAGGGAGAGTTTGGGGTCAAGGAATTGCAACACCAGCGAGACCTCCATTGTGAATCCAGACAACTTTAAAACTGTTGCTAACTTGCTTGCATCTGATTATACTTTCTGTAACACTAGAGAGTACATCTACTTCATCTGCTTGCGATACCCAATAATTTCTGCTCTCAGTTAAGTTTTCTAGGTTCCCTATTTTCATCATTCTACTTCAGGTTTTTATGGATTGCAAAGTCAAGTTTATAATTCTGAACAAAAGTTAAATAAATAGAAAGAGAACATGTGTATAGTAGAGTACTTCACATATTTTTGATTTGTTGGTTTGAGTAGATTCTAAGGGCCAGAATGTTGAAAGCCTTCTGGTTAATCCAATGTGCCCCAAAACTTTTTCCCTGGCTTTGGACACGTATCAGTCACTGATAATTGGTCCTCTTGGGCTCTTGGTTGTCTCCTTAGCCCATCTCCATTTGCTATGTTTATTAAATGGAAACTGTTCAGAGTATACAAATTCTCAAATACTGTACAACTAGTGAAGACAGCCACCATTACTCTACTGTTTGTTAATTCTGTAGTGTGGAGAAAGGCTCCTACTCTTTTATCTTTCAGAGGTAAAATTCTGAGATTTTCCAAAATAATGTCCAAGGACTGTGGGACTTTTTATTATTATTTTTCAACAGCTGAGAAAATTTAAAAAAAAGTTTTTAACTTTTCTTAACATTGCTGCTATTGTTAATGATGTATAATTTGTTCACTCCTGAGATTGAAACCATTGGTAGTCTAAATGCAAGTGGCACAGCTCTCTTGTATTTATGATACATAAAAGACTAACAAATATTTATTGTCATACAGAAATATACAGCAAAAACTTTTATAGTTAACATTTCTATAGTATTATTAAAGGGTCACAAAGTTGCTTTCCCTCATACACAAGCGAACTCTTTTGAGTTTTGATTCAATAATACAAATTCTCCTCAGATACAGATCTAATATTTTATACTAAATAATCATTATTCTCTATAGCTATAGTAAAGTTACAGTTCGCAAACTAAGTAGCTGGTAACTTAAGTACCGGTAGCCATTAGACAAAGGTAAAGTATAATGCAAGCAGGGGGAGAGAACACCACTGTACCAAATCTACAACCGGAGCATGTTTTAAATACATCCACATGACAGTAATTCCTACATAACTCAGACTATAAAGAGAGTTGAATATTCAAGCTGGTTGGCACTTTAGCACTTAAATCTGAAATGCATAGTTTTAATTAAAGGATGAATTTAAGAATTTGGATTACCTTTTAAGTAAAATGCAGTACTGAGGAGATGCATATCATCCATCTTGTGCTCAGCTCTTGCTTTGGCAACACAAAGCATGAGGTTCTTGGTACTTTGTATACTGTGCCTGTTTCTTGGGCAGAATATATGTGGGAAATGTTCTCAAAGTTTAGGCTGAACATTTGGAAAAGCTGGCTTGTTCATCCAGAGAACCAGGGAATATATCCTGAGACAATTAAAAGTAGTAAAAGCTGAACAAAAGGACATCATGGAAAATACTTACTTGCACAAAATTATTATGATCATAAAGTTATTGGCACACGAATATTTTGTGGAAATAAGGAAACAGTTGTTTATTCCTTCCAGGATGATAGAGAGCAGAAGAGAGACAGAACAGTGCAGGTGTGCCAACTACAGGGTATTTATCAGAAATTACAGAAAACTTGAAATCTTCAGAGATAAAGTCAATTTTAAACAGATTTCTGAGTCATAATATTGACAGCTAACTAAGACATTGGCACAGAAATATAATATTTGATAGTAATATTCATCCAAATTTTTTTATGCATCCTTGACACTGGTCCCTCACACAGCCTTCTAAATAAATACCCCTCTCTATAAAACCTAAAGAAATCTCTAAATGCAGTCAGAGATCAGAAAGACCAGAAAGGCTTGGGAAAGAGACCTTTGTCAAAGCTTGACAATGTAATCTGTGCACTCTGTATTTTCCATTTCCACAGGCTGTGGCTTAGACTACAGAGAACAAAATGATGTAGGGACTTGGAAAGAAGTATCACAAACATATGACTGAATCAAATCTTGATGGGAATAAAGTTGTCAGATTGCCCATATTATGTCTATCTTATACTTCGTGTCATTAAACTCTCTCATTAAATGTACATTTCACTTCTTTAGGTTCCTCTCTACTTTTTAAAAGAATGAGGTTTATTAAAAGTGTCCATTACCTGTCCTTTCTTCAAGTAAACTGTTAGCTTTTTATAGGTTTAAAATAGACTTCAATAAGATAACAATAGCTGATAGGATTTTTCAAATTAATTAAGAATAGAATTCTCTTTTATTCTCTTTCCTGACACAACTCTTGCTTAAGGATTTTTCTACTTCTTTCTATGTTTCGCTATGATTTACCAAATCATCTTTATGGACCATCACTTAGTTTCAAGATCTTGTCTTACAAGTAAACATGTCATTCATACTGAGTCAAAGCCAAAGTGTTCTTATTTTTGTAAGTAAAGTTTTTTCTCTTTATGTATTTATTTTACATTTGTATATTTTTTTGGTAAAATCTCTATTTAAAGTCTTTGTGGTCTAAATATTGGCTGTTGTTTCAATTTGTATTTTGAGATTTCTTTATAAATTTTAGACATAACTCTTGAATTGCATGTATTATTTCTAAACATTCTCTAATCTGTTGCTTTTCTTCTCCTTTCTTCTCCTTTTAAAATTAGAATTTTGGAAGATCTGAACATTTATAATTCATTTTTAAATAAAAAAGTCTTTTTCATCCATGTATCCTCCTTCTCCTCCCTCCTTGCCTCCTTCCAATACTTCCGAGTCAGCTTTCAGACTCTCCCCTCTACATCCACCAATCCCTTTCCCTAAAAGGGCAAGAAGTCCAAAGGTGGGTCATCTCAGTACGGCACATTCACTTCAGGCAAGTCCAGTTTTTTAATCCCCAAATCAAGACTGGGTTAGGCGTTCCTCTACAGGTAATTTATTGGAACAGACTCATGTTAATCTCCTTATACTATGCTTTGATGAACCACTAGTATCAGATCCAGTTTTCAGTATCTCTCAAAGCTCTTCTCCATCACAAATAAGTATTAACTCGACATTCTCATCAGTACTTTTCATGCCTGAACTGTACAAATGAAGTAAACCCTCAGCCAGCCTTTCTGCATCTATTTTCTTCTCTATTTTTTTTAAATGAAATAGTTTATCTATTCTTTGAGAAGTTTATATGGTCTATTTTGAACATACTGTCTTTTAAAAATGACTCCCTCTCCAAATTTAAGAAGTGCTAATTGTATTACATAAGACATGATTGTCATTGGGCTATTTGGTGTGTTGACCTACATGCATTCCAATTTTCTTCTTCAAATTTTCAGAAATATAAATGGCCTATAGAAGTCATATATTTTAGTAAAGTCTAAGATGTTTACATAAAGAATAAAAATGTAAACCTCTGCCTAAATTATCTATTGATGCACACCTTTGTATTTTCTAAGCTTACACTTCTATGGCTAGCTTATATAACCTAATTATTTATTTATAAAGCCAATATAATGCCTCAAACTTTTGTAGAGGGATTGCATATTCTCCAAATCAAATAGTAACAGATTTCTTTTCCCATCTATGTTTCTTCAGGCTTACATTTTGTTCAGTAAGCCAACACACATCTACCCGTTTAATATATGAAGTTTTTACTTGTTATTTTTCCAACGTATAATTTTTATTGATTATTTGGAAATTTCATATTATGCACCCTGATTGCATTAATTTCCCAGACTTTCTTAGAATGCTCCCCACCATTGTGACCTCCAAAAAGAAGAAAAATTAAGCAAACAAAAATGACAAGTTCAATTTGTATTGTCCGTATACTCAATGGAGCATGGTCAGACTCCCAGTTGCAGCCTCTTATAAAAAACTGACTCTTTCCTCACCTGTACATCTGCCGGAAACCCCCAATTGTGGAGAGCTTCACTTCAGCAAGCTTATCACAATTTTTAAGACTTCTCTTTGATGGTTTCCTGTCAAGGTTGCTATATTTGGGGTAGAGTTGGAGACAAGGCTTCCACATAAACCTTCTATGTTTCTCTTTCTCAACTATGAGTCTGCAGTTATTTTTACCACTACGAAAGTAGCATACTTGCCATTTACAGTCAATGGGATCTCAGATCACGGACTTCTATGTGATTTTTGGTAACAGCATAAACAATGGGCATCCACATGGTCTCAGATATCAATATGTGTCATGGACCTCAGCATGGTTTCTGGTGACAGTGCATGCCACAGAAGTCAACATGGCCCTCTAATGTAGCCTGGACCATGGACACCATAATAATATTTTGTGGCATATGGTACATGGCACCCAACATGGGTCTCTTCTAGAGTAGGTCAAAGGATGCAAAATGGCCTAAATGGCTAAAGAGGCCACTCATGTCAATATGGCTTCAGATGGCACAGACCATAGATACTCATATGACTTTCAGTACTAGCATAGACCAGAGACAACAATACTACCCATGGCTATAATAGGACCACAGACATAGACATGGTCTTCAGCAGTAGCATGGACCCTAGATTTTCAGTTTTTTAAAGTTAATAAAATTTGTAGTGGATCTGTTTAGAATAATACAAACACTCCTGTATTCCATCTTAAATTAATCTCTGGAAAGTAGCTATTAAGAAGTGGACTTTATTAGATCCCTGGCACAAATTAGACTAAAAGGTGAGTGACACCCCATCCATCCCAGGCAGAGATCCTAGGCTCCAGGACCCCAGCCCAGGAACGCAGCTCTTAGAACCCAACCTCCACTCATCCCTGCCCTAAGCTCAGGCTTGCAGGGAAAACCCCTGCAGCCCAGAAGCTCCAATAAAACTCAGTTCACTGGATACACTGAGCTACAAAAATCACTCCCCATTCTCCAAACCACATCATCATCTGGAAACCTCAAAAACAAGCAGAAACCCACAGACTCTGGTCCACATGAGACTAAGAGACTAACAGGGCTCCTCAATTCCTATTGGATCAAAAACATCTACCTGAGACCTTTAGTTTCTCAGTACCTACTATAAACAACCTAGATAGTCCTCAAATGAAGAAAAGATTAACACGTTATGGTAAATTTACACAACAGAGGGGAAAAAAAAGACATCCTAAAATTTGAAGACAATTGGATAGATTTGGAGAGTATCTTCCTGTGTGAGAAAACATAGCCTCAGAAAGATAGACATGATATGTATTCACTCATAAGTATACTTTTAACAAAAAGCAAAGAATATCTATGCTGTAAACCACAACCCTAGAACAGTTTCTTAAGGGAAGGAACTTCAGAGAGACATACAGGCAACCCCCTGGGAATGAGAAATAGAAAATATCTCTTGAGTAAATTGGGGTCATAATGGGGAGTTAGCAAGGAGAGGTATGAAGAAGAGAAGGAGATAGTTGAGTGAGAGGAGCAACTGAGAAGGCCAAAAAAAAAAAAAAAAAAAAAAAAAAGAAATAGATAACTTGATAGAGGGAGCCACCATGGGATTAGAAAAAAAACCTAGTCCTAAGGAAACCTCCAAGAACTCACAAGAAGGCCCTGGCTAGGACTCCAAGCAATAGTAGAGAAGGTAGACAGCTCCTATAATCAAATTAATGACCACCATATTGTTCTTATAGAACCTTCATCCAGCAATGGATAGGGCAGAAGCAGAGATCCATAGCTAAGCACCTAGTTGAGCTCCTGGTACAGAGAGAGAGAGAGAGAGAGAGAGAGAGAGAGAGAGAGAGAGAGAGAGAGAGAGAGAGAGAGAGAGAGAGAGAGAGAGAGAGAGAGTATATGAGCAAAGGGATCAGAATCATGAGGAGACCCACAGAGAAGTGTGAGTGGAGCTATTGGGAGCTCACTGAATCAGTAACTGAGCAACATTCAGGGAAAGGAACTAAACTTTCCAAAGGTAGACAGCTGTCAAATGATGTGGGAAATTTGTGGAGCCTATTGCTTTAGGATCAGACTATAATCCTGGTACATGAGCTGACATTTTGGAGCCCATTTCCTAATGAGGAACACCTAACCCAGCCCTAATATTGAGATGAGGGACTTGGATCTACCTCAAATGGATATGCCAGACTGAACTGACCCACATTGGATGCCTTGCCCTCCCTGGGGAATGATGGGTGAATGGGGTGAGGGGGAGACTGAGGGAAGACTGGAAGAAACTTGGAGGAGAGAAGGAAGAGATAGTGTGGTATATAAGGAAAATACCTTCTAAAATAAAAAAATCTTTACCTAAAAACTTATATATATGACTTTATTGCTTTAACTTAAGTCTTTTGAACTTTTTTAATTTCATATTTAGTTTGTCAATTTGTACAAAAGCTTGTTGGGTATTTATTAACATAAATCTAGAGTGAGCAGACACCTGAACCTTTAAATCTATGAAGAAATCTCATTTCTCCATTAAAAATAAAATATATTTAAAAGTCATTTTTTTACATACCAACCAGTTGACTTTCCTTCCCTCTTCTCCCCTAGCTTTTCCCCACCACATCTCCTATCCACTCTGCAAACAGAATAATGTTTTCCATGAGGAGTCAACAAAACCTGGAATTTTACTTGAAGCAGGACCAAGCCCTTCCCAAATGTATTTAGGTTGAACAAGTTATCCCTCTATAGGAAATGGGTCCTGAAAAGCCAGATCATGCACTAGGGATAAATCCTGGTCCCACTGTCAGAGTCCACACAAACTGCCCAAACCACATAACTGTCATACACGTTCATCAAGGGGCCTAGTTTGGTCCCATGCAGGTTCGCCAGGGGTCAATCCAGAGTCAGTGAGATCCCAATAGCTTTGATCAGCTCTCTCTGTGGATTTCCCAGTCATGATCTTGACCCCTTTGCAGCAAAATATTTTTTTTTAAAAATAAGCACAATATTGGAAGATTTAGTAGTGCACAGATTTCAGTGTTATGTATAATAATCTTGATCACATGGTATTTATTATTGACATCAAGACATGCTGATCAATGAAATGCAATCTTCCAAAAATATAACCACATATACATGTCAGCTGGCTTTAAACAAAGACATTAATGGAATCATAGATACAAAGAATAAAATTTCCAGTGTTAGCAACTCAAAATGAATTCTTTCTACATCTATAATAGAGCACTAATAACACTTCTGTAAAATACATAGCTAGCCTTCAAACCTTGCATTAAATAAAATGTTTCTAGATAGGATAGCAAACACATTATGCATCATCAAAACAATACATGGTACCTCATTCAAATTGAGAAACTTTAATTTTTAAAGATTCTTATGAGATAGAAATATGATGGAATATAAATTATCAATAAAATGCTCTATAATCCACAAAAAGGAAAAATGGACTATAGGACTATAGATTTCAATTCTATGTTCATTACTTAAAATATTGTTTCTAATCCTAATTCATCCTTCCCTCCTTTCCTTCTTTCTTCCTTCATTTTTTTCTTTCTCTCTCCCTCTCTCTTTTTATTGAAAATAGATTTTCATTCCTTCTTATTTTATTTTTATTTTCTTGAAAATAGATTATTTAATACAGTATGATTTTTTTATATAGTTTCCTCTACACCAACCCCTCTGAGCTCCTCCAGCTTCTGTCCTATCCAAGTCCACATTCTGTCTGTGTCTCGTTAGAAACAAACAGGTATCTATAGAACAAAAGTTTAAAAAGATGACTCAAAGACAGATAATTTGAAATATGACAAACAATCAAACAAATAGAGGAAAATTACAGGATTTCAGAAGCACCCATAACATCCTCCTAAGAGGAGACGACAGAAACAAAGAAATGGAACACTTACCCAACAAAGACATTATGTTTTGATCATATTGTCTCCAATAGCACTTAACACAACAAGCAAAAAGATTATTTTCTGGCCAAGTATCCTTGGATGTGAAGCATTCCACTGGAGAGGAAATAAATAAAATTGTCTATTATCCAACCAAAAGAAGTGGCTATATATTTAGAGAAAATTGGCTCCCCCTCTCCCAGTATCTATCAAGTGCCAACAGTTCTTCAACTAGGTTAGGACTTTGTGCCCACCTCTCCTCTTCAATTATATTCAATTCTAATACAATGAACACAAAGTCTTTATACACCTAGCATCTTTTTCCAGCATTTAACAAGTGTTTTAAGTAGCCTACAATTATTTCTTATTATCTCAGCTATCTTTGACACATTAATTTATTAGTATCCATCAGCACCTAAGCACCTATATCATCTTCAACAAATGTCTTGTCCTTCATCAGAAGGGCTGAGAACCATATCCAACAAGCCACAAAATTTCAATTCTAGGATCATAAGTCAAGCAGCTATTTTTTTATATAAAATTATTATAATCAATATTCATTCTTTGAGAACTACAATGTAGCAGAATCTCACAATGCAATCTCCTTGGCCTAGAAGTGGTGATCAAGCAACATAAACCTTCTCATGCCTTCACCAATAAAGCTTATTGCTTTTTCATTTGCCTAAATTAAAATTAATGTCTAGTGTCAGGAAACAAACAAATAAGCACAGTCAATAGTAACCATGGAAAAAGATCAAGGATCCATTAAACTTATCAAGTGTACGGCTAAGTCTCTGTATTATTATTCTCCCATTTGGGAAGTATGTTGAGCTTTATATGCCAAGGATTCTTTTAAATTGTAGACATATATTTGTAAAATTTTAAAATAAATGTTATAAAATAATCCTAATTTCATATTGAAAATTTAACAATAATTACATGATTTTAAATTATAGAAAGCATACTATAAGGGACGGTTTTGAGAAGCAGTATAATTTAAAAAGACTGAGGCTGCCCAATTTAGAAGGCTAGTTGACATATGTTAGCTTAATAAGCTGATATTTGAAAATGATATGGGAAAAATGATATAATCAAATTAAAAGAATCATGACAAAAAGGCATAGGCTGTGTGTTTATTAGAGTTTCACCTGCAACCTGTAGACCAATTGGTCCATATGGCCTTTTAAGGAAGTCAAAGAATGATATAATTAGTTTCCTCAAAAGATGTATGCTAGTTAATTTCTGTTAACTTGACACAACCCGGAATCATGTGGCCAGAAGGACTCTCAGTTGGGGAAATGGCTCCATCATATTAGGTATCTTTAAATGAATGATTCACAGGTGATGACCCAGCTCACTATTCTTCCAGTAGCACCACTGGGCAGAATATCCTAAGAGATATGAAGAAAGTAACTGAATATAAGCCTGGAAACAAAGTAGTCAATAAGTAGCTTTCCTCCACAGATACTGCTCAAGACCTGGTTCTTGCCTTGAGTTCCTGTCCTTGTCACCTCAAGCATAGACTACCTGCAGCTGAAATAAACTGTTTTCTCCTCAAAGTTGCTTTGGACCAGTGTTTGGTCAGAAAAATTAAGAATCAAAAGAGGACAGAAGGATCAACAGGTTCTACTCAATATCAATAACTTTAGCTTTTCTTTTGAGTTGAGATGTTTCTTAGTTACATATATTTTGCCAGGACAAAACACCGTAAGTAAGGCATTGAATAGCAAGTTTAGTGAGCTTGCAGTATCAGAGGGTAAGTACACTAGTACTTTGGAGAACATGGCATCAGGCAAGCCAGCATGGTGACAGAACAGTAGCTGAGAGCTTATATCCCAATCACAAGAATGAACAAGACATAGAGGAAGAAAGTATCTGGAAATGGCATGATTTATTGAAACCTCAAAGCTTAGGGACACTTCTACAAAATGTCTATACCTCCTGATACTCCCAATATAATTTTTACTAACTGGTGATAAAGCATTTAAATCTATGAACCTATGGAGGCAGAGAATTCCTATTCAAGTCACAACAAATTGACACTGGGATTTTAAAGAGAAAAGTAACACAATTTTCAAAAACCATCCTAAAATCTATATAGAAAATGTAGAGGGAATAAGTGGTTGTAAAATATTTCAAGGTAAGAAACAAGTATAAAATTTCTATTGAGAACTGACAATGGTTCACACAGTAAAGAAGCAGCAGAAGTTAGATGAGATATTTAGACTTTGAATGTATTTGACAGTTAAATCAATAAGGCTTGTAAGTAGAATATTTATGAAAGACAGGCAAACATGAGTGAAAAGTTGTTCTCAGCATAAGCAAATTGAAGGGGTATTTGAAAATTATTGGAAAACATAATATATGGAGGATATACTCAGAGTTTCATTTTGCAAGTAAATTTTGAGAAGTCTATTAAATACCCAATGGATGTAGTCAGTGCTTTTGGATACAAAAGGTTAAGTTCATGTGAGATATAAGTTGTAAGGTCATTTAAAGACAAAGAGTAGTCAGAGATCATGTGTTGAAAGAAATTGCTAAGAGGCTTAGCAAAGACAGAGATAATAGAAAGTTTGTAGTCTGAGCCTTGGTACAAAGAGGTCATGGAAATCAAGCAAAGAAGAATAAAACATCTATCCAGGATGTCAAAGGATTCTGCTCTTAAATGCGGAATCTCCTGAAGCCCATGGAGTCTTTTGCCAAGTCCAACAAGATAAAGATGAGAATTTTCACTGAATTCACAATGTGAAAAATCATCAGTGATTTTGAGAAGTTAATTTTCCAGAGCAGTGTATTGTAAGGGTAAATTAAATAGTATGAAGGAAGGAACACATATGCAACATTTTAAAGAACATTTTATATTTAAAGTAGAGGATAATAATGTGACAACTGATCGAGGCAAATGAGAGCTTTTAAGAGATTTTTTTTTTCTTAGATGACTGACTAATGCTGAATTACTTGTGAGTTATTTAATATAAAAAGAATAATGAAGTAGAAAGGAGCATTGTCTTTGGTTAATGAGAGAAGTAAATTTCTTATAAAAATGATACATGAATATATATTATAGGTACATAGAAATATCTGTTATTAATAAGGGGAAACAAGTTATAAGAGCACAATGAAAGGACATTTGGTTATCTATTGGATAAGCTTGTGCAAATTCTTTCTTTGTGTAATAGAAAGAAATCCCATCTGAGTACAACAGTGCTGGGTGATATTTTAAATATCCTTACAGAAAATATGTCACAAAATAGTTTTCTTGAATGTTGGAAGAACAAGTCAGAACTTCGGACTGGATACCTCAAGATCTACTGTAAACTAGTAATTGTTTTCTTCAAGACTGATATTTTGACATTACAAATAGAAAGAAAATTACATAAGAATTTCAGTGATTTTTGTGTTATCATAATCATGCATCATTGGAATTAATTTGTGCATGAAAAAGAAATTCTATTTTGCTTTCCATTTTAAAAGGATTAAAATTGTTGAATTGAATTTATTCAGTATTGTCATTGAATACTAGTAAGTCTCTGGTAGAGAAACATACATCAGAATAATAAAATATTTACATTTTATGTTAGTGAGTCACACACATAGGAAAAGTACATAATATATATTTAGATCTGAGTATTTTAGATGACTAAAGAACACTTACTAGAAATTTTGCCAGTTGACTTATGATCTAAAGAATAAGAATTACTAGCTCCAGACATTGGAATCTTTTTGTACAGATTATTGTGTGAAGGCTATGTAATATACAACAAAGAATGGTTACTCAGAAAGCTGGAGCTCAGAATGAGAAAATAACACTCAAAAAGAGGTATCAAATGTCAGGGTACAGAACATTATGAGTTAAACAGAAGGAATGTAAAATCTATTGTCCAAATTATGTACCCAGTAATCAGTAGGAATTCTAGAAAAATGTGCAACAAAGACAGTAACATCTGTGAATGGCATGAACAATGTACTACAGTTACTTTACTGATAAGGCATGAGAAGGACTTAAATGTTACCCCTCTTGTTGTAGGGAATGCCTGAATGTCTTGTGTGGATTTAAATAAACACATGTATTTTGAACCAATCTGGCTACAGGGTACAAAAAAAAATGGGATAAAACACAGATTTGACTTTTTTTCAAAGCAATATAATAGGGCCATACAGAAAACAATAAAAAGGTATACAAAATATGTTTATGGGCACAGGGATATAGCATCCATGAGTTCCTACTGGGATCAAATCGTGGATGTGATGTGCCCTTGAAACAACATCATTATGTTTTCTCTCAATCTTCTCAAAATCTTTCAAATCTGCAACAACAAGAAGTATCTCTATCTCTTGTTTAGCTGTTTTTTCCAAGGTTAAAATTTCCATCCTGAAAGGAAACACTTCAGGACATAAGACACTAAAGGGAAGATTACATAACAGAATATTTTAAGACAGGGTACTTATAAGAAGGTGAAATAGAAGGATGGTTTAAGAAGAAGTAAAAACTCCATCCTGCAGGCAATCTCCTTTAGGTAAGAAGTAAAGAATTCAAAATAACATCAGGAAGTCCCAGAATGTTAGCTGATTCAGAGCTACCACCCAAATAATATATAAGCAGTAAAGACTGTTAAGAGGTACTACTAGACAAAATGAACATCTTAGAAGATGCTCAGAAGAAGCAGCCTAGAAGGAAAAAAAAAAAGTCAATCAGATACATACAAGAAATTTCAACCAATAGAGACACCTGGAAAGGACAGTTTCCAATCTGTTGAGCTGTCTGTGGACTGTGTAGCATATTCCTGGTTTCCATTTTATGTGATCTGTGGCTCATGTGGAATTAGCTTTGGTGATGCAGATGTCTCTGAATTATTTCTGCTCCTGTATGTAACTACTCATCAATATTCCAATAAAATGTATTGATATAACAACTTGAACATTGTCATTATTGGTACTTTAGTCTGCTCTTAATTCTTTGGATTTTAGAAGTTTTTTCCTTGTATCCTCAGGCGTAGTGTCACATAAGATCACCGTTGAGGGGGAAGGACATGTTAACCGTTAGAGAAACTTGAACCTACAATCAAGAAAGCTTTAGAATACTGAACATTCTCATGCTACATAACAGAAAGCTGAGACCCTCCAGCTGGATCTCTGTTAAGAGAATGTGCAGGTGCATTGCAACACTGTGTGAAATGAGCAAGGCTTTGGAGATGAAAATAAGAAAGTTGAATTGGTTCAACCCGAAGTTTGTTGCCCTGGTTATAAATACCTGGGGCCTGATGATAATATATTTTCAAAAGATGAAGGGTAAAAATGCAACTGTTAAAAAGATGGTAAAAAACAAAAAAAACAAAAAAAACAAAAAAACATGTAAGAGCAAGATGTAATGTATGGGAGGCTTTGAAGGGAGGAAAAGGTTGGAGAAATGGAGAAACCTAAAAAATATTTATAGGAAATAAAAGATTAAAAAATAATGTAGCCACCTTGAAATTAGTCTTGTCTCAGGCCTCGACTATGACCTTTTCCAGGAATGACAGGATCTGGTGGCTAACCAGAGGAAGATGAAGATCTGCTCTAAGCCTGGAAACTTCCTCTCTCTGTTGAGATATAGTAGTATCAAGAAGATCTTCATGAGAGTTCTACTAGAGGAGATCCAGTGTCCACATGGCCCAGAAACCTGGATTACTTTAAAACAGAACAGCAGAATGGATGGAAGGTTGGCTAAATCCCATCACCCGAAATGACTGTATCTATGCAGCCTTCTGCATATACCAGAGAAGGGTCACTAGTAGCCTTATTGGCAGTGAGAGAAAAGAGCATATACATAAGCAGTAGAGGGGAGATGGAGGCTGAAAACGCTCCAGAGACATGCTGGGAAATAAAGTGCTAGTGGAAATGGAAAAATCTGGAATCCAATAGAGGGAAATTCATCCATCACACACAGATGAGCATATTTCCTTCCTTCTTAGAAGGCCCATTTCCCACAGAAAACCTCAATCTGTTTTATAGAGCTGATAGTCCCCTTTGCCATGAGAATAGTCAAGTTTAAGGGTCATGCACATGTTTCTATGCTTGTCAAATAAATAAAATGGAAGCTGGTGTTTCAGGGCTTATCTGCTTTCTAGATTTTCAGGGTTCGGGGTTTTTGTTTGTTTGTTTGTTATTGCTATGATATTTTGGTTAACAAAATACTCACAGGGCCACATTTTACTTCAAGTCATACCTCTAATATTTACTGGAGTCCTTCATCTGAGCAGAGGACACCTAGGTCCATTCTTCTCAACCATCATTTCTTCTTTTATTCTTTTCTCTCATCCTCTTCTCCTTTTTAAAATTTCTTTAAAATTTTCTTTTCCATTCCTTTCTCTTTCTATCTTTTTATCCTTCCCTTATATGAACTTTCTTCCATTTCTGCCGTCCTTCCTTCTTTCCCCTTCCAATCCCCATGCTTTCTTTCTTAACCATTTTTCTTCTTGCCTTCTGTTCTTTCTTCACTAGTTCATTTTTTTCTTCTTTTTCAATGTTTTGTAAAGTATCTCATTAACTTGGGCTGGTTTTGGATTCACAATCATCCTCTATCTGCCTCCTTTTTTTTTTTTTTTTTTCAGGATACAGGCATTAGCCAATATGCTGGTCTTCCTACACCGTTTGACCCACACATCTGTTCATGCATTTCTTGTTCTTAATTGGCACCATGGAGCCCATTCCCTGCAGAGCAGCACCTAATCTAGTGTTGACTTTGGGATGAGGAAATCAGACTTGGATGTGCCATATTGAGCTGACCCATCTTGGGTCTTCTTGCCCCATTGGGGGAGGGGCTGGGTAGATGGGGAGGTGTGAGGCTAAAGGCTGACTGGGAGGGACTAGGAGGAGGGAAGGGTGGGGGAGCAGGGGGGGATACACAGATAAAAATGACGTTTTAATAACAACAATAATAATAACAATAATAACTAAAACTGTGTTTGGCTCTAAAATCCAATGTCTCTGAAGGGGAGTGGTTATTAATAGTAGTTTTAATTGGATCTCTTTTAATCCCGCAAATATGGGGATATAAAAATATATCCCCAACAATATAAAAAATGTTTTCATTTAAAAGAAAGTCTTGAAAATTTAGCAAAATATGCTGCCATGACTTTATTCAATAAATCAGGAGTAATAAGAAGAGTAGAAATACAGTAGGACACAGTATTGTTTACTATTCATAGTTGACACAGGAACGACTGGTAGTAGAAGCCGTGTTACCAAAGAGAGAGACTGGAGTGCTGCTACGCCAGAAAGTAGGGCATGCCAAGGAAAGATGCACTACACACGGGGGACATGGCCCTGGAATTCTTGATTTCAGACTGTGAGCTCCAGATTTGTAAGATGAAATGTTTTGTTATTTTTATGCCTTAACCTTAACTTTGATGAAAATCTATGCTAGAAAACAATTGACCCTTCTGTCTCCTACAGTTGGAAGCATTTTCTTCATTGAGGTTCTCTCCTCTTAGATTACTTACCCGTGTCAAGCGACAAAATATCATGCATGAATGTCAGCATTAGAATATTTAAAAATCCAAGATGAGTAGTAAAAACAAATATTTTTCTTTCCATTCTATCAGATGAGTTTGAGAACATTTACAGAACATAAATGAAGCTTAAGAAACTATATCTAACAGATGCCACTAAAGGCAAATGTATCAGGCCTACTGTAGGTAGACTGCTAGCATAATATCATGTCTACAGTTTACTTTTATTTCTACCATTGTCTCTCCTTGTTGCTCTGTTTTATTATTATAAAGTGCTTATTCTCTCGTGTCTTCCTTTGCAATGTTCATGCTTCACAGGCAAATATCTGTTTTTCCAAAGTTTGAATTTAATGCTATTCTCTAGAAAATTTCACGTCTAAGAACTTACTTCTCCTGTGCAGATGGTTGATCTTGGCATTTTTGCACCATTTATAATGGTCATATTTGAGCATTTATTAATTTGTCATGTTTCAAATTAGAAAATAAAGCACTACTAAGGTATGTCTTCTTAATATAGTCATATTGGTTTTAAAATTTAATATCCAAGGATGTGTTTAATCTTTCTAACACTACTGAATTGTCCCATGACTCTTGATTTATCAAATACATGTTACCAGAATTATATCCTAATACTTGTAATGCAATTTTTCTTATATAAAATAATTTTTTTAATTAAAAAAATAAATTAAAAATGTGTCAAGTTAGCTCCAAAAACATAGGTTATTTATGCTATATAGCTACAAATAAGACTAATGTTTGTTAGCTACAAATTATTACATAGTAGTCTATATAGATAGATAATAAAATTGTTAACTATTATTCATAGTTGACTTAAAGTGAATAACTAATGGCATTCTTTATGTCATTCCTTAGTTTCTAGTTTTAAAAGACAATTTTGTTACATTGGAAAATAATATACACATTTTACTTTCTTGTTTTTAAATTAAAATACTTACAATCACTAAAATGAGTATATATTTCTACTTACAAAAAATAAAAATAAATCACATTTGATTAAATCACATTGTTTTTATTTTCAAAGTTAATGGCATAATTTATGTTTTTCATACATTCTTGTAAGAGTGACCTTTAAAAGGATTGTCTGCTTTCCTTAAGAAAAATTTCAGAAAATATCAACATTTTCTTTATTTCAAAATAGCTTTTACATGTATATGTTAAGTGATTTGAACAAAAGCAGTGTAACATTGCTTTAATTTTACTTTTATGAGACTTCGTTACTCTAGAAAACCATATTTAAATTTTGTTGGAGTACCCAGAATGTCTGCTTACCACCTGGGAATAGCATCCCTGGAGATTACACAGACATACAGAGATTGATGGAAGGATAAAGGACTCTAAACAACTCTTAAAGCATGCTAAGATGAAAATAAAAAGAAGAAAGAAAAACAAAAAATACAGATTTTAATTACAGAAAGAATAATAATATCTAACAGATACAATTATATTCAAGCAAGCAATACATATACCTGTTATCTGATATTTATTGATCACTGAGTAACTGGAAATTAATCCAAAATTGAACATATAGATTCAGGATCTTGTATTCATCATAAGCAATTTTGATAATCATCGTCATCATTTACTGGAACTCTAGATGTTTTTGTTGTTGTTGATAATTCAAGGTGGTCCCTTAAATATACATAGAATATTAAGAAAAGACTCAAGATTCTACAAATTGATTGTTTTAGTAATTCAATGTTATCTATTCTATCAGATTTTACTTGATTGCTCATACATGTTGTTTAGTGCATATTTACATATGTACTTGTAATATACTGAATTAACATTTAAGATGTCATTTCAAAAAATATTTTAATATATACACGTCATATATTATTTCTAAGATAAGGCAAACAAATTTGATTCCTTTTAACAATTTTTTTCTCAATAACTAGTAAGTTTTAGTGACTACAGAATCAATGATACTACTTTTTACATAATATCTGCTGTGGTAATAGTTGATACTGTGGTATTTTGTAGCTCTGAATAAAATATAATAAAAATTTTACTGAAAATTGCAAATAATAATATTTAGTCATATATATACATTGCTGTATAATGAGTTATATAAACAGTTATTAAACAGGAATTTTTAGATAGCTTTCAAAACAAATATTAAAGAAATTAAAATTAATGGACTAATAATAATTATAGGATTGTTAAAATAAAAACATGAAAGTGTGAAGAATGTTCAATGGAAGTCAATGGAGCATGAAAGAGAATGTTCATTTGAAATTTAAAATATAATTTTAACAAAGGAAAGAAGTATGGAAGAATTATTTGAAGAAATAATGACTACAGTTTTCCCCATTTTAGTGAAAGGCAGATAAGTGTAGAGAGAATGTTTCAGTTATCTCCAAAGGATACACTAAAAAGGTTGATCTTGCTCAAACTGTAGGAAAATGAAGTTCCACATGTGAAAGGCTCCTAAAACATTATGTAGAAGATATTTCTGCTCTTCATTTTTATCTATAGAAGATTCAAAACTGCGTGGTTTTATATTCTAAATAGAATCAAAATTTGTATTTTTATTTATGTGTGAATTTATATTGACTATATTTATTTCCAGTGGTCAGTATGTTTTGCTTTGTTTATTGCAATATGATATAGTATAATAAATATATATGGTATGCCAAAAGAAAATTTCAGAAAATTCTGAATGAATTTCTAAATCTGGTACAGTTTTTTATCACCATGTGTAGCTTTCTGTTACTTCCATATTTTTAATTCATGTATATATACATATATATCCCACTTATAAATACTCTTATATATGGTATATATTATATATTTATACTATATCTATAAATACATATACTATGTATATATGTGTTAAAAGCACTGACAAATCCCGGAGTTTCTCAAATGTGCTGATGGGTCTGATATGTTTCTCTGAAAAGTAAAGCCCCACATTGCCCACTTAGAAAGGGCGCTGGGGAAAATGTGTGGTCATCTCCAGACAAAAAAAAAAAAAGAACAACTGGTGTCAAGGAAAATGTGGCTTCTGAAGTATGATTTTGAAAATTTCCCTGTATTCAAAAGCATATTTTATGAAAGTACAATTAAATGACATAAAATTGAAGTGTTAGAATTTTGGTCGTAAACTGAAACTCCAAATAAAGTCATGTGCAAAAGGAAAAGAGTGTTGTAAGATTATTTACTGCCACAAAATTGCATCATCTTCAAAACACTTAGGAGTGACCAATGCAATATCTACAGCAGTGAAACGTGTTGAATTATTCGGAGATACATTTGCTATTACTTTGGGAAGTTAGTCACATGCTCACTAGTTATTTAAGTATTTTTCTTACTAAACTTTATTTACTTTGATGATAAGATCTCCAGTCATGTGTTCATTCATGTTAAGTAATTACTTCATTTTCAATGTTCTTGTTCATTGGCACAAATTTTTACCAAAATCTACTCTACAACAAGAAAGTAGAATTATCATACACGCGTGCATGTATATATATAGTGAAAATCCCAGTTGCCGTCAGGTGTGTCAGACATTTTCTTCTCTTTTAGATATCTCTGAATGTATGCTGCATGTCAATAAGGCATAATGAGTATGTTTTCAGTAGCAAAAAAAATCTAGATGTCATATTTGATTTCTCTTTAATGAGCTATTCTGTTGCTATTGATATCCAGCTGCTGCCAATCAGAATGTAAAAGACCTCCACAAAAGAAATTGGAAAATAATTGTACTCTTTACAGTTTGCTTTACATATTCAGGGATTATCTCTACTTGTTATTTATTGAAAACATGCCTAAAGAAAATGACCCTGCTGTCTCATTTCAGTCTCTTACCTGTTCTAAGTTCCAACTGTAACAAAGCTCAAAATTTTAGGTCTCTCTAATTTGTCAGCAATAATGGAGTTCTGTTCCCATGTGAAAAAACCTTGAATGGTATTCCCATAATTGATGTACCTCAAGTTTCCCGAGAAAAGAGAATCCTTTCATGTTACTACTGGAAATTTACAACGGACGTTCACTTGCTCGTCCAACCTGAAGTGTCCTTATGCTTGAAACCCAAACTCATATTTTGGGCTGCTCCAAATTTACCCAGCCACTGCCTCCTCAACCCACTTAGGGAAATCACTATGTCACCTGCCATATAGCTTCTTTAACTAACTAATGTCCTTTCCAGAGTTTCCATAAGACTCCAAAGGATCCCACTCTGAAGTATTAACAGAGTGACTTCTTTATCAACACAGAACTTAAATTCTTTAACGTTGTCTCAACTGAAGAACAGTTAGACTAGAAATTTAAAATGCCCCTGAACTTATTGTTTTTTTCTGCTTCCCCTCCAGGTGTCCAACAACTTCTTTTAAGTTTCAAGGTAAAAACCAACAATAGTAAATAGCCATGACCTCACTATAAAAATGACTTTTCTCTTTTAAAGTACACAAGAACATTTCTCTGCTTCTTCATTCTACCCCACACATAAAACAAACTTTCTAGGAGATGAAATTTTAGCACATCACATTTGCCACAGTATGCATTACACTGGTACATGCATACTGACTTCTGGTAAAATGCATCACCAAATCTAGCTAAATGTCAAATCCATTAGCATATCTCTCCAATGCCACATATAATATCACGGACTCACTTCAATATGCCAAAGAAAAAGAACTTTTAGTTGACTAACTCTCTCTGTTCTATAACAACCAAGGGCTACAATGTCCTCTAGAATGTCTTATTTTATGTGAAATTCATAAATCCCCTGAAATTAGAGTTTCATTGTCTGTGACTACATTTACTTTAGTTCATCCTGAAGTGTATCAAGGACATATTTACTCTTTAATTGTGCATAGAAAAACATGTCATACAATGTTTTGCTGTGATGCAGTGTACCTAATTACTTGTAATTTAAAGAAGATTTAACGAAATATAAAATGGTATTTATCAAGTATGTAGGCAAGTGTTAAACACCTATCTCATGATTTCAAAGTGTTGAAAAATATTCTGGGCATAATAGAGATGAATCTGTACAGAATGCTAAAAAAGAGAGTGGAGAAGAAAAGTTAAAGACTTAAAAGGATTATGGGTAAAGAACAGGCAGCCATAGACAATCACCAAAACAATGAGATTCTGAACACTGTCCAACCCACCCTCACCATCACTGAAGGGGCTCTGCATGATCCAGGCAAGAAAACTAACGTTTCATTTGGTTTTGGATTCAGCAAGTATAGTGTACCTTCTGAAGGCCTGATATATAAATATTATTAATGTCAGGGTATGCTAATGACCCCCATAAAAGACCACCACTTAGATATTCAAAAGCAATACATTTTATTTCTCCAGAGAAAAATTCTTTCATGCAGGGATCAACCACACAACAAAATGGCAAGGACCCAAGAGATGCTTGCTTGAGGGGGTCCTCTTGTAGCCTGCCAAGGGAATTCCAGGAAACGCAATTGACTAAGCAAGCAACATTTACACTAGCTTAAATTTGATTGTGACACTTTTGGACATGTCCGGGCGAGTTTGGGCATGTATTAAAAAAAAAAAAAAAAAAAAAAAAAAAAAAAAAAAAAAAAAAAAAAAAAAAAAAGGATGGGTTGCTGCAAAGTCTGCCCTATTCTGATGGCCATCTCTAGCCTACCAGGACCAGACAGGCTGCTGGGCTCAGGAGCATGCTGGGGAGAATAGCAATCCAGCCTCACCATAGAATGGCAAAGTCTAAACCAGAGGCTGAGATGGGAGGCGTGGGGGGGGGGGGCGTGACAATCAGGAGAGGCCACATCAGTTCGAGCAGCACTTTGGGCACTTCGAACACAATGAGGAGTGGAGAAGAAAGTCTTTGCTACCCAGGATCTGGCCTGGGAACACAGGGAAAAGGAAATTCAAGGGTATTAACCAAAAGCCAAACGAGGTGAGGCGAGTAGCAACTGCCAGCCAGCTCAAATATCAGTTTGACCTGAAGCTTGCTAATTGTCCATTATGGTTTTGTTTTCTATAGACCTGGTTCCAAGACCAGCCCACTGAATAAGCTAGGCCACTGAAAAATATTCCCAACACTTTAAGTTCTTTAAAGTCATATTCTTATTATTTTATTTATTTACTCATTCATTCACTCATTTTTATATTGTGTTTCCAGTTAATTCATGTCAAACTCACAGTCATGAGCAGTTTGCAAATCAGTCTCCCATGTATCAAATGCTAAATACCACTCTAACGGTTTTGAACTACTATAAGAGATTCTGGACACGTTGGATGTGAATCTAGGTAAAATTCTAATTGAGGAGGGCATGAAAAGCTGGAAATTAGTGTGGTTATAAACACTTGAGTTTTTTATTTCACATACTTTCAATAAACATGGTTATACATGTCATTGGGAATCAGTATGATACTTACACACATACATAGACCATCTAACCATTCTGTATTTCCATATCTCACACTCCTCCCAATTCCAAGTCATCACTTTTACTTTTAAGCTGTTATTAATGGACTTTTTGTCTACACACGCATGTAGCATTCACTGTTAATATGCAATATCCTTTTCTCCTTATCCACATACTATTATTTCTAATCTCTAACTATTACTTTATTACATTTAGACCAACTTTTGATATGTAGTAAGTGCTTGTCTGCTTGTATATGACTCATGTCACTAAACATTATATCTCTACTTCTATCCATTTTGCTGCAAATGACAGGACAATATTCTTATTTAGCACTGAATATAACCTTCAGCATACATAACACATTGCTTTATCCTCCATCTCCTGGATGAGACTATTTAGCTATTACGTGTCATTGTGCAGTAGATCTGAGCATCAGATGATCTGCTGATTTTATTTGTTTGGGATATATGCTGTGATGTGGGATAGATCAGCCTACTGTGAGTGATGCTAATTGTGGAAAGATGGTCCCATATGGCACAACAAAAGGCAAACTGAGCAAATCATATAGAACATCTTCCTTGGTCTCTGCATTGGTTCCTCCTTCCAGGTTTCTCTCTTTAGCTGTCTTAGCTTCCCTCATGGAGAACTATAATCTGCAAACCAATAAATCCTTCCCACTCCAAGTTTATTTTGGTCAGTGTTTTTTTTTTTTTATTTAAGAATTTCTTTTATTCATTTTACATATGAGCCACAGTCTTCCTCCTCTTCCCCTTCTCCCAGATTCCATCCCAACTAACTGCACAATTTGCTCCTCTACAGAGATAAGGCCTCCCATGTTGAGTCTGCAAAGCTGGTACATTCACTTGAGGCAGTTCCAAGCCCTTTGGCCCCAGCATCAAGGCTGTGCAAGGTGTCACTCCATAGGTAATGGGCTCCCCAAAAGCCAGGTCATGTACCAGGGATAGATCCTGATCCCACTGACAAGGGCCTCTTCAATGAACCATGCTAGACAGCTGTCTCCAATATGTAGAGGGCCTAATCAGGTCGCATGCAGGCTATACAGTGTTTCTATCACAGCAATGGAAGGTTGACTAGGACACTCCATAGATATAATACTAGTTTACCATTAACATCCATAAAAATTATTCAAATATTTACAAATATGTGATTGTTTATTTGTTTCTGTAGCTGTGCTACCTAGGATGATTTTGCATCTTGTTATCTTGATTTGCATTTTCTGGATAGCATTTTTTTCTCACATAATTACTGGCCTTTTACCTTCCTCGAGATTTTTCCTTTCTTATATGTTTGATAATAATTCCTTCTTTAAAAAGATAGTAGGTTGTTGCTTTACTCTGTCAATTTTTTCCATGAGACAATTTAATGTTTGATAAAAATAGTTACAATGTTCAGATGATCAAACATTGGGATCATTGAGTAGATATTTATTCACATTCATAGGACTTAGGCAATAGACACAGGAAGATAAAAAGAATTTTTTTTCTAAATTACTGAAGTATTTAGATAAGTTATTTGCTTTATGAATTTTATTATATATTCTATATTTCATAGTGAAATGGTTTGATTGCTATTTTTTTCTGTGTTATGTGGTTTTTTTAGGGTTTTTTTTATGTTGGGAAGAGGTTTGGTTACTTGATGATTTTACTTTTGAAACATTGTTTTACTTTGTAGAGCAGGAAGTCCTCTAAATCACTAAATAGCTGAGGCTGGAACGGAATTTAACAATCAGGCTGTTAAGCCTTCCATGTGCTGGGCTAACACATAAATACATGATGCTTAGCTCTGATTGGAGCTTTTTTATACCAAGCCTTTTCATTTGCTACATATAAAGTGATAACAAAGCATCTGAAACCAGGTCCCATCTACTTAATCATTCACTCTTCCATAGTGAACTCTTTCTACAGTTTAGGACTGCTTTTGTTATCTACACAAGCTATACTAGATTAATAATTTTCATTTAAAACATTATAATTTTTGTGAGACTTTACAATTTTTGTGAGAAACAGCCAAACTGATTTCCAAAATGGCTGTAAAAGTTTACATTTCCACCACAATGGAGGAGTGTTCCCCTTGCTCCACATCCCTTCCAGCATAGGCTGTCATCTGTTTTTGATCTTAGAAATTCTGAAAGATTAAGATTCAACTCAGAGTTGTTTTGATTTGCATTTCTCTAATGGCTAAGGATATTGAGCATATATATATATATATATATATATATATATATATACTCATATATATATGTGTGTGTATATGTATGTATGTATATACACACATACACATACGTGTGTGTGTGTGTGTGTGTGTGTGTGTGTGTGTGTGTGTGTGTCTATGTGTCTGTGTCTTTTTTATCCATGTGTCCCACTGGTCTCCATTTCTTCCCTCCTCCCAATCCCTTTCAGTCAGTCTTCAGCCTCTCTCTTCCCCATCCCCTCATTCTCTCCCAAATAAGGGCAAGAAATCTCAAGGTGAGTCAGCTCAGTATGGCATATTCACTCCAGGAAAATCCCATTTCCTTATATCAATATCAAGACAGAGTTAGGCACTCTTTTGTGGAGAATGGGCTCTAGAGTGACAGCCCATGAAAAGGAATAAAGTCTAATACCACCCCTTGGGGCTTCACATACTGCCCATGGCACGCCGTACTTGCCTGTCCTTGGAGGCCCTAGCTCCTTTTCCTGATGGTTCCCCAGTGGCTATTCATGATTCACTGATCTTCCCAGAGTTCCAGCCAGCCATCACTGTGGGAATTTTCCTCATAATCCTTAACCCCCTGATTTCAGCTGGACCAGGATCGTTGCCCATTGCTCAGCTATGGATCTCTGCCTCCATCTTTAATCATAGTTGGGTGTAGGTTCTGTGATGACACTTAGGGTGGTTATTCATTTGATTATAGGGGAAGTCCTATTTAGGCACCCCCTCCACTATTTGTTGCTGACCTATCCAGGAACATCCTATGAATTTTTGGAGGTTTTCCTAGCACTCAGTCTCTTTCCAATCCCATATTGGCTTCCTCTATCAAGATATCATTCTCTTTTTAATCCCTGCCCACACTTCCTGCCTGCCTTTGGCCAATCAGCGCTTTTTATTAAACCAGTGGGTAAGACAATTATTTACAATGGGAAAACACAATCTCCTACACCATGGCATGTTTATATTGTACTTTGTTTAGTGTTACTTATATTATATTTTTAGGGCTGACGACTTGGGATTAGATAACTATTCCAAGGGGTATTCTCCTTGAAATAAACTAATTCTTCCTTTCACAGTAGTCATAATTTATTATAATTCTTAATCTAGGCATGGGCCCAGAAAAAATATATTAGGCACCAGTTGGAATTGTTCAGGGTCTGTTTGAGCAGCCATTTATTTGGACGTTTTGTGGAGGTAGCTTCCCATATTTAGGAGATGCAATCTTGCAGTTGAGTTTCCAATCCTCTAGCTCTCACAGTCTCTGTATTTTGTGATGTTTCCTGAGACTTAGGTATAGGGGTTGTATTGTAGATGCATCAGTTGGAGATAGGCGCTCCACACTCAGGTTTTTGACATTTTTGACAAGTTGTAGTTATCTGTCATGGTTAATCTGACATGTAGTTATCTGTCATGTAGTTATCTGTCATGCAAAATTAAGCACCTGTGATGAAAAGGGGGAGTTATACTTATTTATGGACATAAATATAAGTATTTATAATATAGTTTGGGATTATACTGGTTTAGGCAAATGACAGTGATGCATTGTAGTTTAAGGTCCATGACTTGACTATCTACAGGTAGTTAGCTAGTTTTGCTGTACTAGGTATAATTTCTCTCTTGTTGAATAGGATTTACATCCAATTTGACGGTTGATGGTTACTATCAAGATGTAATTTCTACTCACTAAAGAACCTTCATGAATATCTTCTCATGTTGCTCATTCTTAAGGCTTAGTTACCACAGCTAAATAGGATTATTGATACTTTCCTCATTTGGCATATTTCATAGCACATTCAAGTATTATAAAGACAATTTCTCTAGTTATAAGGTAGTCTTTCATAGTACTTGAGAAGGCATACAGATCATATGCAGCATGAAACTTCCTGACTCTTATATTAGAAATGCATGGTGTCTCAGAAAATAGGGATTCACCTTTAGTTTCTAGGAGGTAACAACATCAATATTCAATCAAAAGAATCTGTCACTCATATCATCTGTACCACTATTTCACCAATGGGTAAGCTTACAGAAAAATAATCACTATAGTCTTTCATAAAAATGATCACAATTGTAGCTGTTACTATAATGTGATACTTTATGAAGCCAAACTCAGACAGAAAACAAATTTATTTATAATTAATGTTTTCAGTCTAGAAGTACAACACATATGCTGTACGATCTATCCAGGACTTTATTTGATATATAATACTAGAAAGAAATGCATATATTTGTCTTCTGCCTGTTATTTTTCCTTTACCATGTAAATCAACTAAGAATTAACGAGACCCAGATTCCTTCTATCCTAGTTTAAGAAGTTCACAAAGAAACTCATTTCTAAACACCATAGTCAGAATAAAATGCTAATCTATTAATACCATTAGTATAGTGATTTATGCCTTTGAAGTTTAAACTAACTATAAGAAATTGGAAAGATAAAACATAGCCGTTAAAATTTTTTGCAGCTTTGGTATGGGTTGAGTTCACCCAGTCATCTGGCAACAGATTTTTATGGATGCACCTTGGAATGTGGTAGAAGACAGAGGCAGGTAGCAGGAGACATCTGAAGCTGTTTCTATGTGGAAAAGAACTTTGTCAGATGGGTATGGTTATGATGAATAGAAAAGTTATTATGATAGCAGAGAAGGGAAATGAAAATGAGAAAGGAAGAAAAAGGGAAAAGAGGGATGGGAGAGACCCCGAGAGAAACAAAGGTAGAAAGAGATTCAGAAGCAGGAATCTTGCTTTAAATGGGGCTTGAAGTCAAAGCTCAAAGAAGGAATGTGAGGCTTTAGAGACTAACAATAGCAAGTTACTGTAGTGAGAAATATGATAGACAAATAATAGATAGGCGGTATATAATAGATAGAAAATTAGATATATGTATAGTACATACATACATTTGTAGATTTATAGAGAGATGATAGAAAGGGAATATATACATATATATGGAGTTAGATAATATATGGTAAGATTATATCATGTTAGATAAAGTTAGATAGATAGATAGATAGATAGATAGATACGTATGTATGTATGTATGTATGTATGTATGTATGTATGTATGTATGGATGGATGGATGGATGGATGGGTGGGTGGATGGATGGATGGGAGAGAACAAAGGAGCAAGAGAGTGTGGGGGAATAGATGTTCTCCAGTGGTGCTTTTCTTTTCTCTTTAGTTGGTTTTGTTACAAGAGATCTTCTTTTATAATTCTGGCAGGTCTGAAGCTCACCATATTTCCATCTTAGCCTCACAGGTATTGGAATTTCAAACATGCAACAATGTACCACATGTTTTCAATATGAAGGGAAACCAATAAATATATTATTCTTGTGTGGTATTTAACATTTAGATTTTAGTTTTTCTTTTCTTCTCAAAAAATTATATCTTTATCTATTTTGTAATATTAGATAAATTACCATTACTTGAAAATTTAGTTCCCATGTATAAAACTTTCCCAGTCATTATTACAGCTAGCCCTACAGCACTTTCCTTCAAATTGACAGTCTGCTACTTTTCATGGTTCACAGTTTATTATGCATTAGTGCATTTTCAATTTTGCTGACAATCCTCATGACATAGGTAGTATGAGTTAATTTTTCATGGAAGATAATTTAAAAAATATGACATGATTTTATGTGTCGTATAATTATCCTAAAGCAAACTTTTACCATTACTTACAAAAGCTCTCTATTCTGTTATTTGTTAATATAAAGAGATATCACAGATAGAATTGCTAATGAATTTTCTTTTCTTTGCTTCAATAAAATGTACTTGTAAATTGCCTCAAGCCATTTAAACCATTTTATGTAAAGCTTTGTCTATATTCATTTGTCCTTATTCTTGAATATAAACCTGGCAGTTTTATGAGTTCCAATTATGAACTATTCTGCTACCTTTGTAAAAATATTTCTCAATTAGCTAATTGCACATAAAAATAATATAATTCATTCCATAGCAAACCCAATAGGACCATCAACAAGGAAAAGAAATCATCCAGTCTGAAAGAAAAGGTTTATCTGATGACTAATGCATTGTCATTGTTCTGAGAAGTTCCTGTAATTGTCAGTCAATATTCTTTATGCTTACTAATCAAATTCAATCATTTAATAACATGTAGCTTTTTCTAATATACTCAAATATATTATTCATACATATATAAAATACATAATTATACTTTGTTAATTATGGAAATAGACATTTCACTTCCTGTCTACCTTAGTAAGATGACTATTGCTGTGATGAAACAGCATGAAAAAATAACATGGAGATAAACAGTATTATTTTGTTTACATTTGCACATCATAGTCCATCATCAAAAGAAGTCAGAGCAGGAACTCAAGCAGGGTCCTGGATGCAGGAGATGATGCAAAGGCCATGGAGGAGTATTGTTTATTGTTTTTTTCCTTGTGGCTTGCTCAGTCTGCTTTATTACACATCACAGGACCACTAGCAAGGATAGCACTTCCCACAATGGACTGTGCCATCACACATTGATAATAATTAATAATATTTAGTTCTCAATAAAAAGTACAGAAAATATACTCTTTGAGAGAATTCACAAGTATTTTTTGGAGTTAAATCAATAAAGCATTAATTTCTTAGGAGTGTGAATTACTTCATTGAAATAAAATTGAATTTGAAAATTTATCACATAATGGTAGTTATTGAAAACATTTTTCTGAGGTGTAAAATTACATAGTGACTTGATGTGTACTCTCTAATTAACTTGAGATATGTCATCCAATCCTAGGCCAATTTAGTTCTGAAATATAAAATTTATCCAATATTTGAGTGTAAATTGGGCATATTTCAGAAATTAGGTTTATTGTATAAATACAAACTTAATTCATGATAATAATAAAACTTCAAAGAGCAAAATATATAAAATGATATGAATTTCAGTAGAATTTGGTAAGTTTCTAAGGTATGTAGAATTTGACCTCAAATATGCTCATGCATTCATTACAAAGCCAAGTTCTGACTATTCAGACATGTCTTATTTAGTATCTTCCAACAATATGAGAAAACTCAAGTAATTAAGTAGATAATGATCTCACTTGTGTCTCTAATATTCTTTAGTTAATTATATGGTAACTCAAAATGTATAATTTTCTATTTCAAAGGATACTGTCAGGACACACTGATTATGATAAAGGACTGGACACTTCTAAGCCTAAGTGAAGTTGAGTAGATGCTGCCTTTGATGGAACAGACAAAGGATGAAAAGGGCACAAGGACATGACAGCACGCTGGAAGCTTAGACATACCTCTTCCTTTGACTCAATGTCTTTCCATAGGATCTCAGAACCACAGAAATATCAACCCAAACCTTAAGACTCACTTTTTTGAGGATTGTTGGCTAAGTTTGCTATTGTAAACTCTTGATGAATTTTAGAATTTTTAATGTATATTTAAATTTTAAGAATGGACTCAGGCCTCAGACCCTCCAATTTCAGGCATGATGAGACTGGAGCTCTACACTGCATAGAAAGAAAAAAAGAAAGGATGACATGGTCTGGGGATGCACTTTGGTGGTAGAGTGATTGCCTCACATGCTCAAAGCTCTAAGTTCTGCCCCCAACACCACTAAAAAGAAAATAAATGGAAGGTGTTTTTAAGTTGAGAATAAACCATAATAGCTAATAATTGACATGTCACTTAATTTCCAAATACTGTGTTTTTAGCTTGTTTCAACCACTCCCTATGAAATGACTTGACTGTTTACCACTCCTAATACAGTTATATGAATGTATAACCTTGCTGAGTGTGTTTTTCTGTTGGAGATGGATGAATAATACAACATAATTCTCATTCCTTTTATCTTCATAATTTCCCATCACAGCATATTTTATTGTATGTATAACACAACAGATATTTTCAGATCCAAGTACACATGAACTTCTTCATAAATTCTTTATGATTTGATTTTCTTGAATCAATTGTTAAATATCCTTGGGGAAAACATCACATATCATATAAATTTAGAGAAAGAAAATGAAAGACCAAAATGTGATATCATAGATATGAGGTCCAAAGGGATAATGAGTTATCCCTTTAGCAAACATAATATTTTAAATATTCTATTTTTAGAAACATTGATGAGGCAATATATTTTATTAACATAAAACTGAATGATGCTATAAGCACTTGCAGTTTTCAGGCACCTACAATAATAAAATACTGATGATCATGGATTATATATGATTGTATTTGCATGCACATTGTCTAAGTATCAATTTCATGTGTGATTGATTTTCAAAGTGTAGTCGACAGAATACATTTTCAAGGTCCATTTATTCAAGATGAGGTTCAAGTCACATAAAATATAAATGATTTTATATAAATTATAAAGACAAAAATTCTCCTATATACCATTGTCCACATGGACAATCATTTTAATCTTTTCTTTCCTAGCTTAATATTATATTGAAATTCTACCATATGTGAATATTCCTGTTAATATATATTTATATACCAACATAAGAGGACATTTTCCATTAACATTTTTGTAGTAAGTTCATTATAACTTCTTAAACTTTTGATTGATTCATACATTCATATAAACATTCATTTACCAGTAAATTGTTACTTGAACATCCTATTGTAAATATGTATGATGACACTGATTATTACTACATGAGGAAGTAAGTTAAGAAGATGGAAGAAGCTAAATAATTAACTGGATTTAACATAAATTGTTCTGATGTGATATAATGAAGACCTCCCATTGGTGATTCCATTAAGATTACCAAGATTCCATTAAGATTACCAATGCTGTGACTTAAATATGGACAATAAAATTCTTTAAAGATATCCATCTCACATTTCTCCATACTTCAACATATCTTTTTAAAAGCTTTCAGCCCTGTTATTATTTTGTATGGCCCCTCAAGTCTAAGAAGTGCTTTTTTAATGTGTGAATGTGTGGTCATCTATTGGAGAATGAGTAGTCTACTGGTAGTCAACCTCCACACAAGAATGACTCTCCCTCAGAAGGTATGGACTGTCCATAGTTCCTCAGTTCAGAGTTAGGTCTGGTGAGCTCCTTTTCCATTCATACTGGAATTTTGGCTGACTAGGTTTTGTACAGAATCTGTATCACCTTTTTGAAATGCTAGATTCTCAGAACTGCAGCTACTAATCTATGTGAAGTCTCATTCTCACAAAGAGGCCATCATTAAGGTCTCCAATTCATAACCTCAAATGACTAGACATTGAATTCTTCCACCTCAGTCACTTGACTTCGGTATAAAATGTGAAGTTAATTTTTGCCCCAAGCAATAAAGTCATTCCTACTCACTCAAGTGGAAAATCACTGAGACCTCAGGCATCACTGAAAAGTCATAAGCCTTTATATATGCATATAAATAGTTTTGTAATTTCATGTGTGTGTGCATGAATATTTCTGTGTTTATATGTATGAGTAAAGATTCATGTGGTCATGTGTGATTACAGCTGTGCAGATGCGTTAATGGAAATGAGATGAGCATCTCAGATTTTAATCCTGTCTTGTGAGATATAACAGATTTTTTTCATGTCTCACCCATCCAAAATTACTGTAGGAATGAAAGTTGTCATTTCATATTTCATGATACTACTTCAGATTTACTGGAATTTTGGTTATTAAACTCAGGCCCTCATGTTGTCCAGCAAGGTCTACACCACTGAATTACCTTCATAGGCCACATATGAATTCTTCACCCAGATGCTTTCTGAGGATAGTATAGTAGTTGTTGCATATCATTAACTTTAAGGAAATTTTTGGAATTATAATTTGTGAAGACATGTAATTTATTAAACAGTCCATTATCAGCTTTAGGGAAAATAATCTTCTTCTGGGACCCTTAGATGCAGAATTCAGACAATCAAATTAAACTTAACCATGAAACAATATTATGTGATATTTAATACAGCAACAAAAATGACCAAATTTGGCACTTTGGATAAGGCAATGAACAGTTTTAAAATTTCCATATTAATAAATAACAGTCTTTTGAAATTAAGTAGAATGAATAAAGTATGAATGCAGTTTGTAATTTTCACAAGTTTTTATAGTTTAATCCTCTTTTTAAAGTGAAACACAAGCTTTTGCTGAGAGTTGACATCCAGTATTAGTGATGACATTATATACTACTCAGTTCAGGGAGAAAATCCCAATACATATGAATAGTCACTGCAAAGGTTTTCTCATAATGAGAAAGTTTGCTTGTTCAGGAAACTTAGGATAGCATGCTATTTCATTAAGTCATTGCTCTTCCAGCCAGTTAAACCACAACTTCCTTATACAACTTTCTTTAGAATGTAAGTATTTGGGTTATTTCTATTGCATGAATTTCTAAAACAAACTGTTTTGATCTTGGCTAAAGAAGCAGCTTAGAATACTCAGTTTATACAGGTTGAAGTAATAATGTAAGAACAATATGGATTCTTATTGCTGACAAGTTAACAAGGAGCCACAACAAGAAAATGGCATATGTCTTTAATTTTTAATTTCCTAGTTTCAGTCCCTGGAAGACAGTAAACAGATTCAAAACTATTAGTGTTTATTAAATATAAATGAACAACTGGTCTGTTGAGTAAGTTTTAAATACCTAAATAAAAAAAATAGTAAAATAAAAATTGGCATAAAATGTACAATGATTATACATAAATAGCCACCTCAGTTTCCTGACTGGCAAAAATGGGAATGTAAAAAGGGTAATAATGTTAATATTAATGACTACAGTATTTCAGAGAAAAACAAGAGCATAGGACACCTCACAATCTTCAGCAATGATCCAGAAGGATTCTGTGCTACAAACTTTCTATAGCTACACTTAGCTTCCTTTTATTATGTCAGTTGTCAAATTACACTTAATGACACGTGTAGACAGAATTTTACTTTCAAGGTGCCAGTCCAAAATTAATATTTATTAGAATATAAATTAACACTCACGGTATTAGTAACAGCTTATAGTGGCACCTGAACAAGGACTGGCGTGAAGGACGATGGATTCTGATTCTGTCTGTCCAGCAGCCAGCAGCCAGGAACCAGGAGGAGAGCTCCTAATGTCTCAGCAGCCACTTATCAATGGGGTTGGCCACACACCCCCAGGTTGGCCACACCCCTCCAGGGTCCCAGAAGTGTCTTCTGACCTTATCAGCTGACACCTTAATCCCACCACATCTCCCCCTTTTGTCTAACTAAGATGGTTCTAAACTAAGAATATGTACAATAGGAATTATTATGAGTTAGTAACTGTAAATACCTATTCTTCAACCCCTTCAAGACCTGAGAAGGAAGATATATCACTTGAAAGTCAGAAGTATATGGAAGTAGTGGCTTCCAAAATTTGAGAGAGGACAGCAGCACAGCTACCTGGATAATCACCTCTGGTTTTGTGCACCATTGGAGCATCTATCGTATTGGCTACAGGCCTATGGTATCTGACAGATCTTCTCACAAGCAGGGCAATTTTGGAGGGACTCTCTTATCCTGTCCAGGAAGGTTTCGTCAGTCTCCATCCATAAACTTGTTCATCCAGCTTGGACACCATGTGTGTACTGTCAGCAATCAAGGTAAGGACAGTTCCTTACTCAACCGGCCATTCTCTGCCAAAAGGACCAACTCCAATGGAGTATCCTCGATGCTCAACACCATCTCGGGAAAGGAGCAATGACACCAGGAGTCGTCATGTCTCTCATGGCCGAATTTCAAATGTTAAATGCCATATTCTCTGGGTCTATGAAATGGTTGAAGATTTCTGTCTATCTATGATATTCTAACCTGTATCTGAGATGACTGGGATATGGTACCTTAAGTAATGTTGACAGTAGTTTTTATCATCTTAAGAATAAACCCTGTACTAAAAATTAGAATACTTATATAAGGGGTGTACAATCCCTGAACAATGACTTTTAGTATAACTATCAAACATTAGCCAGGGGTATATTACTATGTAAAGTGGCCACAGCATTTTAGACATGTATATACATATATATCATCTAAACAGAGGTATATAAAACATCTTGTGCATATATCATAACTAGTGCAATCATACATTATATCTAGTATAGTTAAATGAAGGTAATAATTGCATAGTGTACATGACAATGATGTGAAAATATTTTAAACAGAGATAGAAGCATATATAAAATATAGCAATTACAGATTCAATTTTACATAATAGTTACAGAATCAGATTTATATCAAAATACAAGTTGCTTTAGTTATATAAAGCAATTTCAGATTGAACTTTGTTCAAATGTACAAATTATCACAATTAAACATATAAAATGATTTTACATTTGTATCAATATACAAATACCTATGCCAATGCAAATTGTCTTTAACTTAGCCCATACATTCAGTTAAAATGGTGTATAGGTAGGCAGAACAATCTACCTTTATGTATCGTATCTATCCCCCTTCTATTCTTCAAAGGATATCGTTGATACTATATTATAGTTCTGTCCTCCACCAAATTTTCACTTAAAACTATTCTAACAGAATAAGAAATACCCACAACCCTCAGAACACAAAACTTATTGGGAAAGGGGGCGTAGTCTTTCATAAGGTTGCTTCCTGCTGACTTAAGGGCGATGGCATCTCTTTGGGATCCTGTAAAAGCTAAAACAATGGTTAGATCTTTATGGACTGACTATATACATTTATAACCATTCTCAGAATAGTGGTTAACTCCATCTGGAATTCTAATTAGAAGTGTGACCTGAAGGATAATCATAGAGAGCTATCTTGCAGCCGTTTTTGAATAGTCTATTTTCTAAAAACAATCATTGATTGGTGTGCACCAGGTTCTTGATTTTTCTAATTTTGCCTCTGTCTGTCTACCTGTCTCTTACTCTCTCTCTCATATTCTCTCTTTTATTCTTGTTTCACTAGTAGGAGTTGTTGCGTTGGGGGCCCCATCTCAGTTCCAGGTTCTTTGTAGATAGCTGATAGGAGGAAATGTTATTTACAATGGAAAACTTAAACATTGTTGATACTCAAAAAAGATATTAATAACTTCTATAACTTCAGGAGATTATATGGAGACAGGATGTTTGAAAGGTACAGAAACAGAGAGAAACAAGGTTTAAGATGAAGTCACAATAATATTGGTCCCTAAATATTTTGTCTTCTGTCTCACACCAGGTGGCTTTTCTGATATGAGACAGAATACTTCACATTTTCTTTACCAATATGCTTGGGTTTACAGAGGGAGAAAACCACTTGCTCCCAATCCAAAACCAGCCCTATTAATATTCAAATCAGGACCACCTTTTTTTTTTTGAGATGTAGATGAAAGATGCAAAGCAGTAAATATTGAGAGATTACCCAGTAGTGCATATGTGTATTAGTTGGTCTCATAGTCCGTCATGTACACTCCTTAATCATCAGTCTGTCTTCTATTGCAGGTGAGTAATTAGTCTTGAAAACAGTTGTATCCGTTTTCCTGTAAAGACAAAACTGAGACCCTGCCTCAGGTTTGTTAAATGTGTTTTCCTTACCTTGTATCCATTTGTCATATCAGGGGTGAGCAATTACTTCTCTTCCTCAGGAAGGGATTCCTTTTCAAAGCGGGCTTTTATTAGTTTTGTCGGTACCCATATCTTTTCTTTCCCTGTTAAAACAAAAGCAAAACCCCTACCCCATCGAAGCACATATCCCAGCTTCCACTCAGAAGTCAACACATCTTTGAAGTAGATGGGTTGATTTAACTCAGAGGATTTCTCTATCACCTAATGTCTCTCAGCAGCTGATGTTCCCTTTTCATCAGCATTAAGAAAATTTAAAGTCAATAAGGCACTGTGCAACCTCTCCCTGGGTTTTCTCATTTCTTTCTTCTATTTATAAAGCATCTCTTTCAACATGTGGTGAGATCTCTCCACAACTGCCTGTCCTGTGGGATTGTGTGGTATCCCCGTAATATGTTTTATATTATAGTATCCAAAAATTATCTTCACTTTTCAGAAAACATAAGCTGGAGCATTGTCAGTCTTAATCTGAGTGGGAATTCCCATTATGGCCATTGCTTCCAAAAGGTGAGTTAGTATAGCATCAGCATTTTCAGAACTCAGAGCAGTTGCCCATTGCATTCCAGAGTAAGTATCTATGGTATGATGTACATGTTTCATCTTTCTGAATTCTGGGAAGTGAAACACATCCATTTGCCAGATCTCATTTCTCTGTGTACCTTTAGGATTACTTCCAGCAGGTAAAGACAGTTGGTTATAGAAAGAGCAAGTATTGCAATTCCTTACTATTTCGTTTGCTTCATTCCAAGTGATGGAAAAACTCTTCTTTAATCCTTTGCTGTTAACATGATGTTTCTCATGAAATTCTGTGGCCTCTAGCACATTTCCTATCAGCAGCCGATCTATTTCATCATTACCCTGTGCTAGAGGGCCTGAGAGACCCATGTGCACCCTGATATGTGTTATGTACATAGGATGTATCCTATCTCTGATGATATCTTGTAGTTATATTAACAGTAAGGTCAAGTCTGTATCATCAGGAATGAAGTCAGCAGTTTCAATATGTAAAACAACTCTTTCTGCATATTGAGAGTCACAAATTACATTTAGAGGCTCTGTGAAATCCAACAACACCATAATAATTGCATATAGTTCTGATGTCTGAACAGAGTTATAAGGGCTCTGAGACACCTTAATTAAGTTTTCAGACTTGTAGCCAGCCTATCTGAAATTGTTCGCATCAGTATAAAATGTAGGGGCTCCAGAAATGGGTTTATCCTGTACCACATGAGGAAAGATCCAATTAGTTTCCTTTATAAATTGAATTCTCTTGTTTTGAGGATATTTATTATTAATCTCTCCTAAAAAGTCACTACAAGCCCTTTGCCAAGGTTCACTGTCTGCCCATAATCGATCAATATCATCATTAGTCAAAGGCACAACAATTTCTGCAGGATCCTTTCCAGTCAATTGGCGAAGTCTTAATTTACCTTTAAAAATAAGATCAGAAATTTTTTTCAATATATATCTTCATCTTCTTGCTTGGCCTATGTAGCAGAAGTATCCATTCTAATATAATGCTTTCTCTTTGCATTAAGATTTCTGTTGGAGATTTTCTAGAAAGTAAGATAACAAGTATGCAATCTAGGTCTGGATCCACATTATCTACATGTGCTTCTTGAAGTTTCTTTTCCACCAACTATAATTTTTTCTTGGCCTCATCAGATTTTATATAATATTTATATCCAGGATTTAGTCTCTTGGACTACTTAAATCCTTTTCACTGTCCAAAGTCTTGAACAAATTAACTAGCTCATAGTTTTTTTATACCAATCATGGGCCGTATATGAGCAATATCTCTTAGAAACTTTTGAAAATAGTTGAGTCTTCAATTTATCTCTATTTAATTTTACCTTTTGTGGCCTAATTTTTTGTAAAACTATTTTATATCCTAAATAATTGATAGAATCTCCCCTCTGCACATTTTCTGGAGCAATTTGTATTCTCTGATCAGGCAATATTTTCTTTAGTTCTTCAAACAATGTTTCTAATGTTTTTGGGTTTGGATCTGCTAACAAAATATAATTCATATAATGGTAAATGATAGATTGTAGGAAGTGCTTGCGCAGTATTTCTAGTGGTTGTTGCCCAAAATATTGGCATAAGGTGGGACTATTCAACATTTCTTGGGGAAGGACTCTCCATAGGTACCTCTTAGCTGGCCCTGAATTATTAAGGGTAGGCACTGTGAAAGCAAATTTTTTGTTATCTTGTTCTTGTAAAGGTTTGGTAAAAAAACAATCCTTCAAATCAATAACCATTATAGGCCATCCCTTAGGTAACAGAGAAGGCAGAGGAATACCAGATTGTAAAGAGCCCATAGGTTGAATCACTTTATTATTTGCTCTTAGATCTGTCACCATCCTCCATTTTCCAGATTTTTTTCTTGACAACAAAAACAGGAGAATTCCATGGACTGGTTGATTCTTCAATATGCTGAGCCTGTAACTGCTCCTATACCAACTGTTCCAAAGCCTGAAGTTTTTCTCTTGTCAAAGGCCATTGTTGAACCCAAATAGTCTTTTCTGTTAGCCATTTCAAAGGCACTGCTGTGATTGTCCTTTTAGGTTCTGTGGTTATAGGGCAATTCTTTTGTACAACCTGAATGGCTGGTGAATTTCCTTTATAGCACCTTAAAGCATCACCTTTTGAAACATAATTGAGTCTCTGGTTGATATCAGAACCGGGAGGGATTTTAGTCTGGGTATGCCATTGCATTAGAAGGTCACAACCCCACAGATTCACTGCTATGTCAGCAATATATGGCTTCAACTGTCCTTTCTGACCTTCTGGTCCTATGCATTCAAGCCATCTCACACCCTGTTACACCTGAGATATTGTTCTAATACCCAGAAATTGGATATCTACTGCCCATAAAGGCCATCTTGGATGCCATGATTGTGGGGTTATGATCAAAACATCAGCCCCTGTGTCAACTAAATCCTGTATATAAATATTATCTATCCATATTTTCAATTTTTGTCTTTGTTCATTTATTGAAGTCTGCCAAAATATTTGTTTTGTGATTCTTTTTGTAACTTCTGATTTTTCTTTTGAATTTATGTTATTATCTAATATTGTATGATAATCTAAATCAGGTATTGGATGTCCAATATAGGATTGTATTTATCCTAATAATGTTGGTCTTCTACTATGACTGGATATGATCTTACCATCCTTGAATTTGGAGTCTGATTTTTGGTGTCTTCCCGTGGGATGCCCTGAAAGGTGTTTCCCAATGGTAAAGGGTTGCCTTCTTTATCCCTGGTAGATCTACATTCATTGGTTCAATGCTGTCCCTTGATAATCCAGAAGGCAATGACCTTCTGTTCAAATTAAACCTAGAACGGGGCATTATTTCCAAGAGTACCTTGCACACAATTTCGTCTAATATGGCCTTGTTTACCACAGTTGAAACAAGTGATGCCTTGGTTCCTCACCCTAACATTAGCAACAGCTTGGCCTACCCAATTCTCTTTGTTACAATGGAGAGATCAGCATTGATTGATTATTGAATCCATTCTTCTATAGGTGCAGCTCTGATCTTTAAATGCATAAGTATTCTTCTACATTCCAGATTAGCATGATCAAAGCCCAGAGAAAGTATTAATTGCTTCCTAACTTCTGGATCTGTTATTGCTCTATGTACAGCTGTGGTAAGCCTCTGTAGAAAGTCAGAAAGTCGGTATAAGGCTCTTTTAAGCCTTGTTTGACCTTAGTATATGGCTCAATTTTTTGACCTGGGTCCAAAATCTTTTCCCAAGCATTCAGTGTAGCAGTACGGCATAGTAATATGCTTGTAACAAGTAGTATGCTTGTAATAAGTAGTTTGAGCCTTCACATCAGCAAACTTGCCTTCACCGAGGATTGGTCCTGAGAAGCTAAGAAACCCCTAATTTTTCCTTGTTATTCTAATGTCCTGGCCTCCTCTCTAAACCAGCTTCTCCACTGCAAATTCTGACTTTGGTCCAAGACAGCAGCCATTAGCTGCATCCAGTCAATAGGGAGAATTCAGGTTTTTGCTGACCATGAATTTAGATACTGTTTTACATAAGTAGAGTGAATACTATACATTGATATTGCCTCTTTAAAATCCTTGATGTCTCTCATATGTACTGGCTCATAACTATACTCTACATATTCTGAGGATCCCCCCAGGTGTTTTCTTTGTCTGAATAATAGCCAGGAACAATAGTGGTGGGGAAGTGGGTAGCCCTGTCATGTTTACCACCTTAGATAGAGTATCTCCAGTACCATAATATCCCATTGGGGGTTGACCTGAACTGTTCTGAGCATAAGATGCATCACTACCCTTTTCCAGTATTATAATATAATCCTCCCATTCTTGGATTTTGGATTCTACCGGTTCCCATTATTGAAGTCTAGATACTATTGATTTTTCTAGAGCTTGATCTTCCTGATGAAGCAGTCTTTCCAAAGACCTCACTGAGCCAGAAATTTTTCAATCCACATCATTAACATAATTAATGATTTGCTTGTTCTCATCATTAATGTAGAATACAATCCTTGGAAAAAGCAAATTCTCACAAATTAAGACAGGATGTCAATCACAAAATAGAAGGGTTTTGTTTCCTTTGATCGCTTGCATGAGTAATTTACAGTTGCCCGGGTCACAATCAGCAACCAAGTGGGCTGGTTGGGGTGGAGAGAAGGGCATGCTTGGCTACTGGGGCTAGATGGGCGGAGCCACTGCACAGGCAAGCAGGGGGTCGGGGCTCACTTCAGTAACTGCGAACTGAACCACTGGGTGGAGTCGCTGTGGTGCCAAATAGCGGACCAGGTCTCCAGTGGTCCAAAGGCGACCTATGCTCTAAACTTGACCAGAGCGTTCTAAGCCTGGCTGTTGGGCTGAGCAGTGGTGACTGGTGCACTCTAAGCTTTACCTGCACTCCAAGGAGGCTGGGCTGCTGACTTCAACAGTGTTCAAAACACAAATGGACACCCTAAGCCCCTGGGCACAGGCCTGGGGACGTTGGGCGCCAGATGTAGGCAGAGTTTTACTTACAAGACACCAGTCCAAGATGAATATTTATTAAAATATAAACCAACACTCACAATACAGGTAACAGCTTATAGTGGAGCCTGAACAGGGACTGGAGTCTGGAAGGATGGACGTTGGACTCCAAACTGGTCTCTCCAACATCCAACATCCAGGAACCAGGCAAACAGGCTTTCAAGGGTCCCAGAAGCCTCTTATCAATAAGTTCAAGAAATCTATGTTTTGGTGAAAATATTGTATATATTTTTAATAAATTATTGAAGGATTGTACAAAAATACTTGTTTGCTAACATCAAAACCAAACAAGCATATTCCCTGTGGCCTATAAGTTGCCATTTCAATTCCTCTTCTGTGATCAAAACACATTATTTACATGCATGAATATTAAATAAAAGACTAAAAATAAGATTATACATGTAAACATATATATTCACATATGATTGACAATATTGTTGACATTTTTTTTATAGGAATAACTTGATGATTTCTAAGTAATTTAGGGGCATTCCTAGTCTCTGTTTGCTAGATGTGGCAGTTGTATTACAGATGTGACAATAAAAATATCTATAGACATTATCAAATATGCCCTGAGACTGGAAGGTTAACTCCACATGAAACCCACTGAGATAAAGAAATAACATGTATCAGTTCATTGTTCTATTATTCCTGTGTACAAGCTAATATACTATCAATACACACAGATCATAATGAATTTAAAGAAGTAAAGTATTCATGAGCAATTAACAATTTGTTATTTAACATCAGCTGACAGGTAGCTATAAAAAATCTGGCAGATACCATGGCTTCTATGATTACTGCAAGTCCTACATTTGAGGTATTTCTTTTTAATATTTGAAAGTACTAACATTTAGGCTAAGTATCTTATATTCCAATTTTGTGATCTAAATAGAGTATATTATTTTGTGAGTATTACATTTTTATGGATTCCTTTCACATTTACATGTAAATTCAGTGATAAACCTTATCATATACTCAATAATCTACCTAATATTTTCAAAAAGAAATATACAGCAATGTAATATACATAGAGATTTTTATGTGTTATGTAAAATCAAAGGAAAAAATTCTCAGTGGTGACATTGACACCATTATTAGCATTTTAAGACCACATAACTATTAATTAGTGATAATAATCTAAACTTGATGCCAGAATCTACCTAGAGCTGCACTGATGTTTGTCAAGAAGTGAGTTATAAAATAAATAGTCTGACATTCATTATCGGATTACAGAGTCATTGCAAATACTGTTAGAATATGCACATTTGCTGTAAACTATGTGTTTTATCCTATTTTCACTGGAGATTTAAGATGAAAAATATAACGCATAGTTATTAACAAACTGCTAAGCTACTGCTTTTATTTTAATGTTTCCTGAATTCAGTCTTTAATTAATACTTCAGATACTAAGTCAATCATGGATTACTATTTAAAGAGAAGATATTTTTATAGCATTCTAAGTGATGTAATTCAAAAGGCAGCCTTGCAAACTGCATTAACTTACATTGCATCATGTATAATTCCCCTCCCCCCAAAAACGAGGGTGAATAGTTGACTCAACTTTTTCTACTGTCACTTAAAAATTGATTATAAGGAAAACACACTGGAGTACCTCAAAAATATTTGACTTAAAGGCATCTCACAAAAGCTCTTTACTCTCTCAGGAATGATCTAGGTACATATAATTGAGGTCAGTCTTAGGCATTCACTATATCTATGTGCTCATGTATCTTAATCTTTAAGTTACAGTAATTCTCATATCAGCCTCTTCAATTGCAGTGTGCCTCGTGGATGCAGATAAAAATTAAAATGTTTTGTTTTATTTTATTTTTAATGAAGGGAATTTTTCTCAAAGTTATGGAAATAAATTCAGGCATTCAAGTTCTCACTTAACCACAACAAAGTTAAGTTTAATGTAGGTCAAATTTAGTGCCCCTTTTAAGTATAAGGGCATAAGTTATTGTACCTAGTTATATATAGAAGTTAAATTATATGTGATAAAAACTGTATATGATCTACAAATAATAGATTCACTTCATTGGAAATCCTATTATCTACTAGGTGAAAATAAATTTTATCTCATGTAACTTTTTAAAAAATTATTTGTTTGCATTTTATCACTGCATGTCTGATAATTATCTGGCATCTCCTTGATGCTTATAGAACTCACAGTATTTAAATAATTCCCAAACACTCCCAAAGACACCAGAATATATCGTATTTTCCTAGCATTCGGAACTGAAGGGAATTTGCTGTCATCTACTTTGTGTTTCAGTTCTTCAGAGACAGTATCCTGTAATTATAGAGCATTCCATACCTTGTGCAGTTTTACAGCCCACTAAAAAGCAAATTAATGTCAAGTTCAAAGTAGTTCTCTTACACTGGCATAGCTATGGGTTGTTGCCTTAGTCAAATATAACATTCACTCTCCTTTGACCTTAAGTAACTGTATGCAGAGGTAGCTAATTAAGAGAGTTGTAACATTTCTCAGACAAGGATACATTACTAATGCTTGACTATCCAGAAAAAGGAAATGAAGGGCGTTATAAACCAGTGATAGTTCAGGCGAGGTCAATGCCACACAAAGTTCAGAGCAGCTTCTAGCTTGCTCTTGACACTGAGCTGAGGCCAGGCCTCCAGAGGTCAGATATAAAGGAAAGTGTTCATTTCTTCTTTTCCTTATTAATCTTTCCAATTTCGGTTTAAACTCTTAGCATGTTTAATGTCCCTGTAAATTTATATAAAGCATTAATCTTTCTGGGGTTAAATATTTAAGCAAATTCATTAGTGGGCCTCTAGTTTTAATCACAAGCTGTTCTAGTTCACTTCTTTCTACACTCTTGATGTGATGTCATTTCCTTCTGATCTTGAGCAGCCTGCTGGAGACGTCCTTGACAATGTAATACCTGTTGCCAGAACTTTGCTTTGTTTTTCTTCTGTCCACATGTATGTCTTGGGAGGATATAATGAAAATGTTTCCTTTTATTTCATCTGAAAGGACTCCTGACTTGATAGAACCAGGTCTACCCAGATCTAGCTCAGAAGGCCAGTTACAAAGGCTCAGGTATTTTCACATTTGGCATTGCATCCTAGAATCATTTTCTCAGTCAATTTTATCCCTAAACTAAGAAAGCCAGTGATCTCTTCCTAAAAATTCTTTTTTATGTCATGTTTTTTCTTTGCCTTGGCTTTAAGGAAACTTAGGCATAGGAAAATAAAAGTAAGGAGAGGACTTAATAAATACATATCTACTGCTTTTTTATAAGATTATGTGAGATTCATTCAGGATTTTTTTTTATTTCATCAAATAGCAAACTATAAAAAAAAATAAAGAGAGGAAGAGATGGCACAGCACTTCCATCATTTTTAAATATATGTGGACATTGATTAAAACATAATCTTATTATCATCGTGTACTCTTTAAATTTGTCCTATATCTGAATTAAAAGCATGGCATTTGCTCTTATAAGTTATAAACAATGGAGCCCCACTTTCCACATCTGTAAAACTAAGAACAGTTGTAGCATAATGAAAGGCTACATGATTAACAAAGTAGATAAGAGGCAGTGAAAACTATCAGATCTATTTCTTAACATATATCACTCTAATTCCACAGAGCAGATCAGAATATAAAATATTTAAATTATTCAGTACTCTACAGTTTGAATTGGGTCAACAGGGATTTTTTTCTCTTTCTCTTTGTTCTCTCTCTCTCTCTCTCTCTCTCTCTCTCTCTCTCTCTCTCTCTCTCCCACCCCTCTTTTCTCTCTGCTATGCCTGATATTGTCTCTATTCAGAAGATTCATTAGCTAAGTGATTGAAGATGACTGTAATCACACACCCAACAATAAAATTAGAACCTTGGAAGTCTTCTATGTGATAATTTAAAAGACTCAGAAAACTAACATTCCAGTTGGGAGGCAGGAGAATCCACCACACAACACAGTCCTTAAGACTGTGAATGGCAACATAATATTATTTCCCTTAAACTACTCTTTTGGTTAGAGCAAACCAAAAGAACTGAAGGAAAAAGCAATGAGTGCCATTTATCCTTAGGGGAAAAACATAGTAGTCTTTGGCTTTTTATATGCTTTAATTGAAATAGAGCTTCCCCCTTCCCTTTTACTCTCTAGGCCTTTAAGGTTATTCTCCCTGGTAAATATCACATCCCCACCTCAAACTGACAATGCACTTTTATTTTATTCTATATAAAGGTTGTAGCTACCAGAGGCACAGTATTTACAAACTGCTGAGGCCACTGTCCACCAATGGGAGTCTCTACTATTGAAAACTATCTTGCTTCCATCACCTAATATTATTTTACTGCTTTCTTACTTAAGGAAAGTCATTTTTTTTCTTTAAAAATGTTGAAATATTGTCTTCTGAAAAATATATTTATAATGTTTATAAATAAATTCAGCATAAAAGGAAATTTCCTTCTTTTTCCCATTCAATCAATCAAAAGTTACCTCAATATGAGCATCACAGGATTCCCATGATATTTTTAGCACTATCAAACATGAACACCTAAAATATAAGCAGAATATTTCATTGAGCTCCAAAACAAATTAAACATGGGAAGAATGTGAGTCTGTGAACTGTGTGTGTTTAGAAGCTCAATTTGTAATTTTAGGCATAAATGTAATTCTATCAATAAATTTACAAAAGTTAACACTCAGAATTCATGACCAAACATCTGCTGTAGGCTTTCCCAACCTCTCTTTTCTATATTCACTCTAGATACAATAAATTCCTTGGTTTGTTTTAATTATTGCATGACAAAAGAGAGAGATGACATCTTAAAATACAATTTTTTTTATGAAGTGTATGTATGTATGTGCTTCTTTGTGTGTTTGATGTATGTGTGTGCATGTGTGTTGAAGGGGAACAGAGTAAATATTAAGTGAGAAAAAATTGTGAGTTAATGTGTTTTACTGCCATGAGCATAGCAATGATGAGGACAGGACGTGGGTCACCTTCCAAATCAACTATATCGTTTTCCAGGAATGTGCTAACTATACATTTAATTTTTATTATTTATACTGAGCAAATAAATAAATTTACAGAAAATTCTTCAGAGTTTTTATGTTTTCTGGTGATTATATCATCTCATATGTACTTTTAAAATTTACATAAATTACATAACTTGGACTTTTATGGATTTATAGCATTGTATGACTATTTCCTATTGCTTATGTTCCTATGTGAAGTACCAGGAGGATTAGAAGTTCATGATTACCTTCAGCTACATATTGGGCTGTAGAAGACTCTGTTTCATAAAGAAAAATATCAACTATTACTTTCTTATGAGTTTGGAGAATTTAAAAATCAAAATGCCAGAAGGTGTTTCATAAAGGCCTTTCATTGGTAGAATATTTGTTAATAGATATTCTTAGACCTCAAGAAACAAAAAAAAAAAAAAAAAAAAAAAAAACCAAACAAACAAACAAACAAAAAAAAAAAAACCAGGGACTAATTTGTCTTTATCAGATTGAAAAATAAGAGACTATGTAATTCATCTATGAGATAAAAGAGTGCCCATTTTTTCACATCACCAGAAAGAGTGTTAATTTTAACACAGGGATTTTGGAAAACATACATTCAATTGAAAGAGATAATTTAACAGTTTTGTGTAGAGAGCTGGGTGGCCGCACCTTAAAGATGGTGCTGGCTTCCACCTTCCACCTGAGAGCTCTCTGAGATAAACAACTCCTTATTTGGATAAGGCTAAGCTCATGGCTTGCTTCCAGGTGTGGCTTGCTTCCATGCACCTGGATCTATTGGCATGGCCCACGTGGCACCCGTGACTAGCAGTCCAGAGGGTATATAGCTGGGAGCGGGTTTTCCCCAGTAGGAGAGGCAGTAGCAGAGGCAGAAGAAGTTTCAAGGTCCTGAATAAACCACTGAAAGAAGAGCCTGGTGTCGCGTCATCCTTGCTGGCGAGGGTGCGCGCGACAATTTTGTATTACATTAAAAGTCTGGATACTAAGATAAATCAAATAATTTTATATCATATACAATTACATAGTTTTACATAAGGTAAGCACATGCCAATGCAGGTGGTTATCAGAAGAGTTAACAGGTGAATTTACTAATTCACCACACTGGCATTTCTTGCTTAAAATCTTAGAATTTCTTATAGATATGTTCTTGTGGGCAAAAGGCAGCTTCAATTTGAGAGGAAGGAAAAAAACCACAGTGGGACATTTGTTTGTTTGGGGGAGAATTTGTTTTATTCCTGGTGATTACTCAGGAATAAAATGTTCTCTTCTAAACATCAAGGTTTTTCTAGGGAAAGGAAGATTCTTTTGTGTGATGACCAGAAAAAGTCCCAAGGAAGCCAAGCTGTGAAGGGAGCTGCTAACAGAAGAAAAATCAAACCAAGAAGGAGTCAAGAAGAGAAGTGAAATTGTATAGGAGAAATGAAGATAGAAAAAAGAGCCCAATGGCCTATCGTAGAAGCACAAAACACTCTTGGAAACTGGTCATGTAGTGCGGTGAGCTTTGTGGAAACAGTATTTTCATGTTTGGAAATCCTCTAGGAGGAAAGAGTAGAAACCATAAATCAAAGCAACTCTTTAGGGACCATTATCACAGCCCCATTATCACAGCCCCAGTTAGCAGCTTAGGAGGGAAAATTTTAAGTCACTCTTGAGTGCTTCCGTAATTGGATTTGGAATTCTTGCAGTGATAAATAGTCTAGTAAAAATATTGATTGGAAGAATAGTGAACATCGAAAGGTCTAGGAATGTACAATAGGAAAAGAAGCCTGGAGCTTAAATCCAAGCTTGGCTGTTAATAGAAATAAGCTTTGAGCAAAGTATCTCAGCTTCATTGAGATAATTTTGATGAGATACTTACTTAGATAAGATTCAATTTTCTTATCTGTTAAATGACATTTTTTACTGTTTAATTTTGGTTTGAGCAAAGTTATAAATGTTAATAAATTATAATAATTAGAAAGGCTCTGAACTGGTAGCTGGGACCTTCTTATTCCTGAGACCCATGGAATGTTCTACTGAGATGCCAGTCATTTCATATACCATCTCTTTATTTCTAAAATCAAGTAATTATAAAAAGAAAAGATAGATTGGCCACATGTAATATTTGTAATACTTTTAGAGCATTAATATTTGTAAAATTATTTATCACAGGATTTAGAAAGGGTTTTGGGGATGCTGAATGAGAAACACTTCTTGAGACTTTATTTTATAATTTAGCCTAGAATGTATTAAGCTTTATTTTCATTTTTTACCCATGTGTTCTTAAAAGACAAGTGTTCATAGTTAATGTTTGAAAGTTATAATATTTTTTCTGTGAACTCTTTGAAATCATAGTAATTAGAAAAATAGAATTTTGAAAACCAGATAATAGAATGAATAAGGGGTCTAGGTAGAGGTGTGAACAGTGGAGGATGAAGCAGAACAAATTACAGTAATAAACAGGTATTCCTGAACTCTCATTGTCTCCTCCAACTTCTCTATTTGCTCCTAGCTCCCATGTGTATGAAAACATTAGAATGGGTTACATGTAACCCATTCTAATGTTAATAAAAGTTAGCAAAAGCATTAAACTAAAAATAAAAGAAATAATCAGAATTTAGACTTCCAAAGTCATCTTTGATTTGCTTCTTACTAAACAGCCTGTGTGAATGAATGAATCATATAGCCCAAGTATTTTCCTGCAAGAGAATGCACAGTTTTCTTTACTTTTTCAACTTCTCCAGAACATTCAGAGAAAAGAAAGAGAGATAAAGAGAGAGACAGAGAGAGAGAGAGAGAGAGAGAGAGAGAGAGAGAGAGAGAGAGAGAGAGACAAAGACAAATTTTCAGTCTACTCATTTATCTTGAGATTTTGGTAGTTCAATGAACGAAGGTGAAGATCACTAGGATGTGCCAGTTTGAGGCTGTTTTGTTTGTTTGTTCAAAAATACCTGGTGACCATCTCTAGTATAAATAGCACTGGCATGAAAAGAGTTATAAAAAAATAGCACAGATCAAAAGAGCATTAGACTGAAAGGGAAACATTTAAAGTATGCTGTCTTAGAATTATGAGCACATCATTCATCTTTACAATTTATGATGAATAATAGTATATACTCAATAAACATATTGCATTAACATAATTAAGGATAAATATAAAGTTATTAAAATATGACTTGAAAGGGTCTAGAGCTAGGATGTCTAGAACAGTCACCTGGCTGCCAGATACTTCTGATACACAATTATCCACAATGACACATCAAATGGAAAAGGAGCTGATTATGAGGGTTCAGTAATTTCTGATTTGCAGAATCATGTGAATTAAATGAATGAGTTTCAAACCAAGATGCTGTAGAAAGTTTGTCGATTGTGAACAAACATATTTTTTTTTTTATATTTTGAATGATCTTTTCTATAAGACATGGTGTGGAATCTTACTGTATGGAAATTTTAAAAAATGAAGCCATAGGAAAGCCCTGAAAAAGTTAATGTAGCATAAGAGGCTTAAACTTACTGATTGTGGTTCAATTATCTTAAATAGTCTCTTTTATGTCCTAGGATTTGTCTCTTGCTATCATGAACAGTTTCAGACTACCATATTTTAGAACGGAAGTTAAAAAGAAAACTGAATTTATCGCTCAAACTGTGAGAGACTGCCACAAGCAAGTGACTTTCCATGTCTTTCTCCTGTACAACATGTAAATATAAATAAACATGATTGATTCTCTGCTTAATATATTTACATGAAGATACATAAAGCACCTTGAAGTCTCAAAAGTGAACACCTTTCTTTGTTTTAAAATATATAAACTCCTTCCTGTACCTCGGTAACCCCATTTAACTATCCTTTTAAGAATTTTTAACTGAAAATTTGCAATTTAGCATTTGAAAGCCTTCTATCTCTAATTAATTTGGTTGTACCACATGGACCTCAGAAACTCTTTGCTTAATATTATACTTAAATGCTTTTATAAACCACAAAGCTGCACTTTCCCTATTTCTACTTACTCAGTCAATTTCTTCTTATTAATGAAGATACATTTTACCAGTAATGTCTTTATGACTCTAAGACAACTCTTCTTAGTCTGTTGACCGTTGCTTTCATGGAATGAAATGTCCCGTAGATACTGCATACTAAGGCATGCTGTTAAAACCATCCTCAAATCCAGGTTTCCTTGGAGCAAACATTGACCTCACCATTTCTTGCCTATAGCCAAGGTACTGGGAATACCATTTCACCTTTGTAAGCCATTATTTATCTTTACTCAGAAGAATGATAGCATTGTTTTGTCATGGGGCACAATGCCATTTATATTTTCTTCCTCTATTTCCTTCTGCAACTAGCTCTGGACTGTTGTCTGTCTAGGTATTCGAATTATCTGAATCAGCCCATCGATCTATCTTATCTGTGTATCTCACTGGACCCAAACTAGAGGATATAGAGTGTGAGGCAGGAATGCCCATTTATTTTTCTAATTTCCAGTCTACAACAGATTGCTTGTGTCCACCCACAAGTCTCAGCTTCTGATTGGCATTACTCATTATAATTCATGCATTAGGTCCAAGTAATGCTCCCTCCATTTGTACTTCTGCCTTAGGCTGTGAAAGTCCTTCCACAGTGCTAGCCCTGCACCCTCAGTGACACACTGTAGGCTCAAAGTATATAAATATGTATACTTATATCATAATATGATATATTATATTAATTTCTTCTTAAACTCCAGCAATATTCTGTTGGCACAAAGGAAATAATTCAGGAAATCATGCAAGTGCAATATCTATCATTAATGACTTAAATATATTTGATGTACTACCAGAACTTAATAACACCTAGTATTTATTGTACCTGTTGATTATAACTAATTTTTATACCACAAATTTATGAAATGGAATCTATTTTTCTCTTTTAGAAAAGAGGATACTGAAAAATAGAGAATCTAAGTAACTTGCTAAAGATCTCGCCTCTAGTAAAAGGCAGATATGAAATTTAACCTGTCAGTCAAGATCCATGCTATTTGCTCTGAATGCTGCCTATATTGTTTCAGCTGCCTCCTCCACTAAGACAGGTAATCTAGGCTCTATTTTTATACACATGTCTTTGCATCAGTGTTGCTTTCCGTATGTCTTCATTTTCACTCTGTCTTTCCTTTTTCATTTCTCTTCTAATCCCCATGGCTCTGTATTACTGATTATTAGATTTCTTGATAAAATACTTTTGAATGATCAGTTCAACACAATGATGATGTACATGTATATTCATAAATTAAGAACTACTGTCTTCATGTTTTAAGCCACACAAGAGACAGAATCCATACAACCTTACATGTTGTTAATACAGACTAAATGGGCAGGCAGAGGATACAAAAAGAAAAATTACAGAAAAAATAGAGACTTTTATGTAAAAATTGTTTCTTACCATCTCAAACTATTAAAATAGCCTAATTCTAAATATAATTCCATTTTTATAAATTCTGTATTTTTGAGATGTCTATGATTATTAATTTTATTATACCTAAAAAATAAGACATAATTATGCAAATAGCAAAGAGTCTTAATTAAAAATAGTATTGAAATCAAAGAATTTAATCCCTCTACCATAGAGCTATATCCTTGTATTTTTATCTTTTCAGAGAGTTATTCTTTGGATTTTATATGAAAAGAAAAAAATCATATTTTAGATATGAAGCAATGCTTGCCCTTGTAAGATAACATTAAAAAATATGGTTGTATTACTTTCAATGCAGGATAGATATGTGTACATTACTTTATACTTTAATAGAAATGAATATTTATTCTGGCTTAGCTCTGTGTTAAACACTTTGAAGATTTTTGTAGCTTAGTTCTCTGCACAGGAGTTTTCATATATGACAGTGTTTTAGTAAAGAAGGAAAAGAACGTAGAAGTGGCTGAGAAAATATTCATCAGGGTAGAGACATTAGGCTGTGGAAAAGTTCATGAACATAATATAACCTATCAAAGTTATTTCTCAAAAGGACCATATCACTACTTACTTGACATATTTTTAAATTTTGCTGAATTAAATTTAATTAATTTTTATATTCTATTACAAAAATTCTGACTAAATTTATCCTTTTAAATGATTTTTTAAAAAAATTATAGATCTTTTTCTAACTTTTGAGCTTAATATAATGATTTCACTCACTAGAACTGATTTAAGGAGGAAAAGAAACATATTAAAATATATCCTTGCAATTAAAAATATAATTACAAATGTAGCTTAAGTGGTATTATTTTAAAATAGAATAATAGTAGCCATTAAAAGAATACATTGGAGATCATTAGAAGACAGAAAATTATGTGTACTTTTTAAAGGGACTTAATGCCAGGAACATAAAAAATCAAATATGTGAAATAAATCATAGATCATAGCAAGAAGAGGACTGAGGGCTCCAGGAATAGATCGCTAACATTGGGAATGAACCTTCCAAATACAATGCTGTAGTCCTGTTCATTATAAAAATTTGACCAGTCATAGTCACCAAAACTGTCATCTCTGAAAAGATGGTGGGCTCTAGGAATATATTCAAAATTATAATGAGGAAAAGACACATTCTAATCATGTAGCACTTTATAGGTACTAAATTATATGAAACATATCTAGATATTAGAAATAGTTAAAAATAAACTTAAGAAAAAAACACATGCATGCTAAAATTTTCATTATCAAAGCTTCTAAATTTTGTGAATGATGGTTATGGGTCTATGAATATTTGGTGATTTTATCATTGCATTCATCACCAAGTCTTACATTAATAAAAAATTAATAATGGGGATGTTTGCTCCCATTGTAGGTGAGATTCACTGTGGCTGAAGATAAAGTGCCTTGGAAAATTCATACAGTCTCAAAGTATGTTCAGTATAAGAAACTCACATAGAGGAAGGGAAAAGTGGGAGAGGGAGAGAGAGAGAGAGACAGGGGGAGAGGGAAAGGGAGAGGGAGGGAGAGAGGGAGGGAGAGGGAGAGGGAGAAGGAGAGGGAGAGGGAGGGAGATTCTGGTGTAGGAGCAGAGGAAAGCTTGATGCTGGGGAAATCCTTTCCTCTCAGTCCATTATCAGTAGCACAAAATCATCTTATAGATACAAGTGTACTTCTAGAGGTAAAGATCCTTCCCTATGAGACCCTGGGACTCCAGAACAAGTGTACAAGACTGTATGCTGCCTAGTCTATACAATATCTCTACCTATAAAAACAAACTTTAGCCATATTATTCCACAAGGCAGAAATATGGTATGAGTAACATAGTGTAATGGACACTATAAAGACAAGGCTGATATCTGCTCACATATAAGGCAAAGAACAGAGATAAGCCCAGTATTCATTATCAATCAAGAGACTAGATATACAACTCTCCACCACTGTCCATTTTTCTTTTACCTGTATCCCTCAAATACTCAATTAAAAATGTCAGTTTAATGAACCAGCTTTTGTTTCTCCACCCATCTTTTTATACAAGTTGCTATAGAATTAAGTGTTCCCTTGTGGAGTCCTTCAAGGGATGGGATATTTCAGGCTGTCTGATGGCATTTCTGGCCTCCATTCTGTTTCATTCTACACTTAGCAGAAATGTTTTTGTCCCCTCTCTTTGCTTTTACTGTTTCTCAGTTACATATACTTTCCTCTCTCTTTCCCTTTCCTAAATATTCTAATACTAATCAATAGCCCCGTTCTACTTATTTTCTTTCCATTCCTACCCTTAGTACCTATTGTCTTCGTACATTCCATGCCATTCTTTTTCATCAATCTCCTAACATTATGAGAGTCAAGGAACTGATTGGTACTTTGTTTGTATTTGTGGGTAGAAGGTACATGTATGTGTGAGTGCACATGTATGTGTGCTCAAACATGAAAGCCACAGATCAACCTAGAGTTTCATTCTTTAGGAACAATCTTCCTTGTGTTTTGTGGTAAGGAAACCACATTGGCCTAGATCTATTGGAATAGGGTAGAATGGATGTCCAACATGCCTTAATTATCTATAAGTCTCTTTCTCTGCTTTGCCAGATGGATTTGGGATTACTGGTGCTCATTGGCACATACTTGCCTTAATTGCTAATAATCTGAACTAACCCTCTAGGCTAAATATATTGTTTTTAGTTGGTAATATTGCATCTTATTAGTACACACATGCATTTTTTTTTATTGTTTCTATATAATTAGCATTGCACACTTGGAGAGGGGTTTCAGCTTGAGACAGGTGCCTTGAGGACTGAGCTGCATTCCTAGTTAACTGGGAGAAACCCTGCCTCAAGCCAACTACATCTTATTTCCATTCAAATACTGCAAACAGCACAATGCAAATAACACAGGTAGTTTGTTTTTTAATGCAGAAGGTTTCTTAAATCCAGTTACTTAAGTTGAAATGAAGAAATTTTAAAAAGTGAAAATTGAAAGCAACATTGCTTCTCTGAAAAATGTTAATACCATAGTAACGCTCCGAGGAAGTTTATATTCCAAGGAAGATTACTCAGATAAAATCCCAGAGAATTCAAAACTGGATACACCAGACTGAAGTGACCCACCTTGGGATTCCTTGCTCTCCTTGAAGAATGGATGGGGGAATAGGCTGTGGGGGTGTTGAGGGGGGAATAGGCTGTGGGGGTGTTGAGGGGGAATAGGCTGTGGGGGTGTTGAGGGGGGAATAGGCTGTGAGGGTGTTGAGGGGGGAATAGGCTGTGGGGGTGTTGAGGGGGGAATAGGCTGTGGGGGTGTTGAGGGGGAATAGGCTGTGAGGGTGTTGAGGGGGGAATAGGCTGTGGGGTGTTGAGGGGGAATAGGCTGTGAGGGTGTTGAGGGGGGAATAGGCTGTGGGGTGTTGAGGGGGAAATAGGCTGTGGGGTGTTGAGGGGGGAATAGGCTGTGGGGGTGTTGAGGGGGAAATAGGCTGTGGGGTGTTGAGGGGGAAATAGGCTGTGGGGTGTTGAGGGGGGAATAGGCTGTGTGGGTGTTGAGGGGGGAATAGGCTGTGGGGGTGTTGAGGGGTGATAGGCTGTGGGGGTGTTGAGGGGGAATAGGCTGTGGGGGTGTTGAGGGGGGAATAGGCTGTGGGGGTTGAGGGGGGAATAGGCTGTGAGGGTGTTGAGGGGGGAATAGGCTGTGGGGGTTGAGGGGGGAATAGGCTGTGGAGGTGTTGAGGGGGGAATAGGCTGTGGGGGTGTTGAGGGGGGAATAGGCTGTGGGGGTTGAGGGGGGAATAGGCTGTGGGGGTGTTGAGGGGGGAATAGGCTGTGGGGTGTTGAGGGGGGAATAGGCTGTGGGGTGTTGAGGGGGGAATAGGCTGTGGGGTGTTGAGGGGGAAATAGGCTGTGGGGTGTTGAGGGGGGAATAGGCTGTGGGGGTGTTGAGGGGGGAATAGGCTGTGGGGGTGTTGAGGGGGAATAGGCTGTGGGGTGTTCAGGGGGGAATAGGCTGTGGGTTGTTGAGGGGGGAATAGGCTGTGGGGTGTTGAGGGGGGAATAGGCTGTGGGGGTTGAGGGGGGAATAGGCTGTGGGGGTTGAGGGGGGAATAGGCTGTGGGTGTTGAGGGGGGAATAGGCTGTGGGGGTGTTGAGGGGGGAATAGGCTGTGGGGGTGTTGAGGGGGGGAATAGGCTGTGGGGGTGTTGAGGGGGGGAATAGGCTGTGGGGGTGTTGGGGGGGGAATAGGCTGTGGGGGTGTTGAGGGGGGAATAGGCTGTGGGGGTGTTGAGGGGGGAATAGGCTGTGGGGGTGTTGAGGGGGGGAATAGGCTGTGGGGGTGTGAGGAAGGACTGACTGAGAAGGACAGGGAGGAGGGAAAGAAGGGGCAGCAATGGTAGATATGGAAAAAGTTTTAAATAAATTTACAAAAAGTATCTATAAGAGCAATCAATGAAATCAAAATGGGCATATGTAGTATGACGTTTCTGGCCCAGACTTTCAGGCCTAACCTCAAGGTCTAGGCCCACAGACCCACAGACCCGCAGACCCGCAGAGACACACAGATGCTTTCATTAATTTGAGGCTGATTGGCCTAAGGCCCAGGCATACAACTTGCTAGCTCTCTCCCTTCATCTAACCCCTGACTCTTCCTGTTCAGCCATGCGGCTCGGTACCTTTCCTTAGAGCAGCATAGTTGTCCTCTGCTTCTCCAGGCTTCTCTCTGGTGCTCTGTGCTTCCTGTTCTCAGAGTTTTTAGTCTGTTAGCCCCGTCCATACTTCCTGCCTGCCTTTGAACCAATCAGCACTTTTAATTAAAACAGTGGGTGGGACAATTATTTACAATGAAGCAACACAATCCCCTACAGGCATATATAAATCCCTAGATGAATTTAAAGAGAAATGAATAAAATAAAAGCATCAAAATAAAATATGAAGGAGATAACCAATAAGGATTGCTGTTAAAATGTACTTGAAATTTTGGACGTTATACTCTAAACACACTATTATGTGATAAATTTTGAAGAAAATTAAATCTTAGATTAGAATAAAAATGAAAATATAATATAAGTGGAATATAATGAAAGTGATTCTAGGCTTATATTTATAAAAGTCAGTATTAAAAAATTAAATAAATAATAATACATTTCAAACTTTTGGACAGTTATAAGCCCACATAAAGAATAGGAGGCAGAGATAAATAATAAAGAGTGGAGTAAAAATAAAAAGGAAAAACAAAAATAATAACGAATGATATAATGAAACAAAAGGTTCCTTCATTGCAGCATAAAATAATACTAAGAAACCTTTAGCCAAACTGATATAAAAAAAGGAGAAGCCTCAGGTTAACAAAATTAGACACAAATAGGGAAACATAGCAAAAGATAATGCAAGATATTAAGGCATTATTTGTAAACTTATATTCTAATAAAGTAGAAAGCCTAGACCAAAAAAGAGTTGTATGAATCTCTAGATGTATGACTTAGGAAATTAAAACAAGGCATATAAATAACTTAAATAAATATGTAATGTGTAACAAAATTGAGCCACTGATTAAAAAAGAAAATCCTGCCTAAAGAAAACTTTGATCCAAGTAACTTGAATATTGAATTATCACAGGGATTTAGAGGGTGAATTACATCATTATTTCTCAAATTATTACTAAATTATAAAATAGAGGTAAGCTATGCTACTGAACTCATTTTACAGATCCAGTATTACTCTGGTACTACACTGAATATAGATGCAATAAAAAGAAAATTATATTTCAGATTCCCTCATAAGCATACAAGTAAAATTTCACCATAAAATATATTTCAAATTAACTTAATTATTCTTAATAAATAATATCTACCATGACTATGATCAAGAATACTTCAGATACAGAGTTGGTTACAAATATGTAAATCAATAAATAAATACATTATTTTAATAGATTCTAGGACAAATCACATAATTACTCAATAGATGCAGAAAAGGCTTTTGACAAACTTTGATATTTACAATAAAACTCTCAAGAAGGACATGGAGATATGGCTCAGTGGTTAAGAATGCTTGCTGCTCTTCCAAAGGACCCAAATCAATCTCTTGCACTCATGTAACGCAGATCATTACAGCTTGTCTGTCACTCTAGTACCAGAGAACTGATGCCCCTTTCCAGGCTCTGTGGACACCTGGAGAAACTCTCCTCTTTCACACACACACACACACACACACACACACACACACACACACACACACACACACACACACACACACACACACTATAAAAGAGATAACCAAACTTCCTTTCCCTGAAAAGTGAAAATAGAGTGACACTATGTCTTAGTTATACCCATCCTGGGTACATAGAAAAGACAACAAAGGCAGCATGGAGTATCTGACTGCCCATGCATGCTACAGCAAAGCTCATGGTAGTCAAGATAAGGAGTCAGCCAAAGTGTTCATCAGCAGGTGAGTGGACAAAGAAAACTTAGCATACATGCACAATGGAATATTGTTCAATCCAGAAAAATAAATGCAATGAGTGTTCTGGAAAACAGTCTCACAAATATAACTATCTTGTGTTTATTCCCAGGGGTAGAATCTTGGCAAAATACTCTCTCTCTCTCTCTCTCTCTCTCTCTCTCTCTCTCTCTCTCTCTCTCTCTCTCTCTCACACACACACACACACACACACACACACACACACACACACAAATGGAGAATGTAGGAATTGGCCTACTTTGTAAATTAATGTATATTAACTATATTAAGAAAGAAAAGAGAAGAAAAATAAATATGATTATTGTACAGGATTGTTTTAGCTATCCTGGGTTTTTTGTTTATCCACATGAAGGTGAGAGAAAATCTGTAAGAATTGTTTTGGAATTTTGATAGGGAGTGCACTGAATCCATAGATTGCCTTTGGTAGGATAGACATTTCTTGTGTTAGTCCTCCTGAGCATTGAATGGTTTTCCATCTTCTAAAGTCTTCTCTAACTCCCTTCTTCAAAGACTTAAAGTTCTTGGCATATTGGTCCTCTACTTGCTTCATTAGAGTTACTCCAAGATATTTTATATTATTTGTGGCTACTGTGAAGGATTTTTTCCTCAGCCTATTTATAATTTTTATATCAGAGACCTACTGATTTTTATGAGTTAATCTGTATTCAGCCACATCGATGAAGGTGATTATCAACTTTAGGAGTTCTCTATAGAATTTTAAGGGTTTCTTATTATAATATAATATTCACAAACAATGATACTTCAACTTCTTCCTTTGCAATTTGATCTACTTGTTTTCTTATTGTTTTAGCTAGAAATTCACATAATATATTGAGTAATTATGGAGAGAGTGGACAGTCTTATTTTGTTTCACATTTTAGTATAATTGCCTTGAGTTTCCATTTAGTTTGGTATTGGCTGTTGGCTTGCTGTATATTACTATATTATCTGTAGGTATGTTTCTTGTATCTCTGTTCTCTCCAAGATCTTTATCAAGGGGTGCTAGATTTTGTCAAGGGTTTTTCAACATCTAATGAGATTATTGTGTGTTTTTTCTTTCAGTTTGTTTATATGGTAAATTATATTGCCAGATTTTCATATGTTGAAGCATCATGGCATCTCTGGGTTAAAGCCTTTTTTTCATCATGGTGGATGATCTTTTTGATCTAATCTAAGACTTCTAGGAATAGTAGACAGATAATCTGAACTAGTCCTCTTCAGGAATCAGAATGGTGATTACTCAGTTGCCTTTAGAGAGCCTTCATACAGTAACTGATGGTAGCCAATGTAGAGATCCACAGCCAAGCACTAGACTGAGTTTCAGGAATCCTCTTAAAGAGAAGGAGGAAGAATTGTTCAAGTTAAGGTGTTAAGGAAATCACAAGGGAACCCACAGAAACAACTAACATAGGCTCAAAGGAGCTTGTAGGTACTGGACTGACAGCTAAGGAGCCTTATGAGACCAACCTAAGCCCTCTACATAAGTGTGACCGTTTTATAGCTTGGTTTACTTCTGGAACTTATACCTGTGAGAATGGGACTGCCCCTTATGGTGGTCAGGCTCTTGGGAACCTATTCCTCATACCAGACTGCCTTTCCAAGCCTTAATAAGAGATGAGGAGCTTAGTCCTCCATCAACTTGATATACCATGCTTTATTAATATATGTGGAAAGTCTGTTCTTTTCTGAATAGAAACTAAAGAGTAGATTTGGTGTGGGCAAAGGGACAGTGGAGGGAAAGAATGAGTGGAGGGGAAGGGAATCTCAAGTCAAGCCCTAAAGTAAATGAACACATTTCATTAATAAAAAATGTAATTAATGAGATATCTAATGGACTCAAAATTCATTAATATCATTTTGTTAGAAAAATGTTGCCTAATACTCAAAAGAAATAGAAGAAAACTAATTACATGCTGTGTTACTTTTTTATATATTAATATGTTGGAAATATTGAGTGACTGAATTCATCAATTGATTGACTCTTATGTGTCTACATCAATGAAACTTATGAGTCATTTGTTCCTGCCTACCAAGTGTTGGTACGAGATGCATGAACCATTGTTCCTATTTTATTCTGTCCTAGTAATTGAGTCTGCAACTGCTTGCATGCCAAGCAAGCACTTTACCAACTAAGCTATGACTTCAACCCATATTTAGAAATTTTAAATTTTACATAAAATTACATTTTTAGTTTGTCGACTTAGACATGCCTTAACATATTTCTTTTCCGTTGTTGAGATTTCCATCTTTCCTACAAGGGATGGTATTGTAACATTATAATTGAGAATGTTAATTGACTTTAAAGATAGTTATTTTAACTTGGAGATACTCATTGGTGTTTTTCTCCTAGAAACCCTGGCTAATCTTAGAGTGATCATAAGTAAAAGGTTGTCTCATACTACAAAGATAGATTTAGGAAAGTCTTAATTATTGGAGTGGGTGTGGTCCTTGTTAATCAAGTCAGCAATTCTTTCAAGTTCTCTCAAAATTTTATAGATGAATTGAGGTAAAAGTATTCGGAAGAACTACATTTGTTTTGATGGTATCTACTTTCTTCAGACAGATATACATTATATTTTGTGAAAAAGACTATTACTCTCATGAATCTACCACAGCCATGGTTACCTGCCCAAGAAATGCATAAAATCAATTCAATCAACATTCTAGTTTTAAGGCCAGAACAATCCATGAGCACTCACCCTAGCTTCCAGGGGAAGGAGAGTTGTTTTCTTTAAGAGTAAGGACCCTAAAGGGAAATTATACTCCAGTCATAGGTCACATACCTGCAGTTATGGGCACCATATATTGAATACAGAGAATATGACCACAAGGTGGATATAAGGACACAAGGGAGTTTGAAGAGTAAGAAGTTGATCTGGGAAGGAGCTAAAGAGAGTGATGGAGAAAAAGCATGATCAAAATCACTTTTGTATATTTGAGAAATTCTCAACTTAATAAAAATAGATCAAATTAATTATAAGTTAAGACATGACTAACAAAATAATATGTAAATAATTTTTCTCCTTCAGAATTGTCCAAAAAGCAGATAGCAGTCATGTGTAAACATTGTTTATGACTAGTTATTCATTGTGTAGAGGCCTAACATATCCTAAAATTAGGAAAAAATATGTTATACAGTTGATTTAAATTATTTTTAAAATATTTTCAACCTGAGAAGTCCTCCAAATAGACTTGGAAATGAACTTCATTAAAAGATAAAATCACAGCCATTCAAATTTATTTTTAACACTAACTTTAATGCTTTTTGTTGATACTTTGATGTTACTTTGGGAACTCTTTAGGATTCAGAGCATCAATAAGCACAAAGGTGATTCTGAGCTTCTAACTATGGAAAGATGCTTTCCAAGTATAATCCTATTAGTGCCCACTTATAACTGTATAGAAGAACCATCTTTGCCAGGGAAGGAAAAAGTTCATTAAAAAGGTAAAAGAAAAAAAGAGAGAGAGAAGGTAACAGTAGAATCTCTTACTAGTTTGCAATCATCTCATCTTATCATCTACATCAAAGATGAGCTAGCTTCCAGAGTAGGGCCACTACAGGCAGGTGGGAGCAATTGTGTCTCCTCCAGGAACTTCATAAGGAATTGCAGTGTAAATTCTAATTGTTTTTATTCATTCTGTTGAAAGAAGACACACAAAATGAACTATTATGATGTGGAGATATTTTCAAATATAATAAAATATTTGGAGATATCAGAGGACAGATCCACTTCTTCCAGTACTTTTCCCCCCTTGAGACAGGGTTTTCTATATAACAGTCCTGGATGTCCTGGAACTTGCTTTGAAGACCAGGTTGCCTTTGAACTCATAAAGATTTTCTTGACTCTGCTTCCCAAGTTCTGGGACTAACAGTGTGAGCCATGGCTTCTTCTGTCTGCTTTGTCTTTCTATGCCTGCCTTAAATACTTTCTCTGCTCAGTTAAGGCATGGCACCACCACTGCCTGCCTGGGAGCCTGGAACTCCTTCTGTAAAGAGACCCAGACCCTGCTGTGCCAGACCTCTTAGCCGCCCAACCGCCCAGCCGCCCATTTAGGCCCCCAGAAATGACTCAGACACTTATATTAACTTGATGCTGTTTGGCCTATGGCTCAGGCACTTTGCTAGCTAGTTCTTACATCTTAACTTAACCCACTTATATTAATCTTTTTGCCATGTGGCCCATGGCTCACCTGTGCTCCTTACATGTTGCTCCATTTGGCTTCAGCTTGGTCTGCCTCTGACTCCACCCTTCCTTTCTACCTATTCTGATTCTTCCTCCTACTTCTTCTATGGTGCCTGTCATGGCCCAAAACAGCTCCTTTATTTAAAGATTGAGATTCACAGCATATAGAAAGGCATTCCCACATCCCTTCCCCCCTTCTGTCTAATCAAAAAAGGAAGGTTTCAATTTTAACATAGCAAAATTACATATAACAAAATAGCCATCAAGCAAGAATTACAGTTACAATATCTAGTCTATTTGTATTTAGCAAAATTAAAGAAAATACTTTATCATGTACCTTATCTTCATGAATCTAAAGTTTCATATCCAATATACCTTTCAAATGACTAAGAAATACTGTACCTATAACTATCTAATCTTCAACTACATCAAAGACCACAGAAGGATATATTTACACAAGTAAACCAGAAGTGTAACCAACTTTTAAAATCTAGAAAGGACAGAGATGACACCTATCTACCTGGACAGTCACCCATAGTTCCTTTATAAAGTTGGGGCATCCATCTTCAGCCTACAGGCCCAGAGTCTCTTTTCATTTTAGTGAAGCAGGAAAGCTGCTCTGCCCATTCTGGCACAGTTCATAAGTTGCTTCTACTCAAGTCCTGAAGAATGTCTGGCAGTTTTCTCTGTAAAGCAGGAACCTGAATGACCATCTCGGCTTGTTCTGCCAAAGTTCAGAGGTTATCTTCTTATGGAACATGCATGTCCAGTTTAAACCGCATACTGTCAAGCAGTCAATATAAGAACATGTTCATGTCCAGTGGCTAACCATTACCACAAATAGAGTAGACTACATATGGGGTTTCTTCGATGCCCATTTTTCTCTTGAAGAAGATTGGTGCTGCCAGGAACAAATCTGTTTCACTGTCCTGAAAAGTCTAAGTTCTTAAAATATTTTAAATACCATATTCTGTAGGTGTTAGAAGTATTTGAAGATTACCTACCTAATTGAAATATATCTTTGTATATCTAAAAATCTAACTAACATGCATTTTTAATTATACATTACAATTCTAAATCAGTTACATAAACATCCTATCTTAAACAAAATTAGAAAAATACATACAGCATAAGAGAATTGACCTTAAATTTGTATCAATAAACTAAAATCTATACCAATGTAAAACATTTTGAGATTAACAGATGATTTCCTGATCTAAGTAAATTCAATAATCTAATTTTTAAAAAAAATCATTTATATACCATATCCCCTTTATAATGAAAACAAACATCTAGAAATTGTATTTCAGGAATTTGGGCATAGTTTTATATTACTACTTCCTGCTGATTAAGGGGCCTTGAAAATCTCATGGTTGTTGAGACTGGATCAGTCTGCAGCTCTGAAGCTGATACGGTCATCTCTTCCCATCAGGTTTTTTCAGGGGGTCTTGGTTGATGAAACCATATTTGCCTGGAAGCAATCCACAGGTTCTCATCTTCTGTGGAAACAAAAGCAGAACTCTTTCAAAGCAATAAATCCTTAGACATAAATTTCAAATCAAAATACCTTTAAAATATATATTCTTGTTTAACTTAGTAGCCTTTGCATTTGCAATCCATTGCCTTTCTGAAGTTAGCTCATTAACAGTTAAAAAATTAAAAGAAAACACAATAACAACCAAAATCCAGATTTTGTGTCTATTTTCCATAATTATGTGGGTTATTATATTTTTATTACTCTATTTCTCTTTTTAAAGACTTTATCCTCTTTCTATTCTTTTTGAAGCCTATGTACCTTTTACACATATTGTAACCCATTTACAGGTTTTTCTTTTCATCTGAATCTGTTTTATTGTGATTCCTTAATCATCTTCTAACCAGAAGAGCTTTTAAAATACACTCTCTTAAAGAGCTGCATAATTTTTGCCGAGGAAGCTGAATCACTAAGTTCTCTTAAAGGGACCTTGTCTCTGTTCGTGGCCAGTAAACAGAGTATAACCAAGAAAATACTGCTACTAAGAAACTGTCTTTGTTTCCTTTGTGTTCAAAATAAACAGAAATCTAAAATAAATCCCATGCTGCTGAGTCTTCTGTGAGATTTCAGGAACCCGCCTGATTGCAGCTTACAGTGCCAGCCACCAGTCTGCAGGTGCCATTTTGAATGTGACCTGGACACCATGCTTTCTTTGTATAAAGATCTGCTTCATATACACAATTTGGAAGCTGCCTTGGCTCAGTTTTTGTGATCTAGAACCCTTTCTAATCTTTCTCTGGCTTTAAGTGGATATTCGACTCACATTGGAGCGCCATCTGTTGTATTGGGGTTTCTCGGTCCTGAGTGGCCAGAGACCCAGACCCTGCCATGCCAGACCTCTTAGCCACCCAGCTGCCCACTCAGGCCCCCAGAATGAATCAAACACTTATATTAACTTGATGCTGTTTAGCCTATGGCTCAGGCACTTTGCTAGCAAGCTCTTACATCTTAAATCAACCCATTTCTATTAATCTGTCTGCCACGTGGCCCATAGCTCACCTGTGCTCCTTAAATGTTGCTTCTTTGGGCTTTAGCTTGGTCTGACTCTGACTCCACCCTTCCTATCCTACCTATTCTGATTCCTCCTCCTACTTTGTCTATGGTGCCTGTCATGGCCCAAAAAAGTTCCTTTATTTAAAGATTGAGATTCACAGCATATAGAAAGGCATTCCCACATCAAGTTACCACTGTCTAATTCTCCTAGTTGATTGTGGGTAGATCTCTCTGATATCTCCAAATGTTTTTAATATATTTGAACATATCCCTACATATCCCCTTTTGTGTCAAATTTAATTTTTATCATATTTGAAAATATCCCCACATTTTGATCTTCCATTCCTCATTCTAACAGTTTTATATGTACAATATAAATAAAGAACAATGGAAAGATTATGTGATTCTCCACCTGGAACAAAATGCAAAGTTAGGAAATAGTTTTGACTGTGAAGAAAGTAGTTTCTGCTTTGTGCGTGAGAAGTGGGCAGCAGAGGAAAGGTGGTCGGACACTTCCAGGTGAGAAATGCTATGCAATCTGGCAGATGTGCTATTTTCCTTATTTTCTGTTTTTGTTGTTATTTATGACATGGGTAATTTCTATTTCACAAACTGTGAAGATTACTTGATGTTTAATTTCTGGTATCAGCTTGGCTAGGTGTCCATCAACCTGTTATTTATTCAAATACTAATCTTGGTGTTGCTTTCTGGAAGGCATTTCTGGACTGTCAGAGGTTGCAGACTATCATGGCCTAGCAGCTTTTTCCAAAAATCTCAGCAACATTGAGATTCCCTCCCTCTGCAGCAGAATTTCTTACTTTCTACCTGCTCTTACATACTTGTCCCTGTACCCAAAGGATTGACCTTGCTGAAATCTTTCTCTAAGATGGATACCTGATTTATTTTTAGCTTGACCCTAGGCACAGATCTTTTTTAGGGTTGTTCTAAAAGCTCTGCTATAGGACCCTACAGCCACATGATAAACCTTATAATAGAAGCATGCCACTTAATTTAATTAGAGTTTTTCTCCAGGTTTCCCAATCCTATATATTCCTTATATTCTGAAATGAAATTGAGCTAATTTGCTAAATTGTGTCTTCCAGAGGGCTGTCTCCATTGTACCCACAGCCATCCTAACCTTGTTCCCTGCTTCTGCTCTTTCCAACATACTGGACCAATAAGTCAAGGATCACAAGGAAGAAACAGACTCACAGTTGCTATAAGAGTTTTGTACATGTGTAAGCATCTACAATCAGTACTTTTAAGGAAACTATCCTTGGGCCTCACTCAATCAGCTGAAAGTCTTATGAAAAAAACAGTGAAGATTTCTGGAGAAAAGAAAATTTATTTCAACTGGCATCATTTCTCACCACAGTTATAGCCTACTGGACTACCTGGCACTTTGGGACTTACCATTCCCTACAAGCTCATAAGCTGCCAGTCACATAAGCCAGTTTCTGAAATCAAACAGCAAACTAAAAGCTTCTCTCCTTTTCTTTCTTGTCAAGTACATTAGGTATTACTGATCTCAAAAGTTTATATCAGCAAAAAAACCTGCCCAAAATGATATGTGGGAGAAATAGCCAAATAGAAACAAAAATCAATTGAAGATATTATTAATGGATAAATGATGTTCAAGGGTGAAAAAATTAAGTACCAAAATATACAAGTCTTTAAATGTGCAATTACAAAAATATGCTCAAGTTAAAACTTAGGTAAAACACAACTAATACAAAAATAATGGTTTTGGAAGATAGAGTAAAAATAAACAACCAGTAATTTACATGTGCAAATACATAGAAAAAAGGAATATATAATCATATTAAGAAAGTTATACAGAAAATTATTTAAAATATGTTAATTGATTAAATACTATATAAATCACAAAATAAATTCATGTATTTTACATACTTATAAATAACTATCTACTCACTAAAATAATTGCAATCCACTGAGATTTATTTGCCAGTGAGGAAATTATTAGAAACAATCTAAAAATAAAATTCAGCATCATGTAAAAGCTAGAAAGGAGTTTTTGGAAGAGAGGAGTTTCCTGTAAAGAAAACAACACTGCAAGGTAGTACACAATACTAGAGACCAAAATAAAAACTGAATAAAAAGAAGAGAGAATACACAATATAACATTATGTGAGATAGAATTTAATGGTAGACTGTATAATACCAATCATAATTGTCAATTAACTTTAAAGTTTTTGTAATTGAACACAGGAAAAAAATCGTTGGACCTTTCTTGTCATTTTATGACATCATAAAATTACTAATTCTAAAGTTAAAATTCTTACATATAAAAAGTATCCCTGCTTACACTTAAAAATCACAGATAAATAAACAAATCTTATTAGAACAATGTAAGATTTTTAAAGTATTTTTTTATTTAAAAAGGTTTTTTTCCCATATCCACCACTGATTCCCCTCCCTCACCTCTTCCCTGTCCTACCTTAGCCTTGCTCACACCACATCTCCTCATTCATTACTCAAGAAGGGCAAGGAACTCCAAAGTGAGTCCGTTCACTCTGGCATATACAGTTGAAGTAGATCTGAGCAACTCCCCTCAGTATCAAGGCTGAGTAAGGTTTTCCTCTGTAGGGAATGGTCTCCAAAGTATCAGATCATGCACGAAGAATGAACTCTGAACCTAATGCAAGAGGCTCCACTAACTCCCCACACTGTTTGACTATCCTCTACATTCAGAGGGTTTATTTCCTTTCCATGAAGGTTCCTCAGGTGCTATTTCAGAGTCAGTGAGCTCCAAATAGCTCAGGTCAGCTTTCTATGTTAGTCTCCTCCTTATGACCCTGATTGCTTATATGCTCTCTCTTCAGCTAGACTGGATGCTTTAGCCAGTGCTTAGCTATGGATCTCTCCTTCTGTTTCCATTCAGTTGCTGGAAGAAGGTTCTATAATGACAATTAGGGTGGCCATTCATTTGATTAAAGGAGAAGTCCTATTTAGGTACCTTCTCCACTATTTCTTGGAGTCTTAGCCTGAGACATCTTGTGGGTTCTTGGATGTTCCCTACGATCAGGTTTATTCCTAACTTCCCAATGGCTCCTCTTGAAAGATATCTATTTCTTTGTTCTCCCTCGAGTTGCTCCTCCCACTCAACCATCTCATTCTCTCATGATCTCTTCCTACATCCTGCTGCTCACTCTCCCACATGATCCCAATTTACTCAGGAGATCTTCTCTATTTCCCAATTTCACGGATGTCTAGCTCAAGATCCTCCTCTTACCTAGATGCTTGGGGTTTGGAGACTGTAATCTGATTATAGTTTACTTTACATCTAAAATTCACTTATGAGTGAGTACATACCATCTCTATTTTTCTGGGTCTGTATTATCTCACTCAAGATGACACTTTCTAGATCCATCCATTTGCCTGCATATTTCAGGATGTCATTATTTTTCTGCTGAGTAGTATTCCATTGTGTATATGTACCACATTTTATTAATCCATTCTTCAGTTGAGGGGCATCTAGGTTGTTTTCAGGTTCTGGCTTTTATAAATAATGTTGCTATGAACATAAATGAGCTAATGCCCTTGAGGTAAGAATCTGCGTGCTTTGGGTATATATCCAATAATGCTATTGCTGGATCATTGATTAGACTGATTGTCAGTTTTCTGAGGAACCTCCATACTGATTTGCAAAGTGGCTGTACAAGTTTATATTCTCACCAGCAATGGAGGAGTGTTCCCCTTGTTTGACATCCCCTCCATCATAGGTTGCTATCCATCATAGGTTGCTATTTGTACTTTTGACCTTATTGATTCTGACAGGTGTAAGATGATATCTCAGAACTGTTTTGATTTTCATTTCCCTGAAGGCTAAATATGTTGAGCAATTATATAAGTGTCTTTCAGCCATTTGAAATTCTTCTGTTGAGACTTTCCTTGTTAGCTCTGAATGCCTTTTTAAATTAGATTATTTGTTTTTTTGGGGCCTCTAAATACTTGAGTTCTCAATATATTTTAGAGATCAAAACTCTATCAGATATAGAGTTGATGAAGATATTTCCCATTCTGTATGTTGTTGTTTGTCTTATTGACTGTGTCCTTTACTTATAGTAGCTTCTCAGTTTCAGAAGGTACCATTTATTAATTTTTGTGCTACTTGTTTTATATCTAGTAAGTGGTCACCTGTGCCAATACATTCAAAGCTGTTTCTCACTTTCTTTTCTATCAATTTCAGTGTAACTGGTTTTATGTTGTGGTCTTTGATCCATTTGAAGTTGAGTTTTCTGCAGGGTGATAGATATGGATCCATTTGCATATATACTATCATCCAATTAGGCCAACATGATTGTTGAAGATGCTATATTTTCCATTGTATATTTTTGACATCTTTGTCAAAACTCAGATATACATTGGTGTGTGGACTAATGTCAGGCTCTCTGATTTGATTCCATTGATCCACAAGTGTTGCTATACTCCGTACCAAGCGGTTTTTATTACTCTAGCTCTATAGACTAGCTTAAAGTCAAGGATGGTGATGCCTCATAAAGTTCTATTGCCAAACAAACAAGATTGTTTTGGCAATAAAGAGGTATTTTTTAATATAAAATTGAGTATTGTTCTTTCAAGGTCTGTGAAGAATTGTGTTTGGATTTTGATGGGAATTGCTTTAAACCTATAGATTGCTTTTGGTAAGATTACCATTTTACTATGTTGATCCTACCTATCAAAGAGCATGGAAGGTTTTTTTCATTTCCTGATATCTTCTTTAATTTCTTTCTTCAGTAACTTAAAGTTCTTATCATACAGGCCTTGTATTTGTTTGGTTTGAGTTATCCCAAGATATTCGAAGTTATTTGCAGCTATTGTAAAGGGTGATGCTTCCCTGATTTCTTTTTCAGTACTTTTATTATTCATGTATAATTGGGTTACTGATTTTTAGTTTTAAGTTGATATTGTATCCTACTACATTTCTGAAGGTGTTTATCAGCTATAGGAGTTCCCTGGTAGAATTTAGGAGGTCACTTATGCATATAATCTTATCATCTGTAAATAGAGATAGTTTGACTTCTTACTCTCTGATTGTATCCCCTTAATCTGCTTTTATCCTCTTATTGCTTTAGCTAAAATTTCGAGAACTATATTGAGTAGATAAGGAGAGAGAGGACAGTCTTGTATTATTTCTGGTTTTAGTAGAATTGCTTTGAGTGTTTCCATATTTAGTTTAATGTTGGCTGTCAACTTGATGTATATAACCTTTATTATATTTAGGTATTTTCCCTGTATTTCTGATCTCTCCAGGATGTTTATCATGAAGGAGTGTTGGATTTTGTCAAAGTCTTTTTCATAATCTAATCAGATGATCATGTGTTTGTGTGAATATGTGTGTGTGTGTTTAGGGCATTTATATGATGGATGACATTGACAGTTTTTCTTATGTTGAACCATCCTTGTATCTCTGGGATGAAGCTTACTTGATTATAGTGAATGACTTTTTAATATGTTCTTGAATAGAATTTTGTTGAGTATTTTGCATCAATATTCATGAACAATATTGTTCTGCAATTCTCTCTTTTTGTCGAATTTTTGTGTGGTTTGGGTAGCAGGCTCATAAAAAGAATTTGTCAGTATACCTTTGGTTTCCCTTATGTGGAACAATTTGAAGAATATTGGTATTAATTTTTCTTCAAAATTGTAGTATAATTATGTACTGAAGCCATCTGGCCCTGATCTTTTTTTGCTTGGGAGACTCTTAATAGCTGATTCTATTTCCCTAGGGGTTATAGCTCTATTCATATTATTTATCTGGTCTTGATTTAATTTTGGTAAATGGTACCCATTCAGAAAGCTATCCATTCCTTATAGAGTTTCCAATTTTGTGGATTACAGATTTTTGAGTTACAACCTAAAATTTTTCCGAATTTCTTTTGTGTTTATTGTTATGTCCTCATTTCATATCTTAATTTAAAAATTTAGATATTCTCTCTCTGCTTCTATTAAATTGGGATAAAAGTTTGTTTATCTTGTTTACTTTCTCAAAGAACCAACTTTTTGTTTCCTGTATTCTTTGTCTTGTTCTCTTTGTTTCAATTTTCTTAATTTCAGCCCTGAATTTAATTATTTCCTTCCATCTACTTCCTTTGGGTGAGTTTGCTTCTATTTGTTCTTAAGCTTGAGCTGTGTTGTTAAGTCTCTTGTGTGACATTTCCCCATATTTTTACATAGGTACCCAGTGATATAAATTTTCTTCTTTGCACTGCTTTCATTGCATCACATTAATTTGGGTGGACTGTGGATTATTTTTCATTAAATTCTAGGAAGTCTCTCATTTTTTCTTTACTTCTTTGTTGACCCCGAGGTGGTTCAATTGAGAGTGCTTCTAGCTTCATTAGGTTGGAGTTTTTCTTCTATTGTTTTCTGTAGGGATGGATTTGTGGATAGCTATTGTTTGCATCTGGTTTTGTCATGGGATATCTTATTTACTTCATCAATGATGATTGAATGTTTTTCTGAGTATAGTAGTCTGGGATGGTATCTGTGGTCTCTTAGTGTCCTTATAACATCTTTCCAGGGCCTTCTAGTTTTCACAGTCTTCATTGAAAAGTCAAATGTTCTTTTGGTGGCTCTGCCTTTATAAGCTACTGGCCATTTTCTTATGCAGCTCTTAATAATTCTTTATCCTGTATGTTTAAGGTTTTGATTATTATGTGGTGAACAGACTTTTTTGGGGGGGTTCTAATTTATCTGATAATCTATAAGCTTCTTGTATCTTCATAGGCATTTTTTTAGGTTGGGAAATTTTTCTTCTATGAATTTGTTGAATATATTTTTGTGCCTTTAAGCTGGTATACTTCCCCTTCTTCTATTCCTATTATTCTTAGGTTTGGTATTTTCATGGTGCTCCAGATTTCCTGGATTTTTTTCATAGTGGTTTTTAACTTTAGATTTTTTTTTTTTGATTGAGAAATCTATTTTGTCTATTGTATCTTCCACTCCAGAGATTCTCTCTCCCATCCCTTTGTTTTGTCAGTTATGCTGCATCTGTAGCTCCTGTTCATTTACTCAGATTTCCCATTTCCTGTGTTCTCTCTGTTTGTGTCTTATTTATTGCTTCTACTTCATTTTTTAAATCTTTTATTATTTCTACGATCTGTTTAATTGCCTTTTCTTGATTCTCTAGTCTTTATTTAAGAAATGTATCATTTTCTTCTAATTTTTTTTTGCTTGTCTTTTCCTCTTTCCTTAAGGGAATTTTTAATTTCTTCCTTTATTTCCTCTTTAAAGGATTCTATCATCTTTATAAAGATATTTTTAAGGTCATTTTCTTCTGTTTTTTCTATATTGGTATGTTCATGTCTTGCTCTTATAGAACAAGTAGGGTCTAGTGGTGCCATATTGTTCTTCATGTCGTTAAATGGATGTTTGCACTGGTGTCTATCATCTCGTCTGCTGATTGGTGCAAGTATTGTCTGTGTTTCAGCTAGCTGTTTTTGGTCTAGTAAGTGCTCTTGGTGTAATGGGAGCTCCTGGATAACTCAGGCAGTAGAATCTGTGTCTCAGGGAACAATTGGAATCTGCAGTTGGAGCTCTAATAAAGGAGCTCTTCAGAGTCTGTGTCTCAGGAAGACACTCTTGTGATGGTGCTCACCCAAGGCTGTGTCTCAGGGAGCAGCTTTGATTATTGAGCTTTCCAGAGGCTATGTCTCAGGAAGCAGTTCAGGTAGGTTGGATGCATGATTTAGGGAAATATATTGAGGCTTATGGGTAGATGGTTTGCTGAGGGGTGTAGATATTGTCAGGCTTGCAGGCTAGGGCTTTGCTATCCTTCCTGTAGCTGGAGCTGAAATGGGTTAGGGGGGCACATTTCATGCCCTGATGCCCAGACCTGGGTGCTATCCTATCTGGCCTGGCTGGCCAGCTGGGAGAAGGGTAAATCACCTCTCTGCTGGGTCTCTCCTGAGGCTGTGTCTCAGGAAGAAGTTGAAGGTGAATGGATGGGTGATTTGGGGAAATGGATTAAGTCTTATGGGGTAGATGGTCCAATGAGGGATGTAGATAGTCAGACTTGCAGGCAGGGGTTTTGCTTGCTTGCCTGCTGCTTTCTGGCCCGTTACTTCTTCACCAGTGTTTCTTTCATTTTGAAAACTTGAAGAGTTAAATAAAAGCTATATGTGGAGCAAAACAGAAGAAAAAAATTTCAAACATCAAAACACTCTTTTCTATTGCATAAGGTGTCAAGAATGCTTTTCCCTGAAAGATAGGGGATAAATTGACCTGTATCAAAAATTTGAGTTTCCAATTTTTCCTTCTTAGATGAGCCAAAAACATAACAGAATGCTGGGTTGTGTTTGTTGTCTTTTACTGTGACAATATACTCAAAATAATCAACTTTTTTAAAAGTTAAAATATAGTTGGCTCAAGTTTTATGTTTCAACAGTTTATAGTTATTTGGGTCCATAGAATCCTGGCTGGTGTTGTGTCAAAGAAGCATCAGAAAGAACTGGGTTACAATTAAGCTGCACACCTCATGGTAGAAAAGAAACACAAAGGAACTGTGGTTTAAACTAGATTTTCATGACACATTTTCAAGACCTCTCATCCTGCAAATAAGCCTAATTTCCTAATTTTCCCATAGCCTCCCTCTACTTTCTGCTGAGGTTGGAGACTATGATCTAATCATATTCCCAATTTCTCACTCCTATACATTTCTTAATTTGGAACAAAACCTTCAACATGAACTTTTAGAAGTTATTTCAGACTCAAACCAAATACTCATATTAGAGCCAAGAAAGGGGCTTTTAACCTATAGAAATTATAAAACAAAAATGAGAAAAAATTGAAAAATTAGATGCATTTTATTTAAATCCTCTTAGGTCAATTTTGTTAGAGAGGAAACTTGCCTCATATGAAAGACCATGTTTTACTGACACATACACTTGTAATTTTTCTATAACTATGGCCATAGTACAACTTCATTTTGATCAAAGTATACTGTTTATGAATACATCTGGACATTGACCCTGATCAAAGAATTTTTGCTAGTGAATAAAAAGATATTTGCAATGTTATCTGGGAGTTCTGCTTTCCTTCTTTAGTGTTCTTTCTCATTTCTTTTGTTTTTTATGTAATTTTTGAGAATTTGATGTGTGAATACTGTATTTTAGTGATTTCCTCCACTTCTTTCCTTCCTTCCATTCTTGCATTTCTTTCAAGAATTTTATTCAAATTTATGACCTCTTATTATTTATGTAATAATATCATGCACACATACATATAAACTTATAAGCACAGCATACCGAGTTCACTTAGTGTAGCTGATATGTAAATGTATTCAGGATTATTGCTTGGGATTATATCCCCTATTAGGGATCTCCTCCCTGGGCCAGACTGGAACTCACTTTATAAGCAGTCATTAATAGCCTGTACTTACTTTGTGCAGCTTTGTAAGATATCTCTAATTCATATTAGAATGTCAACATGTGTTGTCATTTTTAGGTCTTGTATAGGCAACATTACTATTCAATTTTATTGGTACAAATCCATGTCATATATAGAAGACATTATCTCTCAGCAGATGCCCTGGTCCTCAGTCCTTGTAATTTTTCTGCTCACTCTTCTGTGTTTCTTGAGGTTTAGGTGTACATGTTGTGTTATAGATGTATCAGTTGATATTGCACACCCTATAGTCAGCTGTTATTTGTATTTTGACTAGTTAAATTATTCTGTAATTGTTTCTAACTGTTGTAAAAGAAACTACTTTGATGAAGGTGATAACTATGTTGATTTGTGGGTATATAAATGCAATTTAAAAATATGGCTAGAAATTATACTGACTTAGAAAAGTGACAGTTATAGGTTTGCCTCTAGGTTTCATGGGCTCAACAGTCACAGGTATTGGTTAGGTTTCCAGCACCAGACATGAAATCTCTATTATTGAGCAGGACTTACATCAAATTAGATAGCTGCTGGTTATTCCCAGGATATAAAGTGGTAGGAAAAAAAAACAACAACAAAAATTTCCTCATGTGGAAAAAGACACCAATACAGATACAGAAGCATACAGGATTACCCAACAGAGAATATCTGGAAGTAAACTCTCCATGACATTGTGCAGGTAAAACACTACACAGGACACAGAAGAGAAAAATTAAATCACACATAAAGACAAACAATCAGAAAACATCTGATTTCTCAATGAAGAGTTTGAAACACAGAGGAGTGTGAGCATCACAATATAGTGGCTAGAGCTAGAAGCTTGGAGAAAAGAACCTTGACCATGTCCTAAGCCTGTTGAAACTCGGTGGCTTTCTAGTCATAAGTATAAAACTTAATTACTAGTATTTTAACCACTGTTTTTTTAACTTTGTTGCACAACATCATTATACTAATTGCTAACTAATATAAAACAACATTTTAATCACTTGGTTTTATTATAGGCTATATCATACATTGTGATAATTCATCAACTAAAGTAACAACACTTCAAGAAAGGAGCAGTCAGAAGAATTTGAAAATATGAAAAATTAGAACAGTATTTCCAATTGTTATTATAAAATATGTAGAAAAATTCTTAATTTGTCTAACAATTTTCTAAGCTCATTGAAATATTTCTACTTTTGGCAAAATATTTTATATTTTGGCTTGTTTCAAGCCTAAAAGAAAACATCTTCATGGAAGAAACAACCAACCAACCAACCAACCACACACACACACACACACACACACACACACACACACACACACACACACACACACTCACAAGCAGTACATTTGTAGGAAAGATTAAATGGGAAGGGGAAGAATTTTATGAGAACAGCTATGTGGATGGGGTAACCCAAGCCTATATAGATGAACACTGCACCTTCTCTTTTATCTGAATCCCCTAACTCCAAATTGTCAGATGTTAGTATATAACATGGAGTAACCACAAAATGTAGGGAAGCATAAAGGTGCCAGAGCACCAAAGGGTATGTTTGTGAGAGGAATAGCAGGATAAAGGTAATTTAAAGTGAGAAGTAGAAAAACAAGGAAGGGAGTACAAGTGGGTATGAGGGACAAAAATCAATATAGACGAAGGAGGTACAAATAACACCAAGGATGTTTTACAAAATCTCAAAGAATTATGTTACTTGATATTTGCCTTAAATTATATACAATTTGTGATATCTGTATGTGTGTGTGTTTTCAAGGAAACTATGTCACTTAGACTGCTCATAAAAACCATAAATTAACATAAACCCATTATCAAGCACTTTTAAATGGTTAGATAGGGTACTATACGTGACTACTAAAACAGTACAGACTACTGATGTAACCCTGGGTTGCCTCTCAGGGCTTGAGAATAGTTCCCTATTACTGAAGACCCTGCATATGTACATCATGAGACTCAAACATTTGCAGCTGGATTAAACTGAAAGTCACCTTCGTATTGTGTAGTTTTCATGATGCAGTAAATATTATGGACATTGTCAATAGAGAAAGTCACTTATAAGATCTACCAATCCTTAGTGTCTTTGAGCCACATCAATGAGACCTATCGCAAGATGTGCACAAAGTTACAAGAGATGACATTCACATGATGGGTGCTAACCATCTAATTGGGTTTAAGACTCACTCAACAGAAGGTGAAATCATGCCTGACACTGGAAACCTAGATAACTTCCCAAAGCTTCACTAGCTTCACTAAGGTCATAAACCTTAGAAAAGAATCTATTTTGCTAGACAAGCTTATATTCAAAATTTTATCTCTACACACACAGATAAATGTAGCTACCATCATTCATTAAAGAAGCCTTTCTTTACAACAAATGGAAACTTCACAGAAGATCATAGAGATCAAAAGTTTATGGAGACACCAGCCTTGATAAACATATCTATATCCCAGCTCCTGCTTCTATGTCTTGGGATAATCATAAAATCAGAGGTGGAAAGATGGAAGCCTCATAAAAGAGACAGGATACCAGGATGTCTGCTGTGAAACAGTCTTTCCTAGAAATAGCTGCTAACATTTTTGCTTAAATGGAAACCGAGCCAAGTGACTGAAGGTAAAAAAAGAAAATTAAATTGGGTATGGTTTTAACCCAAACTGAGGAGCTCTAAAATAGTGATTTTGAAACCTATTATTTTATAAGATAACTAGGAAATATCACTTTTAAAAAGTTTTGGAAATGAAGGCATACTGTAAAGTTAAATAATGAACCACCCTCCCCCAAAACATATATTTTTAAATAAAAAATTTTAAAGTCAGATATAGAATACTTCACTGTGAGTAGTTGTTTAAGGAAGCTGAGAAACAAGAATTCTGATTTTGTATCTATAGTGTTAGGCTGTGTCTTTCTTTAGGTGGATTGAGTCCATTTATTAAGGGATATTAATGACTAATGACTATCATTTCCTGTTATTTTTGGTGGTAGTGTATGCATGTCTTCCTTCTTTGGGTTTTTCTTCTGTGGGATTATCTGCTGCTTGTGGTTTCATGTGTGTATCTAGCTTCCTATGTATGTATGTATGTATGTATGTATGTATGTATGTATGTATGTATGTATGTATATATATACATATAAATACATATATATAGTGTGTGTGTGTGTGTGTGTGTGTGTGTGTGTGTGTGTGTGTGTGTGTGTAGCTTTATCTATAGTGCTTTGTGTAGGGCCATATTTGTGGATAGGTATTTTTCTAAGATAGGTTTTGTCATGAAATTTTAGGTTTACTCCATCTAGGGTGAATTATAATTTTGCTGGTTAAAGTAGTCTGAGTTAACAGCCATGCTCTTTTAGTGTCTGTATAACATCTGACCAGGATCTTCTACATTTCATTGTTTCCATTGAGTAGTCTGGTGTTATTCTGATGGGTCTGCCTCTATAGATAACTTGGCCTTTTTACTTGGCAGCTCTTAGTATTCTGTATTCTATAGGTTTAATGTCTTGATTATTGTGTGGTAAGCAAACTCTTTGGGGGGGTCTAGTCTATTTGGTGTTCTATAAGCTTCTTGTATCTTTATAGGCACTTCCTTCTTTAGGTTAAGAAAGTTTTCTTCTATGATTTTGTTGAATATAATTTCTATGCATTGGAGCTGGTATTCTTATTCAATTCCAATTATTCTTAGTTTTGGTCTTCCCGTGATGTCCCATACTTTATGGTTGTTTTGCATTATGAGTTTTTTGGTTTTGCTTTCTTTGACTGACATATCTATTTTCATGATTGAATCTTCCACACAAGAGATTCTTTTTTCCATTTCTTCCATTCTGTTGGTTATGCTTGCATCTGGAGTTTTGGTTCATTTCTTCAGATTGTCTATCTCCAGCGTTTCCTTGGTTTGTGTCTATATTGCTTCCTTTTTATTTCAGTTTTTAAATCTTTAAATGTTTACTTCACCTGTAGGGTTGTTTTTTTCTTGGTTTTCTTGTAGTACTTTATTTTCTTTCAGGAATTTGTTGATCTCTTCCAATTTTTTGTTTGCCTTTTCTTCTATTTCTTTTAGGGAATTTTACATTGGTTTTTAAGGCTTCTATTATCTTCATAAAGTTGTTTTTCAGGTCATTTCCTTCTGTTTCTTCTGCATTGCCATGATCAAGTTTTGTTGTTGTAGAACCACCAGATTCTTGTGATGCAATGTTGTTCTTTCTAGTGTCATATGCATTCTTTCACTAGTGTCTGCCCATTGCTTCCTCTATTCACTGCAGGATTTGTTTGTGTCTCAGGGAGTTGATTTGGGTGCAATCTGTTCTGTCTATGTCTCAGGAAGCCTCTCTTCCTCCAAACTGGGTTCTTGGTCCACCTATAGGTAGAGTATTCTGTGTCACAGTGACCCCTCTTTCCAAGTAGGTGCTGACACACTGTGGGTATCAGGTGGCCTATTTTTATCCAGTCAGTGCTGAGGAACTGAGGGTCTCAGGGAGTTTCTCTTGATCCAATAGGAACTGAGAAACTCTCTTAGTCTCATGGGTGTAGAAGATCTGTGGGTTTCTGGTTGACATTGAGGTGGAAGTGTGATGGGGTAGATTTGGGAATGAGGCAGGGTTTTATAGTTGGGGAGTCCAGCAAACTGGATTTTACTGGGGCTTCTGGCCTTCAGGGATTTTCCCAACTGGCCTGGATTTAGAGCAGTGATGAGTTGGGGTGGTGGATTGTAAAATTCTATTCCTAAATTCAGAACACAATTTAAAAAGGATAGACAAAGAAATCTAGTATGAACAGAGCTATGTGTTATCTTCCTACTGGTTGGTGTTCATTAATGCCTTATTGTGCAATTATAGTTGTTAGGGAGAAAAGACATCAATGATCCAACCCCACTTTTGATTCTGTAATTACATTCTTGTTGCTGTGATAAAATACCAGGAACATAGGTGGTATACAGACCTATATGCAGGCAAAACACCCATACACATAAAAATAATAAGACTATATTTAAAATTTTTAAGAGCAAAATACAATGGAAAATTACAAAGCAAGTTCTGTAATAGTGTAATAGGTCTGTGCATTCTGAAAGCACTGGGATCGTATGCCTTTGAAATGTGACCAGAGCTCTGCCATGCTCTAATACTCCATAGGGCAGTAGAATGATTGGAGTAAATATTAAGTCAGACAGTTCTGGAGAGTCTCTATTTAGCAACAGCTGTATGACTTGCACAAACCTAATATAGTAGAACAGGATTGATAGTGAAACACCACATAATCTTTTGGTCATGGGGCACTGTTTCATAAATGCATCCGTGTTGGTCATTTAAAGACTGCCAGATATAGTTTATTAGATTAAAATAAAGGGGTTAAAGTCAAAAGACACTGTGTGCAACTAGAATGATCTCTTATAGACCATTCAGATGTGCTTGTTTAGAACATCCCTCCACCCATTAAAGCCCATTTGTATTTCCTAATGAAAAAGAAAGGAAAGTTTCCAGAACTGCATATCTAGGTGGTGTTCTCAACTCAGTTTCCTGTGAGAAATGACCAATGTTGATGTCAACTCACAGAGAACAATTTTACAGTCTTCTCAGAATTGCTCTAATTCTGTCTGTCCATCCGTTCGTCCATCCATCTCTCTCTCTCTCTCTCTCTCTCTCTCTCTCTCTCTCTCTCTCTCTCTGTCTGTCTGTCGGTGTGTGTGTGTGTGTGTTTATGTGTATATTTGTTCCTATATTAATTTTTGAGATAGTCATTAAAATAAGACGGGTACCAAAAATCTTTGTCCTGTTTATAATCAATAGCATCTCTGGCCCATTTTCATATGTTTATCCAAATATATAAGTGTTATGCTTTTTATATTTTATTGCTCATAATTTAAAGATACTGTCTCTAAAATCCTCAGAGGAAAAGGGTGAGATAAACAGACATAAAGACAAGTGGAGAAAGAACAAGAAGAATCTCATAAGAAAAAAGATCATTACACTTGCATAAGATTCTGTGGTTTGTTTTGTCCTATTCTGGTGTGTTGATTTTGTGTTATATTTATTTTTATATTATACTTATTACATTACACTATTGTCCCCTGGAAGTCTGTTTTATTAATGAGAGACAGAAAGGAAATGACTCCAGAAAGGAGTGGAGGTGGAGAAGAGCTGAGAAGCAGAGGAAAGGAAAACTGTAATCATGAAATATTATAAAAGAAAAAATTCAATAAAATAAAAATATTATGATGTTAGGAGGGTTGAGGTAGTCACTTTTATTGACCACCGACACTAGGTTTTCTAACATGTATTCTCCAGAAGTATTATTGTTGTCTCATTTAGATATCCAAGACAATATTTACAAAGTAAGGTAGCCAGGGTATGTTATAATAGAAGATTTTCTTTTCTGTTCTGGATGCTTGACGGCTATACTTGGGATGTCCTGTGCTCAGATTTTTGTGTCTTCACCTAGACTTGTAAGCTATTGACGTCTATTCATACTCACATATTGTAGTATACAGGCAACTATTTCTCTGGCCTCTTCTCTGTTGGCGTCTGAAACTCCATACTTGGATATAATGTGTTTTGATCAAATTCACCCTTACACCTTCCCATCCAAGCCTCCCCCACCCCTACTCATTTTTCCTACCCAAATTAATATTATTTTTGCAAGCTTACTCAGTCTGCTCAGTGTACACTGGTTTAGAGCCATCTACTGGAGCCATCTACTGTAAGGATGTATAACTTCACAGGGATGATATCAGTGAAGAAAACTGACTTTCTTGCTTTCTTAGTCATTAATTGACAGTAATTTCTAGCCATGGATGTGAGTTCATGAGGCCTATCTGCATCTGTGCTGATGTTTTGGTCAGCCTCATCTTGTGTGGGTTTTCAGCATGCAGTCATTGCTGCTATGATTTAATATTGAAAACGCACTGACATGTCAACTAAATGCTCCCTTTTGGGAGTTAAGGGCAGTAAAGCCTTGCCCAAGAATTACACCTGCATTATTTAATGACCTCCTGAAGTCTCCAGTTCCAAACATAGTAATAATAATAAGAGGATTCCTAGTAATTTATAAGGGGGTAAGACTGTTTCTCAGCCTAGTAGGCTATTTTTCTTTGAAACACATTTATGGAACATAGAAACAAAAATTATTTTTTAGAAAAACCAAAAAAACATACATTATTGATATAAGAATAAATAAAACACAAAAATTGTGAGAGATACTTTATTGACTGAAAGATCATCAGCTACAATAAGAAATTTACTGTAGTGGATGAATTCCTAATTAAGGTCTTTTTTTATTTTTTAATAATGTTTTAGTTAAGGTTTCTTTAGCTGCAACAAAACACCATCACCAAAAGCAAGTTGAAGAGCAAAGGAGTTGGTTTGCAGTTCCACATCATAGTACATCACTAAAGGAATTCAGGACAGGAATTCAAACAGTGCAAGATCCCGGAGGCAGGAGCTGATGCAGAGACCATGGAGGGTCGCTGCTTATTTGCTTGCTCCTCATAGCTTTCTTGGCCTTCTTTATTATAGAACCCAGGACCATCAGCCCAGGATAATGTTACTCAACATGAACTAGGCCTTCTGTCATCAGTCATTAATTTTAAAAATGCTCCACAAGCCTACCTACAGTCTGATCTCATGCAGGCATTTTCCCAGTTGTGGCTCCTTCCTTCTAATGACTATAGCTTGTATGAAGTTGACATAAAACTAGCTAGGACAGATAGGAAAACTGAGAAAAATAATAATAAATGGAATTTAAACCTGTCTGTCCAATATGAAATCTCTTAACATGCTATTGTCATGGGACTATTAAAATGTGGCTAGCTTAGCAGAAGACTTATTTATATTGTTATTTAATTAAACATATTAAAACTAAGAGTATAAAATAGCTCAATAAGGTTTACATTGACTAATTACAGTTAAAATGATAATTTGAGGATTATAGAATTTTAAATTCAATGCACAATAAATAATCATTTGAGATTCTTTTTACCATTTTTAATGTAATTCTAAAATTTTTAAGTGTTAAGTAGGACTCATTATCTCTAAACATCAAAGTGTAGATTTTGACAAACAGGAGTCCTCTGAACAATTTTATCAGATCAAAGTGATTAATGATACATGACCTTCCCAAGACAGAAAATTTTATATGTAATTTAGAAAACCTAAATTTATTTCTGTAACAAAATTACGTACTTACAAATGTTCTTCTATATATACAATCATACAATTTTAAAACAATATCTTGAAATTTAGTGAGACTACTGAGTTTGATATATACTATATATACTATAGAATTTTTCAGTGTGAAATAGACTCTTCCCATTACACATATTCCTCTGTAGTATTGCTTGTACAGATGCCTATGGCCTAAAGTCACTTTCAATCAAGTGTGTTAGATACTCTAAAATCAATTATTTTATTCCAAAGAAATAAGTACATCTTTACAGCATATATAACAAACAATTATACTTATTTGTTAAAAGTAATTTATTGGTTATGAATTCATTGGTTTTTATTAAACTCAATTGAATTTAATTCAATTTTTTGGCTAAAACTTTATCTTTTTAAAATCAGTTTCAAATTAATTAAATATACATTCCAACTTTACATATTAAACCATTCTTTAAAAATTCTCAACTTAATAATTAACTTATTCAATGGTAAAATGCAGTGAAAATACTTGATGAACAAACTAATTTTAAACATTTATGGGCAAATGTTATGATGACTGAATTTATCCTATGATTGGCCATTTTTCTAACAGTTTATGAATGATCTCATGTAACTTCATCAATATATAATATTAATACAAGAAGATATAATGATATTGTGATACTTGCATTGTAGTGCTTACTCTCATTGTTGTAGTGAATCACAAGATTATCTGGTACCTTTAGCAATAAAAATACAATGAAATATCATCTTCTAATCTCAAACTCACCATTACCATTGCAATGTTTGTTCCTGACTTTGTTAGACAAGTTGAACATTCATTGATATGAAATATTTCATTATGTCCTAGCAATATTGTGGAATGATACAAGTTATAAATCACCTAGAAGTTTTTATTTGAGCTGTTTTACTTTTATTTCTGTATCTATTTCATGTGTCTATCTGTTTGTATGAACATAAATGTACAGGATCTTATAGAAATCACAAGAAGGTAAAGTTACAGACAGCTCTTAACCATTGGATCTGAGTGCTGGAAGATATACTCTGGTCCTCTAAAAGAGCTACGTAAGTCCTTAAACATGGAAGCATCTTTTTTCCTGTCTTAGACCTAGGTTTTCTGACTCTAAACTTTTTTGTAGATCTGTCACAGCTAGAGCCCAAGCAGCAAGTAATATTTGTAAAATTAATTTCCCCTTGGAGTAGATGTAAGATCATTTAAGGATTACCAACACTCTTGTCACATTCATTTACACTAGTTTTGAAGGTAGCAACTCTTTATTGTTTTAAACTTTATTAACCCTATAAACATCTGCCTCTGATGAAGGCAGTAATAATCCATATTCACATAATGACACAGTCATTCATTTTATGAAAATTTATTTGACTTCAGATTCCTGTGCTGCTGTTCTCTGATATTTTTACAGTCTCATCATACATGCTCATTATGGTATGCTTTTTATTTGTAATTCTGTCTGACATAAAAATCATGTTTTGATGCAACTGTAAAGATTTCTTTAATTCTAAATATTTATATAACATTATTGCTTTGTGTTCACTAGTACACTCTATATGACACAAACATTTTTTGCAGAACATCAAGTATCATGATGCAATCTTATAACCATGTAATTTAGGATTAGGAGGCAGAGTCATTAGATTCATTAATTTGAGGCAAGCTATATTGTTGCTACCTCACATTTTTCTTCTGTTAAGATAGTCAATTTATATATTTTTATAAACGTTTCTATAAAGTTTTACTTCTATACATGTAAGTGAATTTACAGCTTTTATATCCATTAAACAGTTAATAGTTAATACCTCTCTCTTATCTATTACTTTATCTAGCAGCCTTACAATTATTAAAGAGCATCTTAAAATATTCCACTTGGAATTACAAACTATGTGTTGTGGTTTTATGTATGTTATAATTTTATTGACTTCATTCTTTGCAGTTTTCATATATATATATGTGTGTGTGTGTGTGTGTGTGTGTGTGTGTGTATAATGGAGTCTACTACTCTCATCCTCTTTCTTACTCCCATCCCAGGTTGTACAATCCCACGTGTATCTGAATCCATATTTAGTTCTTTATTTAGTTTTATTTCAAATTCTCTGTGTGTCTGTCTGTCTGTCTGTCTGCTTCTCCATCTGTTTGGGGCACTGTAGTGTCCCAAGAAAGCCAGACAAGGATGCCAGAGCCTCTAGATATAGAGTTACAGAAGGTTGTGAGCTTCAAGATGCCTGTGCTGAGAACTGAACCCAACTTGTGAGCAAGATCATTGTACATTTTTAACTCCTGGCTCCCTCTCCAGGCCAGATATTATTTTCAATGTTCTATTTCTATGTGTTTTATAATGTACTAATAAATTTTATGGGAACAAAGAGAACTTTTTTAACCAGTTTATATTTAAAATAATCTGGTGACCACAGTACAGTTACCAAACTTATCCAACATATTTATTAGAAATAATAATACTTCTAAATGAATTATCACGCTTCCTGGAAAAAATGTACATTCCATATCACCAGTTTTATTATTAAAGCACATGAAAACAGATTATAAATACAAAAAAACTATTTAGGTACTGGATAAAATAAACTTAAGTAATCAATGTATATTTGATATGTTTTATTTATATTTGACATTGTAAAATAAAAACTTCATAAAGTATTATAATATGCATTTAAAGAATTAAGAAAATGTTGATGTTTGTAAGTGTATACGGATAGAAATATATTGCAATGTGATGCAGAGTCAAAAGGAACAATGTTGCTATATCATACTATTTCTAACTCTTTAAAGAAGTATTTTCAATAAATTTATAAGATATCTTGATGTATGTTTCTGTGATAAGTGAGAGCATTAGGTAATAAAAGTAACAATAATTATAACATTAATAAAATTTTTCTGTTTCTGTGAACAAGCAGTGCAGGCTGGAGTCAAATTTGCCTCTCATTTGCTGCTGCTCATTCACAATTACTGAGTCATCTCTGTCATATTGGAGTAACATCCATTGCATCAGGCACTTTTAAAAGTTTATCACAAAAATGTAATATTTTTGAACGTCTCAAGTAAACTGTACAGGGAACCTTTTTTTTTTAAGTCTTCATTGTGAAATTTATAATTTAAAATTCATTTTATTAAACCAGGTAATGCATTACTTCATTTCCCATACATTATAAGATAGAACTATTGTTAGCAAATTCTATAGGGACTCCAGTAAATACACTTAATATGAAAATGATTCACATAAATTTTCTTTATGAAACACAAATAAGAGGAAATCATTGATATACTTAGAGCCTGTGTGTTTACTTCAGATACGGGAAAACAACTATGGTGGACACTTAATTTTGACAAAATATCAAAACATTCATTCAGTACGTACATAAATCAGAAGAAACTATTGATAACTGATGAATTACATCTCAGAAGTTTAAATGACTCTATGAGGTCCATAGTGAAAGTGAAGTTTATTGAGTATGACTTGATCACTATGCTGTAAGTACAATGCAATGATGGGTAACAAACTTTTCCTATTGGGAGAACATCTTGTCACTTATATAAAATATTTAACAAAATAATTTACTGTTTCTTATCCAAGAATATCAAAATGATTTTGAAAGTCACGTTCAGGGAGCCTATTAGTATGATTGCTATTGTTCAAATGCTGTGATCCATTTTGCTATTTTCACCCCAGTCAAACAGTCTTGGTTTGGGTGGTTGAAGCTTTTGGCTGAACTAAACTGTATGCTTTTCTAATGATACTATGGAATAACTGGCATTTGTTTACTTCCTCTAAGCTATATGTTATTTTCTATAGATTACTGTGATAGCTGTTAAAAATATGCAAAACATTGATACTTAAAGTGTTTTTACAAAGTATTGAAATACTGAATTCCCTTAAACAGATAAGTTGAGTAGTTGTATCATAAAGGAAATATTATTTTAATTTTATATTTATTTTTATCTATGAGCCTGAATGTTTTACATACCTGGACATGTATGTAGCATTTGTTTATACCTGCTTTCTGTAGAGTTCAGAAGAAGGCATCACATCCACTGAACTAAAGGTAGGGATAGTCATGAGATAGAGAGCATGTGGGTACTGGGAAGAATACCAGGATCCTCTTCAAGATTAAAAAAAATGCTTTAAACCACTGAGCAACCTTCCTGTCTCTCATAATGAAATCATTTGAATAATATTGATAGTTCTATAATTCAAAAGAAAAATCCAGTTTCTGAAGTTTCATCTGAAGTATCAGTATATGTAATAGCTGGTTTTAGACTCTTATTTCTCAGGGTTTTAGTTTTCTACATCAGATTTCTTTGTAATATTCATGAGTCTTTTCTTTTGTTTATATTTATGCCACTGAAAAGCAGCAGTATTTGTGATAGGATCCCTTAGAGAGTGATTCATCTCTCTCTCTGGTCTCCTGGAACCTATAGAGGTATACTCTACATCTGTGCATATTTCTTCTTACCCATAAAGAGCCAGTGTTTACAAATAAGATTATTCATTAACTCTTGAGATACAGTTGTGGTTTTAAAGACTTGCTTCTGTGATAATTTATACACTTTTAAAATTCTCATTGGTCTGAGCATAGTACCTTCTCATTACTATTTCCCTTAATCCATAGCTCCTTAAATTTCTGACCAGAGAGTAATCTCTAGTGTGAAGGAACAAGAGACATGCTTTCCCTCTGATACTGTTGTTGGTAATATGACACATGAAATGCTCCATGTTTTTCTTATCTTAAAAATAATTGCTCTATAGAAAACCACACCCAGATAGAAAAAGAAAACTTGAAACTATCAGCCCTAAACAGGATTCCTCTATCAAACCCTCTAACCATATCCAAAGGCTCAGGGAACCATGCAGAAGGGACAGAAAGAGCATAAAAACAGGAGAGATGGAGTACACCAAGTAACAAAGGCCTCTGATTAAATATGAGCAAAACTCATATGAACTGAGAGAGACAAGAGATGGCATAGAGAATACATAGCTCTGCACCGGATCATGTGCTCTTATATTATTCCAATTCAGTGTTTCTGTGGGATTCCTGGGCGTGTAGACGAGTAGGTTTCTTATTCTTGTGCCATCTCTTGGGTTATTTTTCTTTTTTGTTTCGTCTAATTTCTATGTGTTAGTTTTGTTTTATCTAATTATGTTATATGTTATGTTATTATTATCTTTTAGAAGCCTGTTTGTTTCCTCTTGGAAAACAGGAAGGAAGGAGATTCAGGGGGTGGGAGGATAAGGAGGAACCATGAATAGTAGAAGGAGGGGACACCATTACAGGGAGAGAAAATATGTGAAAAAAATTCAATAAAATAGATAAATCAAACTTTATGTATAGCTAAAATAACGGATGAAATAATTTCTTTCTTAGGCAGGTGGGTGTGTCTATGTATGAATGAATTTAGAATGTCTGGTAAAACCAGGTCATCTTTTTCATGTGCTCTTTGCTCAGTTATGTCTTCACAAACTCAGCAGTTCCGTAATCTGTCGAACCCACTGTGTAGAATACTTACAGGAATACTGAGAGAATAGGATTAACGGAATTATTTATTTTCCTTATTCTTAGTGAACGCTGACTGAACTGTGGTTATCTCTATGTCAGTGATACAACTCCAGATGATTGGCTTTTTTTTTTCAATTCTAAACATTCAAAATGGTCTTAAATTTAGTGAATATCCTTCAAAAATTTTACAATTAAGAGTATCATGGTAAAGCAAAATTTATCTATCCATCTGTCTATCTCTCTATTGTATTAAATTTCTGACCTGTCCAGCCTAAAGTAGGGACCGGCAGACCTTCAGTCCCACAGAAACACATAGAGGCTTATATTAATTACAAACTATTTGTCCTATGGCTCATGCTAATTTCTAGCTTGTTCTTGCATCTTGGCCCATTTCTATTAATCTCTGTCTGCCATGTGGCTTGTGGCTTACCTGAGTTACTTTACATTTTTCTCCTTGAGTGGCTGGATTGCATCTTCCTCTGACTCCACCTTCCTTCCCCTTTAATATGTGCTTTGATTTCCTGTCTGACTATAAGCTGTGTTGTCATAGGCCAAAAAGTCCCTGTATTAACCAATGATATTCACAGCATACAGAAAGACATCCTACACCATTTCCTCTTTTCTGTCTAACCAAAAAGGAAGGTTTCAATTTCAGCAGAGAAAAACTACATATAACAAAACAGCTATCAAGCAAAAATTACAGTTAAACTTTTAGCCTATTTTTATTTAGCAAAATTAAAGAAAATATTCTATCACCTACCTTATCCTTCTGAGTTCAAAGTTTCACATCTCATTTACCTTTTATTATAACTAAGGAAAAGAGTAATTATATCTAATCTTCAGCTACATCAAAGACCACAGAAGGATATAATGTTTCCCAAGTAAACAGAAAGTGCAAGCAACTTGCAAAATCTAAACATGGCAGATAACATCTAGCTGCATGGACAGTCACCCAAAGTTCCTCTATAATGGTAAGGCATGCATCTTCAGCCTACTGGTCTAAAGTCACTAGCACCTTTCAATGAAGCAGGAAATTTGAGGACTACTCTGCCCATTTTTACATTGTTTGCTAGTCATTTCTCCTTGTGACCTCAAGAATGCTTGGAAGTTTTCTCTGCAAAATAGGAACCTGAAGGACCATCTCAGCTTGTTCTGCCAAAGTCCAGAGGTCACTTTCCTATGGATTATGCCTGTCCTGTTTATACAGCATACTGTCAGGCAGTTGGATCAAGAAAAACTTCTTGTCCAATGGCTAACTTTTGCTGCAAAAAAAGTAAGCAACCTATGTAGTTATTTGATGCCCATCATTCTCTTGAGGTAGACTCATGCTGCCAGGAGCAGACCTGTCTCACTGTCCAGAAAAGTCTAAGTTCTTAAAAATATTTTAAATGCCATGTTCTGTAGGTCTTTGAAGTGTTTGAAGATTGCCTATCTAATTAAAATACATGATTATAAGTTTGGTTATCATAGATAACTATTAACCTACATGTCTTAATTATACATTACATTTTTAAATGAGTTACATAAACATAATACATTAAATAAGAATAAAAGTATAAATAAAGTATAACAAACTGATCTTAAATTTATATCAGAATCCAAAATCCATACCAATGCAAAATATTCGAGATTAACAATGTTTTTGGATGTGTTAGATTCAATAATCTATCTTTTAAAATTATTTCCATATTATATTCCCCCATTTTTCTTAGAAAGAGATTGAGTCTGACCATTAACCATTTATAATGAAAAAAAAATTTATAAACAAAAGTTTGGAAATTTGTGTGTAGTTTTCCACTACTACTTCCTTCTGATTGGGGGCACTGGCAATCTTATGGGAATCCTGAAGCTGGATCATCTTAGTCAGCAGTCTTGAAGCTGGTGTGGCTATCTCTTCCCATCAGAGATATTTTTCAGAGGGTTTTCTTTGATCAAACTATATTAGCCTGGAAATAATCCACAGGTTCTCATCTTCTGTAAAAACAAAAGTAAAACTTATTTTCCAAAACAACATATGCTTAGATCCAAATTTCAAAGTGAAGATACCTTTAAAATATATATGTTCACTTAATTTAGCAGCCTTTACACTCAAATGTCTTTCTGCAGTTAGCTCATAAACAGTTAAAAGAAAACACAATAATTTCCATAATCCAGAAGCTGTATTTTCCATCTTTACATGGCTTTATTATTTTTATTAGTCTATTTCTCCTTTTTAAGGACTTTCTCTACCCTTTTTCTTTATTCTCCCAAGCCTACCTATTTTTTTTTACATACATTGTAACATATTTAGAGATTTTCTCCATTTGAATCTGTTTTATTATAAATCCTTAATCATTCTACAACTGGGATTGTTTTTAAAATGCATCCCCACAGGAAAACAAGCATTCCAGGATAGAATAAATTCACTTTTGACTGAATCATTTTCCATGTTGCATTGAGGCATCCTGCTGGTTTCATTGATTTTTGTAGAGCAAATAAACCATACACCTGCCTGCTATGGTTCACTTTATTACAGGAACTTCTGGAGTGTAATGTTCTTGAACAACCAAATATTCTATATGTTCAAAGTGTTCAGTCTTATGACAAAAAGGAAGAAAAGATTCAGTTACTGTCTTATAAATAATAATGATATAAGAGTGATTAATAATAAAAGTTCTTATTCACTGAAATAATTAAATAGCATTATAACATATTCACAAAATATAAACTAGAATATATAAATTATTAACATATGACTACTCTAAGACATGATATAGATCAATATTATAGAATAAGTAAAAGTAAAAACAATGAATTTTTCATTTTTTTTTCCTGAGTACAATACTGTGCTAATCTACAAAATTGACGTCAACAAAAATAAATACACTTTTTGAGACATTTTTTTCAAGTGCAGTGAGCTTGCCTTGAGTTTACTATGTAGTTGAAGGTGGCCTTATACTTCTGAACTTCCTATCTCCATTTTCCCACAGATGCTACACCCAATGTTCTAAGCTAAAGATGAAACCCATTGCTTCATGCATGCTAAACAAGCACTGCCAGCTGAATCACATCTCCAGCTCCCCAGCTTAGAAGTGGTAGAAGGACAAAGCTCTAAAGATGCACAACATTTATCAGTCAAATAAATATATTTCTGGGGAAATTAACCTAACAAAGACTATATTAAAGTCAAAATTTGAAAGGTCTCCTCCATTTATGGCAACTCTGGTACAAAGGAGACAATGATTTATACAGCCCTTAAACTCCTCCTCTCTATACTGCATGGAGAAAAAAAAATTAAAACATTACAATTAATTAAATATCCCTATGCCTCCATGTATAGGAAGCTAATTTAAGGCAATGGATTTGGATCAGAAGTGTGGTGCTTGAGTAAGGAATGATAATCAGTTGGAAGCTGTTTCTGAATAGTCTTTCTAGCTATGAGATAAAGCCCCTGAAAATATACACTGGGCATGCAAAGACCAAAGCTAAAGTGTCAGCTTAAATATCCAAGGTAATTACCAATCATGCCTCTGCCTCTCAATGATGTTTGTTGTCCACAAGTCAAGGTATGCACTAATTTACCTGCTCTAGCAGAATGACTTGTGTTTTCTTCACCATCTTAATAATGGAGAAAATTACTTATTTAATAAATATTCTCAAACAAATTTAAACATAAATATAGCAGGTATAGAGTATTAGTATAATATTCTTACTACTTACAGTGATTTCAGGGAATCTGAATATAAAGGATGAATAATTTCTTTGTATTATAAATAGGTTAAACTATTAAAAAACAACAAAAATGTTTTAGTTTCACAAAAATCTAAATTCAATATTTGTCTCATTTTTATCAGTTATGCAGATTTGCATCAGTTGTATCATGCTTGTCTATCTGGAAAATATATTGAAGGGGACAGTAGACCCATTCCCATAGGATTGGAAATTGGATTAAGTCAAATACATTATGAAAGGACTTAATACAATGTTTAGCATAATAGCAAGAGCTAGAGAGCTTCATTTGTTTACTAATGGCTATCAGAGATAGAATCTATTATAAAATTGTCTTATTTCTTCACAAATGCGCTAACTTAGTGTGTTCTATTATAGATAGACTGAAGGCAGTATATGTATGGGTGCTTTCTAATTGGATTTAAAACTTCATCAAAAGGAATTACATACCTGCTATACTACATCTGGCTAAGAATTCATGACTGGGGAGCTCCCATTCCCCAGGGGTGAACCTACTACTATTATCTCACTAAGTTGACATAGTAGTAAACTGTCCTCTAAATTTAATATAAATAATATATATTTTATATAATTTATATAATATAATTTATATATACATATAAATTTATATAATATAAATATATACAAATTTATATAATATAAATCCCTTTGCTCATAGATTAGTGGATCTAACAAACGTCATCAGAGAAGTTTCTTTGTGCATGGATGATGATTAAAGCCAAAATTTACAACTGGCTAACATACAGAGAATCAGTATTAATAGACTGCTCAAGCACATATGTGTTGTGGAGTATGAATTTAACTGGGAAAATATGTGCTCTATTTCTTTATGCACGAATTTCTTAATGATGTAAAGATGTGTGTGATTAATTATGTGAACATGTCACATTTGTCTCACCTTGCCTGCCTAAGACACCTGATTGGTCTAATAAAGAGTGGAACGGCCAATAGCAAGGCAGAGAATGGTAAGCAGGGTTGGCTGTAGAGAGAATAAATAGAAGGGGAAATCTAGGCTCAGAAAGAATGAGAAAAGAGAAGTGAAAAAGGAGAGAAGGAGGTACATACCTTGAGTAAGAAGCCAGGCAACGACCAGCCAGCCAGTTACGGAAAGCACTGAAGGTCAGATATACGGAAAGAAGGAGAAAGGGATAAAAAGCTTAAAGGCAAAGGGGAACAGGTTGTTTAAGTTAAAACATCCAGCCAGAAAAGAGTCTGAGCTAAGCTGTCAGGCTTTGGGAGCTGTTTGGTTGCCCCAAAGAAAAAGCCTGGTACATATATGGGATATCTATATCACATCATTCCCAAAGGCACAGAGACCATCACAGGAAAAGATACCAAAAGATTCTAAATACCAGAGGTCAGGAAGTACTAGAGAGAAACTGTGACTTGTGGAAATGGGTGTTGTGGAGTATTTATTTTACCAGGTAAGGAGGCGTTCCATTTGTTCATGCTGTACTTGTTAACTATGTAAAGATGTGTTGCATTTGTGTTAATTAAATGAAATTAACCTGGGCTCAGGAAGGGGGGAGTAGCTACTAGTTGATAGGAGGTATCAGGGAGTAGCTTAGTGTGGGTTTTTGTTTTTGTTTTTGTTTTTTTTGTTGTTGTTGTTTTTTTTTTTGTTTTTTTTTGTTTTTTTTTTTGTTTGTTTGTTTTTTTTTTTTTGAGGGGGGCAAAGATGGAAGAGAGTGGCTTCCAGGGATGACAGCAAAAAAAAAAAAAAAAAAAAAAAAAAAAAAAAGTTAAACGGTTGCTACTCTAGCTCTCTAAGCTAGCAGGTTTTCACCTTAACCTTTGAATCTCAAATTTTATTAGAACTAGAGAGATTTAGTTAGAGCTACTTTTAGTGGCAGCATCAGAGCCTTTGTTTGGGGGGAACATATTTGCCCCCAGGCTAAAGCCTTAGCAGCTGGGCTGCTAGTAGTTTACAGGGCAGCCTCTGTAGAATGTAAAACAAAATGACAGGGCAGCTATGCTCATGAGCTCACAGCAGCTGTAGTTTGCAGCACAGCATCAAGTCCTTTATACATGGACTTGGAAGGGTGTCATGAATGGTAACAGTTGATTGCTTGTGGGAGAGGGGAAGCAGGTTTTCAATAAGGCTATGCCCTAGTAGATGGTCATATACATATGACATTACAAAATACAACAGAACACAGGTCATGGATAAGGGATGTGGGAGTGGATTTTGGAGAAGTTAGAGTTAGAAGTTCAGTGTGGACATGATCAAGATAACATATAAAACTCTAAAAGACAAGAAAATTATTTAAATATTGAAAGAATGATCACAAATTTATTATTTTCATTTAACTCAAATCTTTTCTTAATAGCACACTGTATTTGTGGTCTTAAGTGGTATTTGACTAAATATACTAACAACAGTTTAAGGTAATTTGGGTTAAGAGATTAATTGAATGTCTGACCCATAATAATATTTTCTGAAGAGGCATTTTTATGGTTAAAAAACTAATCTATCAATATTTCTAGTAGCATGTGACTTAGCATAGTGATTTGATTAGTGGATTCAAGCCCTCTTCCATCATTCATCATGACTTCAGCATCTCAATGAGGATGTACAATGGTATTCTAGCCCTCTCAAGGGTAAGATGGTAAGAGGGTACATATAGACAGAGGTGCTAGTGGAAAGTGAGAATAAAAATAAAAACCCTGATTAGTAACATCTCCCCCTACTTTTCTATCACTCTTCTCTGTTCACCACTGAGATGACTGAAGTCACACTCATCCCTCTCAAAATATTGACAAGGAACGGAACATATCTAACTCACTTTTGTTCTGCTTATGTCTAAATTTTTAATCATCAACATAATGTACTGTATATTTGACAAATGAACTCTCCCCTTTCTAAATATAGGTTTTTAATTCTCACAGTGTTCCAAATAATTAATGCCACCTTTACAGATTTTATATGGAGCACCCCCCCCCCCCCATCGTTCAGATGGAATACTTCAAAGAGAACAGTCAGAAAATATTCTGGTTTTGCCTTTGTTTAACTGTAAAATGACATAGATTTTGCACTGTTTTGGAGGATCTTCAAATCAAGTAATCCAGCCCCATCCTAGTCTTAGTTGGGTGCTTGCAGTACAATGTATTTCTGAGCGTCCTGGGAAAGCAATCACTTCTGCATTGTTGGGCCTGTGCTCCTCTGGCTTCTCCACCTCAGAGCTCTCACCTGCTGGCTGTCGTTTCCAGAACAACCTTGATTACAAGTGGCCTTAGCTGCAGGGTAGTGCTGAATGTGCATTTTCTCCTATCTTTAGTACATTTTTCTCTTTCACAATTGCTATTAATTACTAAGATAAAATATGCATCTCTCTTTCTCTGTGTGTATTGTTAGGAAATTAAATTATTGAAAATTATTGATATGCTTGTGAGAAAAGTTTTGATATATCTTTTCCAAATTCTATGAAACCAGCATTTTATTTGATACACCACAACATGAATTATCTTGCTCCTCTTTAAATATATTTAGAAATCACAAAGCTTTCGAAGTCTTCCTTAATATCTTTTTTCAAAATATATGTAGAAAACACAGCACTATAACATTGCAAGTAGGTCACATAGACCTCCCTGGAGGAAAAAGAAACTAAATCATTTTAATATACTTATTACTTGAAACCCATCTGAAATCTTATTACTGCTAAGGATGGAGAAGCTTTATTCTGTTTTCCCTTTGGCTGATGACTTATTTACATATCAACTTCTTCCATGGGACTTGGAGGGGACAATAAATGGGCATTTGATCAAACAATAAAATGGTATTCAGAAATGTCTTCTAATGGAGATCCTTCTTTCGTTGGATTAAGAATTTGAAGTGATCATTATGTCATGAGCTAATTGCTAAGTGGCAAAAAGCTTCTGAGTCTGCATTGTTCATGTCTGGCACAATCACACAGGCATTGGACTTGCAAATGCCAGCTTTGGCTCATGGCAGCTTAGTGTAATGTATGAAAATCGGAGATGGGTGTTTCAAACCAAGAAAATTCAACTCTGATTTTACATGCATGGATAGCACAGACTTGTGTGGCAAAGTGAATGCATTATCCTAATCTCATTTTGCTATTTTAGTCATTTACTTAAGATCTTTTTTATATGAACCATTAGATGAAATGAATATATGGTAAACTTTCCCCTAAAATTCCACATGTTTTTATATTATTCTACTGGTAATGCTATTAATATAACATAGAAAATAAATGATACTCCACAGACTACTTGCAGAAATGCACCTTCCCACACTCCACTTTCCACTACTGATCTGCCAACAAGTAAGGTGATGACAAATTAAAACAGTAGTTTTGATTGAATCTTTCCTCTCTAGGAAATCAAAATTCTTACCTAGCTACCTCATTCAGTAAAAGAAACAAATATTTTCCCTCCATAGCAATTTGATGCCAAATACTGTATCTTAGACACTTAAATTGACAACTATACATTCCTTAGAAGTCATACTTAGAGTAAAAATATTTTCAAAACACTATTATATATGTGCGTATACGCATATAATTATATATATATATATTATATAAGTAATTATAAATACATTTAGTAGGTATACTTATTACAGTTTAGTGGATACTGCCCAGGAATTGAATTAAATCTGTCAATACAATGAAGTAGCTTCCCAGACAACACCCAACAGTACTGCAAATGTGTTTTTGATGATCCCCATACATAGATTGATACTTGAAATAATACACTTAGGTGTTATATTCAGAAAGAAGAGGTGAAATTTTATCTGCAATTGTGGATAGAATCAAAGAATGACAAAGCAAAATTTTTTAAAATTGCTTTATTTATACTGTCTGAAAAAATGACATATGCACCACACTTCTGACTAGATGAGTAGTTTCATAGGCTTATTTAATTTAAAATTTAGGTGCGCCAATCTGAGATGTTTACCTCACAAAATTTTTTGGGAATTCAGAAATTAAGATATTTATTGAGAAAAATGCCAGCATTGTATTTCAGGAACATGTCTTCTATTCTAGTCTTTTTTTTCCCAGTGACTGAAGATTGAACAAAATAAAATTAATGTATTATAATGATATGTTAGCTATTTCTGTGGCAAACAAAGCCTACACATCAGTTGTAGTACCCTAGGGGAACAATGTCTATAACGCAACACATTTTGATTTGCTGACTTCAGGTTCTCTAGACTGCTTTCTTGGAAGGGATATTTTAAAATTTAATGACCCATTTTAGTCTTTAAATGAAACTTGGGCTGTCAGGCTTACACTGTTACTGCTTTTACTTGTTGAACTTTCTCACCTGCCCATTTGGAATGGGCATTAAGAACTATTCTCTGCTTGGCTGGAGAAGACAAAGGATGCTTTCTGAGTTGGTTTTAGGAATAATAATTAGCAATCTCAGTCAACAATAAAGTTTACCAGCATAATAAGATTATAATAGTTGAGGAAGAAGTAAAATAATCAGTAACATATGGCTTTACATTCTTATTTCTATTTCTTTTGGACTAATGATTTCCCAAATGCCAAAATCCGAAAGGATCAATATCACCTCCACTAGTGCCCGAGCGCACAGATCACAATCTCAATCTTACAGTCTTGGGCCATCTCTCCCACTTAGTTTTTCAACGTAAGTTTTCTCTGTTTAACGCTTGGCTGCCCTGCAACTCACTTTGTACTCAGAGAAATCTGCATGCCTTGGCTTCCTAAGTGCTGGGGTTGAAGGCATTAGCCATAATGCATGGCTTTCCCACTCTTTTTAAAGGGTTTCTATGTGTTGTAGCCCTGGATGTCCTAGAATTCCCTGTGTGGACCAGATTGGATTTGAGCTCAGAGGTTTGCCTGCCTCTGCCTCAAGTACTGTGGTAAGCTTTCTACTTCTTTGCTGTCTATAGTATGACATGATTTTTAATAACACACATGTACTACTTCCCTTTTGCCATTCATTTTGCACCAACACAAAGTCAGTGCTTAATAAATTATGAATTATTTTCTGATTTTTACTTCTAAATCTGAGTTTGACTTGATATTAATATTTAGAAACATAACTCTATAGGTAATATTCAACAGTTTTCATATATGTCAAATAAGATTATATAAACTATAGTCACCATTTTCCCATGATTCTTTCAACTAATTTTAGTAATTTAAAATATTTAATTTTTCATTTTTTAATTGCCAAATCCTTAAATATTATTTTCTTGTTTCATTAGCACATCTTTCATGCAGAGTCATCAAATCCTACCAAAAAATTCTTCTGATAGATAATTTACCAATCCATTATGTGTATATTCAGAGTGAATTTTTAATTAAATAAATCATTGGTGTTTTCTAAAACATTTTACTGTATAACTTTACATATTATAATTATAAAATTTTCAACATAACATGTGCTCATATTTTCTTTCATTAAATATCTCCATGTTTATTTATGAAGTATTTTCAATAATTGTATGTGAGACATGATTTAGTAGAGATTTTTTTTCAGAATATATTCCCCTGGAATGGTTTCTTTGCATCTATTCCACTTCTATTTCAAAAATAGTATGATATTTGATATAGGAAAGGAAAACATCTTGTGAAGGAAGCTCTGAGCTTCCATGAATAATTCCATCAATATAGTCTGTTTTCACAGTAGAGATTTTTCCTTGTACTTCCAGCTCTCATAATAGTTTTATTGTAATATAAGATATATGATTGTAAACATAACTGCTTCATCACCATGCTTTTGGAAATCATTTTTGCTTCCCCACAACTTGCTTGCCTATTGTGCCAGGGAATTGAAGGCTACACTGTTGTGGGATATTCTTTTAACTATGTGAATATGTACTGCATGCGTTGATGCTGAATTTGTTTAATTATGTAAAGATGTATTGTATTGGTTTCACCTTGCCTGCCTAAAGCACCTGATTGATCTAATTACAAAGCTGAGCAGCTAATAGCTAGGCGAAGCGCAACAGAGATAGGCAGGGCTGGCAGGCAGAGAGAATGAGTAGGAGGAGAAATTTAGCCTTGAGAGAGAATAGAGAGAAAAAGCCCCAAGGCAAAAGTTAAATGAGAAAAAGAGAAAAAGATTAAGTTATACGAGTTAGCAAGAAATGGGAATGAGATATGGCTGAGCATTCATAACTAATGAGAAGCCTCTGTGTCATGGTTTGGAAGTGGATTGGTGGCCCAAAAGAAAGCCTGTTACACTACATGGGCTTGATTGTTAGCTAATATTTTCTATTAATCTGTGATCTATTGTTCTACTAATTTCACAATGCCTTGATTACTTATTTAGTATTGGGATCAATGTCAGAGTAAATTCTTTAAGCCCATCCTTTCTCAATTATTTATGCTCACTTGCTGCATAAATTTTAGATATGGTATTTCAGTTTTCTCATAAATTCTTTTGAAGTAACTAAATCTGCAAACATGTGGAAGTAGAAGCATCAGAATGCAAAACTGACTCTATACAAGAACATATTGTGATGTTTATTTTTTATATTTCTGTTTACTTTGCTTCTATTCCCAAAATATTCATTATCTAAATGTGGAGTTTGATGTGTAAGACTTGCTTCATAGCCCTAATAAAGTATACCATTATGTAACATATTTTTTGTTTGAGGAACTTTCAGTTTTGAAAGTGTTGCTGTTTAATATCATTGTTCCATGAAGAAAACCACAGGGACAGCTGACCTGTACTAACAAGAGCTCACAAACTCTGGCCTAACCGCTGGAGAGCCTGCATGGGACCAAACTAGGCCCTCTGAATGAGGGATACAGTCACATTGATCAAACTGTTAATGGCCCCAACAATGGGACCAGGAATTATCCAGAATACATGAACTGGCTTTTTAGAGCCCATTCCCTTGCTAAGCCTTGATACAGGAAGGAAGGGGTGGGTCTTGGGTCTTGTCTCAGCTTGGTATGTTAGCTGGTGTTGACTGCTCAAGGGAGGCCTTACCCCTTTGGAAGAGTGGATGGCAGGTGAGGTTGGCAGCAAAGAGAAAAGGGGGGGATAAGGGAAGGGAGGGGGAACAGAGAAGGATATATAAAAAGAATTTTATTAATAATTTTAAAAATATTTTTAAAAATGAAAAGTAAAACACAAAGTTATTATTGTTCCACTAAGGAGAGCTGGTGGGTATCTGGATATCGATTAAGTGTCTGTGGCGGTTAATCCTCATTATCAACATGGCTGGATTTAGAATCATTTGGCAAATTTCTGAATATGATTTTATTGAGTCATAGAGGTTTAACTGAAGAGGAAATGGTCAGAGCCAACCCATTTGCTGAGGCTCCTTGTCTAAATTACAGAGGACAACTCTCACCATGGTCAACTTAAAACAAAGATGAGACCTCTTTTTGAGAACTTTTATAAGGTCAGTACTCCATTTCATGGGGTCACCACTCTAGTGACCTAGTTATGTCCCTATTTCTCATTTATAATAATTTGATTTTCTATGTGAAATTTGCGATAACACATTCAGTCTATGGTTCTGAGTAACCTGAATTGCTGATGGATTCATTTACTGTAACCATTCAGTTTTAAAAATAGATTTCTAATTTTAATTTTCAAATCTTAACTGATATTAAGAACTAGAAATAAATTTTACATGTAGGCATGTGACATTGTGGCCTACAACATTGTTAGATTCATTTTTAAACTCAGAAGCATTGTTTGGTAGTTTTCCTAGAACTTCCTGTAGCCTCTAATGGCTAAATGAACAAGATTCTTCTTCACAGTTTCTATGTAATTTGTTTCCTCTCTTTGGCATGTTTAACTGCCCAGTATCTCTCCACAAAGTGTCATCAAGAAATTAGTGGCGTGTCCTTCCCTGGGGAAGATGTTCTGTCTCTCATGTTTAGCATGCTTTAGTTGCGTTATAATTCTTTGTGAATGATTGAGGCTTCCTTGGTTTATCCCAGTTCCCATTAACCAGTCTATTTTGTTACATTTGGTTCGATCCATTCAAGGCAGTCATATGGATGAGTCTTTATGGATGAACTTTTGGCATTGCTTGAAGAAACAATTTTATAGCAAACAGCCTGATCATTTTGTTACTATAATCTTTTCACCCCCTTTTCTTCAATGTTTTCTGAGTCTTCTACCAAATAGTTAGGCCTGAAATCAAAACATACATAAAGTAATATTGTGCAAACTGAACATGTATGTGTATATACATACACAATAAATTTGAAGGGAATAAAAGGAAAACTTGATCAATCACATGAGAGGATATTTTTTTAGGTAGCAGAAGAGCCAGTAAAGATATTGAGCTTGTACTGGGTATAGTATGAGATCGCTTTCCCTGGAATTTTCATAAATAAACAATTCAGAAAATATATAATAAAATAAATTATTGGAAACTGTTCCAAGTTTCTGATTTCATGGATAGAAATTTTATTTGAATATAAAATGTTATCATTTTCGGAAGTGTTTAGACACTTCATAAAGTTAGGAAAAGTTCATTCAATGTTTAGCTCAATAAGAAGTTTCTTGTCATAAGTGCTGATGAACTGAGGGATGTACATATTTTAACACTAATGCAGTAACTATATTAAATGTTTTTATAAATTTTTGTGTGTTGGATAAATGCTACATTTCTGAGTAAACCTTATTTTCTTAGTGTGCTAATCACTTATGTCAATGAGTTAATTAATGTACCTGCTCAACATGTTTAACATAATTGTTCCTTTCTAGTGTCTGTAAAATTGGCTTGAGTGTTCAAAGCTTCACATCTTGATTTACTAATTTGTGCCTTTCAACTTTTAGAGAATATACATTTTACTGATCTTTCAAGAATAATACTATTCCTTTGTTGACCTCTGTCCTGTGTTGACTTTCAGTATGGATTTTTCCCAACTTCCTAAGCCAGAGGCATGGTCTATAAAATCTATATAGCTTTACTTATAAAAATGTAGTAACTAAATGCCTTAAATTTCTCTCTAATAAACAATAGATATATGTCACACATACATTGAAAATGTGTTTTTATTATTTTTAAATTCCATTATTTAGGATTCCTTGTCATTTTACCTATCTTTGACCAATGATCTAAATATTAATCCTTTTTTTCAAACTTGTTTTTATAATTTTTTTTGTTATTAATTTCTGATTCAGTCCCCATGTAGTCAGAGACTAGTATGTTGGTATCTTTCCTTAGAAATTGGCATAAACACATCTTGGTGTATTGGACTCACCTGTTTAATTATTGATTTTATTATGTATTTATTTTCTTTTTAAATGAAAATGTAGAATTCTTTTTATATTTATTTAATTATCCTCTTTTTCAACTTCAAATATCTATTTTATCTTAGTATGTAGCAATAAAAGGAACAAAGTATTGGAACATTCACTAATGTTGGATATATTTTTTTCAGTTTGATCTGTAAATTCAACACAGTCCCAATCAAAGTTTTTTTTTTTATTATTTTTGATATCCTGTTGACAAAAATCATTCAATATTTATACAGCAAGATGAGGGGCTAAAATAATAAAAACAACTATTCAAGAAAAAAATTGTGACATCTCCCACCACCAGCTTTTTGGGACTGCTGCAATAACCAGCCACTATGGACACAAGAACAGACATGGTTATTAATGAAAAAGAACAGAGACTTTAAAAGATGCTCAGCAAATACAGCCAGCTGATTTTGCCCAGACACAAAGTAAAATAAGTAACACAATGTGGCTTCATATGCAAATAAATGAAACTAGGCAATCTCATATTTTATCTCAAAAATTACAAAATATAAAGGGCAGGGTTAAATGCAAAATGCAAACATTCAAACTTTCAGTAGGAAATATAGTTAAAGTATAGTTTATAATGAGATTAGATTATGAGAATTTAACCAGAACACTAAAGTTAAACAAAATAATCCTATTTAAAATTTTGAAATATTTTGTTATTCAAAGGAAACTGTTACAGAAATGAAGCTTTTGGCCAATGGGGGAAAATGTTTGCAAGAGGCAGCACAGTTAATAAAGACAATGTGCATATGTGTGTGTATTTACATCCCATTAATAAATGGTTAAATAATTACATAAGTTACTCAAATAATGAAAATAATTCTTTAATGCAAAATAAATAATTCTAGACTCACATTACTTGATTTTTATATTTGTTACCAAGGTTCAATAATCAAAATCATTATTTACAAAAGGATAAACACACCAACCAATAATGTAGAATAAAGAACACAACACAGACTCATACAAATATGACATTTATTCTTGAAATTCAAAGAACTTGGTTAATGAATAAATAAAAGATCCTAGCAGATATGTCATTAAATGCTCACATTTTTGTCAGGGATTCAGAGCATGAAGAACACTGTTATCACTGATGAACATGCAAAATGCCTGTAAGAGCATTTCATAGCTTCTTATTGAACTTAAGGATAAGTATATACAAAATGTTCCTTGATAAAGTACAGACTGATGTGTGTCAAAGAGATGCAAACCAGACTGAATGCTCTCTAGATGGTCTGTGCTGTGAAAATTTGAACACCTAAGTAGTTTGACACTGAATTATAACAGAATATACTATGCAAATATCTGTGAGATGTTTATAAACATTTCACACATAAATAAACATGAGAGAAGAGAAAAATATAGTTACAAGGCATTTAGAATTTACAAGTTTACATATTTATTCATTTTTCCAAAATAAAACTTCCTGATATAGTCTGAATTGACCCAAATATTATAGCAATTACTCATGTTGGCAAATCTTAGGAGGTAGAATCTTTGGAAGGTGATAAGTTGCCTTCATAAACTGATCTGTCCTTAAAGGAGATGACTTAGAAATTTTTCACATGTTCATCATCTCATTAAGTGGAAAGTCTTACTTGAGGACAAGAAAACATCCTTTCAATGGTTCCAAATCTTCCCTTACATTGACTAATTTCATCTTTCAGAGCTGGTAAAATAAATTTCTGTTGCTCGTAGCTATCCAGTGTTTTTAAATCAAGTTGAACAGATACTCCTCTCACTCCTGGATGGTGGCTTGCTCTCAAAGGCACAGCAGAAAAGTGGAAAATATAACGTTTTCATAGGATGAAGATCCTCCAATAAAGTGACAGGTGGCCCAAGCTAAAGTAAAAAAATAAGGCATAATCCCCTGTGTAATGTAAAGGACATTTCCCAACCTAAAGCTAATTTCAAACAACCTATTTGCTTGCCAATAGTAAAACTGCATGGACAGCAGAAAAAAAAAAAAAAAAGATTTTATTTATTTATTTTTTTAATACTACTGTGTTCTCCTTTATTATTCATGGATGTTTTCATGAATAAATATCTTATTTGTCTCTTTACCTGGAGTAAACATTTCTAACTTCTACTCTGTCTTGCGTGAACTTTCTAGAAAAGTCAAATGACATTTGCTTTCAATGCAATAATTGGTATGTTTGTGTTTAAGTTCACAGCAGTGGTATTTGTTTTCTATCTCTAGAGCAGATTAATATTTTCACTATCCCATGCTGTCTCCTCTGTTGACTTTTAATCATTTCCCTTTTTGTTATTTATTTATGTAGTTTCTCTAACGAATTTTTAATTTACAATAGTGGATATGCATAGCCTACCTTTTACTCACTATTTAGTTAACAATAGACAAATCTTAAAGAATTAGACTGAATTACCACTCTTGCGTTCTTTATATGCTCACAATTGAATCCTACATATGCTATGACACTGGAACAAATGCACATTTTATTAAACACATGGAGTCTTTATATTTGCTCACATAGCTGCTGCCTCTGGTGGTGCAGATGGGGGTGCTAGTTAACCTAAGCTTTTCTATCACTTGCAGAACTTTTGCAGGGCATATTTGGTGCAGAAAAATATTTGAGCTTTTGCCTGTATGAGAATGTCTTACTTTTACCTTCATCTTTAATAAATATTATCTGTTGATAAAGAAGTCTTAATGTATTATATAATATTATTCAAATGTCATCTCAACATTTCTGGCCTCAATCTTTCTGGTGAGCAGTAAGTAGCCCTTTCATTGAGCTGAATGTAATGTCTTTTGTTTCCTAGATTTTTGGTTGTTTGCTATGATTTTCTTTTATTTTGTTTGGCATATGAGTCTCTTCTCTTTTATTCAAGCTTTTAGTATTTCAATTAAATAATGTTTCAATGATCTGTATGTAGGCCAATGATGCTTGATCCCTTCTTTTGCTATTCAGTCTGTTTACAAGCTTATAAAAAGAATTCTTGAGTTCTGGTTTTTAATATTTACTTTTCTTTTTTTCCCCCTTGGTTCTTTGTAAGTCCATTGCTGGTCATAGCTCTCTTCTCCTCTTGTTTGTTGTCATCTGTCTTTTGTAGAAGGGCTTTCATGCATCTTTCATAGCTACTTTATAGGAGGGAGCTACTAATGCAGGACTGAACTGACCCACCTTTGGACTTCCCTCATTAGGGAATGGATGGGGAGATGGAGTGGGGGAGGCTGAGAGAGGACTGGGAGGAGGGAACGGAAAGAGAACAGAGGTAGATATGGAAAAAAAAAAACTTTTTAAATAAAAAGTTAAAAATAGCTATCATTTCAATAAAATCTTTTAAAGCTATATATTATAATTATTTATAAAATACTTATTAATAATTTATATATTTCAGGTTGTTTTTTCTCTGAATTAGTCTCATTAGACTATCTCTTCACTTGTCTAGTAAAGTTTGCCTATATGCCAGAAAATCGTGAATAGTATTTACTTATATTCATATATATACACATATCACATACACACACACACACACACACACACACACACACACACACACACAAATACATACCCATCAACAGACACACACCACAAACACTCACACATTCTGCACTACTTGCTTTTTTTGTTGCTTGACAAACTTGATGATACCTGACTATCTGGGTAGAAATTCGAGGTTAAGGTCCATTATAGAAGGGAAGAAGTCTTTGTGAGAGCAGATGAAGGTGATGGGTCGCATGGTTTCTGTGTGAGGATCTGGAAAAAGCTAGATGCTGATCCCCAACTCACATTTTACTTGTTATTGAGCCTAGAACCCAATCCTGTGGAATTCTGCCATCCTTATTCAGGTTGGATCTTCCTGTGTTATGCACATGCTGAAAGATTTGTATCCAAGTTGAATTTAGATTTTGTGTAGTTGACAATTCATTTTAACTACCATATATTTCTGAGGAAAACTATATTTTGGACATGATCTGATTTTCAGTTGAGCTTAGTTAGGCTTGTTTTAATATGTTTCAGGCTATTTGAGAGTGGGTTCATAAATGTTCCTTCTGGGAATGAAGAGACAGCTAAGAGTTTAAGAACATGTTCTTCTGTTGTGGAGAACCTAGGTTCTACTCCCAGTATGGCTTTTTGGCTCACAAATGTACATGACTCAAATTTCAAGGGATATTATATAATCACCCTCTTCTGACTCCCTAAAAAAAAAAAAATTAAAAACAAACCCAAGCCCACAATGTCCTTCAACAAATATGAGACTTGCATGTTTGAAGCATCTCTGACTCCCTGTGATAAAACTTCATGTTCACACACCTTTGAGAAGTGTGTGTGTATGTGTGTGTGTGTGTGTGTGTGTGTGTGTGTGTGTGTGTGCTTATGGCATACGCATCCATACTTGTTCATGTGTACACATATATTTTAAGTACATGTGTAGGCAAGTTTACTTAGAAGGCACCAGCAGGATAGATATTTATTAAAATATAAACCAACATTCACGGTATAGGTAACAGTTTATAGTAGCACCTGAACAGGGACTGGAGTCTGGAACGGTGGACCAGCGATGGACGGGCGATGGATTCCGATCCTGTCTCTCCAGCAGCCAGGAACCAGGAACCGGGCCCTCGCGTCCCAGAAGCCCCTTATTAATGGGGTTGGCCACACCCCCTCCAGGTTGGCCACATCCCCTCCAGGAGCTCGGGACCCTGGATAAGTGTCTTAGGACATTATCAGCTAACACCTGAATCCCACTACATACATGTTCATGTATGTGCATGCTCATGAAGACGCCAAAAATCAGAGTGTCTTTCTCTGTTTTGCTTTTTATTAGTTTTTGTAGCAGGGAAACTCACTATAACTGGAGTTCATAGATTCAGAAATACTGTCTGATCAGGGAGCTGCAAAGTTTCCCCCATCTGTGCCTGTGTAGAGCCACAAGTACAAGACTGCACCACCATGCCTAACTTTTCACATGGATACTCTCTATCCAAACTTGGGTCTTCAGGCTTGAGTGAGCATCTGTTACTGAGCCACCATCCCAGCTCCCAACCTCTGAGAATTTTCATTCATCTTTCTTTTCCTACATCTAAACAGATGAATTATGGTTTGGGACTGTGTTCTTTGTAATATCCAACCTATCTGGAGAAATTCCTTCCAGCATCCTGTATGGTCCTCAGGCTTCAGTCATCTCTGTGTATCTATATGCAATGTAGGGTTATTCACAGGTGTTCTCAGTTGTGTTACTTTCTGAACACAAAGACACACGAAGGAAGGAAGGAAGGAAGGAAGGAAGGAAGGAAGGAAGGAAGGAAGGAAGAAAGAAAGGAAGTAAGGAAAACAAAGAAACAATCAGGTGGCTAGGAGACTTTCTCCTAACTAACTGTCTCACTCACACATCCTTGTCCATTGTACTAGTGCTTGAAGAACAGCTGAATTGTCAATGTGGCTATCTCAGGACCCTTGTCATCCAGTGAGAATTCTGCAGTCAGTCCCAACACATCCAAAATCACATGAAAAATGCCCCATTTCTTTCTGACCACATTTTTTCCAGTGAGGTTTCAGTGGTGCTTAAGAATTCAGATCCTACAGATTTTATCTTTTCTGTGGGTAGGATACTAAGCAAACCTTTGCCTTTGGCATATAATAAAATAAAATCATTTTTCCTTAGTCATAGCTATGGTGGCATCTCCTCTCATGAACTGCTTTATTGTGTATAAAAACAATAATGGATCCTTTCTGTTCTAGATTTGGCTAATTACTTTGTGAGTTATTAGTGAGAGTGTTTGTTGGTTTTGTTTTGTTTGTTTTTGTTTGTTTTTTAATGCCAAGAGTATTAATTGATCTCAAGAAACTAGATTTCTAGGTGGGTAGAAAGAGCATCTTTTTCCATTTTTTTGTGTATCCTAAGAGGAAACACTATTTTTCTTTCATTGTGTTCAGAGAACTAGCAATGCCTTCACAATCACCTCTGAACAATAGTTTTAAAAAGGTATTTGGAGTTTTAAGACTATGATTTATTGTATAAGTAAGGACTTGTGAATCTTAATTAATCTAAAAATATTGTGATGCAAACTGTTGGTATTTCTTAGTGTATACAAATCCTAGATCCTTAGTTTGCTATGTCTCAATAATAAATCTAGCTTATAGTAGCTGAAAATACTTGCATGGCTAACTACCAAGAGAAAATTCTAGCTTCCCACCAAGAATGAAGAGGAAATTTTCTCTATAGGTAAAACTTGAATAATGTTGCTGTAGAGCTAACAGAAGATGAAGAATTCTGAAGTGTAAGTACAAAAGTCTAGGTAGGATTAAGGTAATTATACAGACATGAAAAGTCACATTGAATACAAAGATTTATTGCTTAAGCCTAATCCTCAGGATAATAGAACACTAGCACAATTCATTGAAATAAATGAAGGGTCCATTTCTTAGACCTTATGTGAAGCAATGTTTAAATCTTAAGAGAAGCTAAATAGTGTGCCTGACATAACCTGAATATTAAATACTGTTTCTGCTTTTAAATATATCCCTTTGAATACAAGCTTAATGTCTTTAGATTACAAATTTTTAATAGCTGATACATTATTTTATTAATAGATGTATTCAATAAGCTCCCTAAAGCACAATAGCCAAGCGCATATTTAAGTTGATACTACTGTATTTCAACAATACATTTCTAGTTGCAGTACTTTTCCTATTATTCAGGGAAGTTTTTGAATATATATTAAGAATTATATAAAGAGAAGTAAACAGATTTTTGCTTATATCTGAAAATGAATACATACTCAGTGGATAAGTTAAATACTCAGTAATTAAAAACACTGATTTTCTGGGTTTAATTAATAGTACTCATATGGTGGCAAACAACTCTCAGTAACTGTAATCCCAGGGAATCCAGTGCCCTCTCTTGCCTATGTGATCACTGAAGGTGTGTGGTTTACAAGCATCCAGGTAAAAATCACTTATATACATAAAATTAAAATAAATCATTTTAAAAATATCTGATGAAATAAAAGCATTAGTTATAGCTTTAGCAAAAAATGAAAGAGAAAGGTTACTATGTGGTTGGTACTATTACATCATACATAATTGACTTAGGACTCTTCAGCATTCACTTTTGAAACCAGGAGACTCAGAGATCAGTATTTAGCCTCAGCTAAACACTATTAAGTGTTAACTACAAAATCAGGTGTGGTTGGCTTCTAGTTCTATATTTAAGGGGGAAACATGATTGTGATCGGGTCAGAAAGATAAATAAATGGGGTCTGACTTCAAATATAGGAAGTTTCCTCTGAAAACCTGAAAAACAGACTTCAGAATGGGGAAAGCCATCAAATAATAAAATTCTCTCAGGGACCATTAAATCAGCTCTTGATGACTGAGAAAGGAATACAAGAATACTGGCAAACCTACACACTGGTTATCTAACAATGAAACAATTTGGGCTGGGATATAAAATTTCCAAGTCATTGATGTCTGTGGCTGGGAGAATCAATCAAGTTAGGTATAAAAATGCTACATATTAGAGCCAAGGGACTCTTTATAAAATAAACTCTGGTTAAAATACAGCTAGAAATCAGCAAGTATCTTGACAATCCCCCAGAAATGCTCAAAGCAATGAAAGAGTCCTTTGAAATTTATAAACACTGCTCCCAGAAAGTGAAGAAGTAGGAAGACCTGTGATTTAAAGATACTGGATTGCCCTAAACTACCTCCTCACTGAGAAAGACAACATCTTTTATTTCCCTAAATAACGACTTTCTAAAGCTGTTGTCTGATGACATTCTTTAGAAAAGTAATTAAAAGTAATTCTTTAGAAAAGTAATTAAAAAATTAGTCTAGGTTTAATAATTCTTGGAAGATGTAATATCTTAAAAAGGTTATATAATTAGACAACATCTTCTGTTAAAAACATTACAATGTGAATATTCGAATAAAAATAATTTTCATCTCCTTGAAGTAGATTGGAGCTGCTGCAGCAGACATGTCTCTTTGTCCAGAAAAGTCTAAATTTTGAATACTGTAGTGTCTAAGTATTTGAAGTGTTTGAAGATTACCTATTGAAATATATCTTCGTATATCTAAAACATATTAACATGACTATAAGTTTGGTTATTGTAGATGACTAACTATTAATCTGCATTTTTAATTATACATTACAATTTTAAAAGAATTGCATAAACATATCTTAAGAAGAAATAGAAATATACATACAGTTAACAAAATTAACTTTACATCTGTATCAATAAATCAAAATTAATATCAATTTAAAATATTTAGAATAAGTAGTTGCTTTTTAAAAGTAGATTTAATAATCTAGTCTTTTACCTTATTATATATATATATATGTATATATATATGTGTGTATATATATATATATATATCCTTTTTTGTTCTTTAGAAATAAATTGACTATGACCAATAAGAATTTAGAGTCAACCCCCTTAAAATAAAATCAAATATTTATAAACAATATTTTTGGAATTCGGGCATTGTTTTTCATAGTAATTTCTGCTGATTGGGGACACTGCCAATCTTATGGGGATCCTGAGAAAATGTAGAATTATGATTATCTCTTGGCTGTAGTAGTCTTTGAGGCTGTATCATCTCAGTCATTTGCCTTGAAGCTGATATGGCTGTTGGATCATCTGGGCCATGTCTGTCAGTACAGACTTTTCAGGGTATCTTTGTCAAACCATACTGGAAGCAATCTACAGGTTCTAATATTCTGTGGAAACAAAAGAAGAATCTCTTTTTCAAAGCAACAAATCCTTAGATCTAGATTTCAAAGTGAAGGTAACTTTAAAATATATTTGTTGGTTTAACTTAGCAGCCATTACAATCAAATATCTTTCTGCAGTTACCAGCATGCTCAGCTCATGAAGTTATTTTCCTTCCCAGCAGCCTTTTATGAACGGGGTTGGTAGCTTCCCCTTCAGGAGCCCAGGACCCTGGATAAGCATCTTTGAACCTTATCAGCTGACACCTGAATCCCACCACAGATCTGACTGCACATCAGTATTGTTACTAGTTGTTTGTTGATAGCTGTGTTTTCAAGTATGATTTTACTTTAACATGTATGCCAGCATAATCAGTTCTTCTATATTTGTCAGTACAGTTTATTTTTAGTCACAGAGAGAACTTGGTTAAACAATAAATGCTGAGTATATATTTGTGAATATACCTATGAAGCTTACATTTTGGAACCCAAGGGAATAATTTTCCTGTGTGTAACAGAATAAAAAAGCAACCAAAAAGCAAAGGACTTTCATTTTTACTACTGAAGCAATTACTGTTTCCATTATGTGACTGACTGCAATCAGCTTTAAGAGTCACAATCAGTGTTACTTACGATTAGTTTAGTATGTAAGGCATGACGAGCCAAGGTTAATAAAAATGGCTTTTAAATAGATAAGTTTAATTCTTGATTGTATAAATGTTTAGAAAAATGTTCCATAGTTGAAACAGAGATTTTTCAGAATTAGGTAAATAACATGCTTCCATCATGCTAAGCCAAGCTATTTTTCATAGCTTCCATTATAGATTGACTGTGTGATTGTCTTAATTGTAACCATATTGTCTTCATTCTAGAAAACAGTATGAGAAATTAAAGAAAAAAGAAACAACCTAAAGATGAATATTACTGCTCAGAATTTTATAGTCAACTAATGTTGACATACATAGACTTTATTTAAGCAGCCATTAGGCAAAATAAAAGGACAGATAGCTGATTATGCTATATTATTTCTACAAATTTCTTGTTTTTATGTAAATTATCAAATGGTGGTCACTACTTTAGCAACCACAAACTCAGAATATTCCAGTCAATGGAAGAATAAAGGGAAAGCATGTGCTATCCTAACACTACGCTTCTATACCTAAGGAAATATTGTTCTCAACTAACAAGTCACTGGACGTAACTAGGTAATAGTAAGAGCAGAATGCACATAAAAGTAAAGATGAATAAAGGAAAAAGTTGGCCTTGAATAACAAAGTCCAACTTAAGTTTTAACTGTTAGGGTAGGGACATTCAGTTGAACTGAACTGCTTAGGGATGGGACCACCTACACCTGGCTAGGTCCTACACCAAAAGAAATCAGGAAAATGATTCACAGACATGATGGCAGGCCAACCTTGTGGATGAGGTTCCTCAATGACATTCCTTCTTCCTAGGTATGCCTACGTTTGTGTAAAGATGATGCAGACTGACAAGTATCTGCCTCAAGGATGAACAAGCACAAATGAGCAGATCCAGAACCTTAAGAATTGGGGCTTTAGAAAAGAGAGTTTAAATTTCTACTCGATAAAGATAGGGCAGGTGTTCAAAGCAAAGACTCTGTGAAAGGCTTAACTCCATAAAACCAAGTAGTGTCACAATAACACAGGCCACATAAACACACAAAAAACCTTCAAAGCATGTCATTCTCTTATAATGACGTTCCCTTAGGAAAGTTACCTAGATGACATACAAGACAATGAATTCAAAATAGTTATTGAGAAAATATTTACGGAACAAAAAAGTGATATGAATAAATGATAGTACAGAAAAGATAGTGAAGTAACAATGAAACTGATCTATTAAATGCAGAAAGTAATTCAAATTATAAAAACAGTTTAATGAAAAGGAATCCTGAGGGAAACTCAAACTAAAATAAACTTTAAGATAAAACTTTCACTGAGTGATAAAAAATGTTCAATGCAAAGCCAATATAGAATGTATCAAGTGGAATAGAGAGTATTAGGGAATGCTGAAAATGTAGAGGACCTGAATCATTCAGTCAAAGTAAATGATAAATCTTAGACAAATAAATTAACACAAGGGAAAAAGGAATGTTCAGGAACTTCAGGACACAGTAAAAGATCAAAACTATGAATTATATGTATAATAGAAGACAGAATTCAAGTTAAAGCCACAGAAAGTATATTAAACAAAATCACTGATAAAAAATTACAAAATTCAAGGAGAGGCCAATTCAGTTCCAAGAGGTAGGCGAACAGAACATTGAATACAAAGGATCATAAAATAAATTCCTTACATTGCTTTTTGTTCAAAACACTTAATTATACAGGGAAAAAATGTTAAGAGCTTCAAGAGACAAAGACCAGTCTTTTCAGGTCTATCAGAATAGTGGATGGTTTTTAAATGTAGGATTTTGTAGTCTGGAGTGACAGACTGCAAGCTTTAGAAGACTTCAGGTGGCCCCTAAGACTACTATACTGAGAAAAATATGTGCCATAATATAAGGAATAAACTTTTTGTCATAAAGTCAGGTTCCATAGATTTTTTCTCAGAATTAAGAAAAAAAATCACTGAGGAACCTTCAGGGAAGGAAGCTAAACCCTCCAAAGGTAGGTTGCTATCAAATGGTGTGGGCAGTTTATGGAGCCTCTGGCAGTAGGTAGGATCCGAGTATGTTCCTGGTACATGAGCTGACATCTTGGAGTCTATGCCCTACAGAGGAACACCTAACCCTGCCTTAATACTGGGATGAGGGACTCAGACCTACCTCAAATGGATATGCCAGACTGAACTGACTCACCTTGGGTCTCCTTGCCCTCCTTGGGGAGTGGATGGGGGAATGGGTTGTGGGGAGGCTGAGGGAGGACTGGGAGGGATTGGGAGGAGGGAAGAGAGGGAATCAGTGGTAGATATGGAAAAAACTTTTTAAATAAAAAAGAAAAGCACAATGAAAGAAGTAACAGTAAATTAACACTTTTATGCCCATATTTTAGAAGTACTAAAATATGTTTTTAAAATTATTTTTTCTGATTCTAATAAATATAGCTTACCATCGAAGTAGAAACTTGTGGTGAGATTTCGTTTGTGCTCTAACAAATGAAGTTTGCCTGGAGATAAGAGGGCAGAGTGAGCAGCTAGTTAACCAGAGAGGCCAGGCAATAGTGTCAAGTGCTTTTAATCCCAGCAATTCAAAACTCAGAGGAGGAAGCAGGAAGACCAGGAGTTCAAGGCCACCCTGGGCTACCGGAGGTTAATCCAGTCTGAAAGAGAAACAGAGCCAGGTGGTGGAGGTTCATGCCATTAATCTCAGCATTTTGGAATCTCATGCCTTTAATCCTAGACAAGTAGAGACAGGAAGTGATGTGGCTGAGCAGAGAGAGGAATATAAGGCCTCAGGAGACAGGCACTCACTCTCTTTCAGAGTCCTAAAGGGAAGAGGTGGCTGTGGCTGACTCCATTGATTCTGATCTTTCAGCATTTACCCAGTATCTGGCTCTAATTAAGGTTTGCAGTACAAAACCACCTTAGTATAAAAGGATGGGAAACAGATAGAACCAGGGTAAGAGCAGAAGTTCCTAGTCTAATATCTAACAAAATAAACTTCAAACTCACACTAATAAAAGACATAGTAGACATTCACCTCACACTGATGAACAACTCATCAAAAGGCTATTAGAGTCCTCAATGTACATGTTCCAAAATGGAATGCACCCAAATTCACAAAGCAAATTCAGTTAGACATACAACAGATTAGATAGTCCTGGAACATATATAGTAAGTGATTTCATTTCCCCACTGTAACCAAAGGGCAGATAGTCAAGATGAAAAAAAAAAAAAAAAGAAAAGAGAAATAATAAAGGTAAATGACATCTTAGCACAAATGAACTTAATAACTATCATAGAGCATTTCATCCTAAAATTAGAGAGTGTACATGCTTCTCAGCCATGATCTGAAACTTCACTAAAATGTATCACATATTATAACATGAAATATATTTCAGAAAATATGAAAAAAATGAACTAACTTCTAACTTATCAAAGTACAATGGAATAAAGCTAGATAGCGCAGTCTCAGAAAACTAAGAAAAGGAAGTGATTGCTAAAGAAATTAAGATGTAAATTAAAATGTACCTAGAACTGAATGAAAATGAAAACAAAATTTACCTAGTCTATGAAGTATATTTAAGGCAGCTAAGGAAAAATGTTGGTAATTCTATGTGCCTACATAAATAAGTCAGGACAAAATCATTAAAAATCTTGAAATTGAATTGAAGGCCTTGGGAAGACAAGGACCAAACAGTAATCCTACAGAGAAATAATCAAGATAGGAGCACAAATTAATGAACTATAAATACAAAATAAAAAACAATCAATAAAGTAATGTATTATTTTATAAGATTAATACTATTAATGAACCATTAGTCAAATTAAGCAAGTGAGATAGAAAGAATATACAAATTAATAAAATGTAGAAAAAAATTAAACACGAGTGAAATCATCCAGAATCATCCAGAAGACTGTAAAGACATACTTCAAACCTTTGGCATGGTTACATTTCTATAGCTATACAGAGAGACCTCAACAAAGGCTACTCTTTTTAATTTTATTTGAACTTATAAAATATTTTTAACTTCTTATAATTAAAGTAATTCTAACATATCAACCACAGTTTTTCTTTCACTACATCCCCTCACTCACGCCTCAGAATCACTCCACCCCACCCAACCATCCAATCTTCAAAGAGGACAAGGTCTCCCCATGGAGAGTCAACAAAGTCTGGGATATCAATTTGAGGCCGGACCAAGCCCTCTCCCTGTATCAAAACTGAGTAAGGCATCCATGTATAGGGAATAGGCTCCAAAAAGCCATTTCATGCATAAGGATAAATACTGGTTTCACTATCAGAGACCTCACAAACTGCCCAAGCAACACAACTGTCAATCATATTCAAAGGGCCTAGTTTGGTCCCAGGCAGGCTCCCCACCCAGATGTCAATCAGAATCAATGAGCTTCCAGTAGCTTGGGTAAGCTGTGGGTTTCCCCATCATAATCTTGACCCCCTTGTTCATATAATCCCTCCTCCCTCTTTTGGATTAAGCTGGTGAGAATGTAAATGTGTAGAACCACTTTGGAAATCTGTATCATAGTTTCTTAGAAAACTGAGAATCAATCTACCTCATGATCCAGCAATACCACTTTTGGGCATATGCCCTAAGGATGCATGTCATACCACAAAGACATTTGCTCAACTATGTCCATAGCAGCATTATTTGTAATATCCAGAATCTGGAAACAATTTAGATGCCCCTCAACTAAGGAATGAATTTTTTAAATGCGATATATTTACACAATAGAGTATTATGTAACAGGAAAAAATTAACATCTTGAAATTTGCAGGCAAATGGATGTAACTAGAAAAAAACTATCTTGAATAATGTAACCCAGACCTAGAAAGACAACCATGGTATATACTAATTCATAAGTGGATATTAGAGATAAAGTAAAGGATAACCAGGTTAGAGTCCACAATTCCAGAGAAGCTAGGTAACAAGGAGGATGCTAAGAGATACGCACACCCCTCTGCGAAGGAGAAATGAGATCTTCTGAGTAAATCCATAGCATGGGATATAAGGGTAGATATAAAGAGAACGCGAGGGAACAGAATGGTAGAGTTGTGGGTGGGACAGAGAACAAGGGGAAAAAAGAAAGAACAAGAAAATAGATACCTTGACAAAGAAAATATTTGGCGGTTTTACTGGTGATAGGGAAACTCCCAGGAATCCACAACGATGGCCCCAAATAAGACTCCAAGCAATTGTGGACAGGGTGCCTGACCTGGCCTGTCCTTTTCTTGTAATCATATTGATGATCACCCTAATTGTTATTATAGAACTTTCATTGCGCAAGTGATGGAAGCAGATGCAGAGAGTCACAGCTAAGAACTCAAGGCTACTCTTAGAAAGAAAAAAAAAACCACCTAACTGGAGATCTGCTTACAGTTTGAGAGAATTAGTCATTTATCATCATGACAGGAAGCAGCCATGCATGGCCCTAGAGCAGTAGCTGAGTTTGTCATTATCCTGATCCAAATACAGCAGGGGGGGAGGGGGGAGAGAGAGAGAGAGAGAGAGAGAGAGAGAGAGAGAGAGAGAGAGAGAGAGAGAGAGAGAGAGAGAGAGAGGAGTTAAAGCCCACTTTCAGTGACATACCTCCTTCAGCACAGTCACACCTCCTAATAATTTCCATACAGTTCAGCAACTGGGTGCTAAGCATGAAAATATATGAATGTATCAGAGGCATTCTCATTCAAATGACCACATCCATTATATCACCAAATTAGAAAACCTAAAGGAAATAGATGACATTTTCAATACATATAACATACGAACCTAAAAAAAGAAAAGATAAAAAAATGTAAACATATTCACAAGACACAATGTGAAAGTGTAATAACAAACATCTCAACAAATAAGAACATCAGGCAAGATGATTATCACAGAATTTTAGCAGACCTTTAAAATATAAATAAAGCCAAAGTTACTCAAGCTACTTCATAAAACATGAAAGTAAAGAATAAGCCATTGTTAAACAGCCAACATTGGATAATAATTATACTAGTTGAAAGCATGATACACACAAAAAAATAAAATTATAGACCTTAATTCCTGGTGAATATAGATACAATAATTCTTAATAAAATATCAGTAAATTAAATTTAAGAGCTCATGAAAAAGAGCATCCACTGTGATGAATATGGAATGATCCCGGTGATATGGGGTTGGTTCCACACACATAAGTAAACATACACAATACAACACATAAGCATAATTGGGAACAAAATCCACATAGTCATCTCACTAAAAATAGAACTATCCTGGTTAAATCTAATATTCTTTTAATGGCAAAGGTCCTGGAGACACAAGAATAACAGGAGACATATCTCTACATAATAAAGAAGAATACAACTGTGATATAACCAATACCATGTGAAACCACCTCCTGTTCAATAGAGTGTCTTTAGTCTTAGCTAGAACAATAATACTAGATGAGATCAAATGTATACAATTAGGAAAGGAATAAGTCAAATTAACTTTATTTGAAGATTAAATTTTTCTATACATAAAAATGCTAAAGATTCGACCAATAACTCCCACAACTGTTAAACATGTTCATAAAAGTAGTAGGAGGCAGAATTAACATAAAATGTAGTAGCTTCCTGTTGAGAACCCTGCAGCCTAGTCTCCGATCAGCATATGACTAGCCCTGTTTAGTGAGTTTCAAGGCAACACACTTGTGGAAGTGGATTATCATTTGGCAATGACCAGTAATCCCCCGGAGAGCACAGGAATTTCTAAGATCCATACAACTCATAGGCTCTTTTCTCTCTCAATATACTGGTGACACTTTGGGCTATTTTGAGTTTTCTTTGTCAGTCACACATCTGGTAGCTGTAGTTTTCTCTGAAAATTTTGTTTCTTTCCAAATATTTTCCCCTGAGATTTAGCAAAAGATTAATGCTTCTCAAATTTCTTATCTGGAATTACTAACTTCAACTCCTAATTCTGGGGATTTTTCTGACTTGATAGAGGTAGGTACATATGAGAAAACAACACTTGGAACATTAATTATGCCTAGCAGTTCTAGAAAGGAGAACAAGGCAAGCATACACAGAATAGGGAAAACCCTCAGGAGCACACATATAATGCTAATTGATGAGAGTAAGTACCCTGGACACTAAGCATGAAGTCATTGGTGGGAACTGGCATGGTCCAGGAGAAAAAAAAATGTTAAGTGTAAATGGATAGATTCATCTTTCCCATACATATACTATTTCTGTTAATAGAAGTATGGTATAGTAAGATGGGGACAGAATGCTTTGTTAAAGTCTGCCTTTTATAGAGAGATGGAGACATAGGACCCTCTTGCAGGAAAGGGGACTATATAAAAATGTATTTTTGTAGTATTGTTTCTGGGCAGTCTAACCCCAAGGTCTGGACTTGCTCACAGCTATTTAGCCCCCCCCCCAAATGACTCAGATGCTTGTATTAATTACATGCTGTTTGGCCTATGCCTCAAGATTATTGATAGCTAACTCTGCAATCTTATCCCATTTCTATTAATCCACGTCTTGTTGCTTGTTGCTTACCTGAATCCCTTTACCACTTCCTCTCTTGGTGGCAGCTCACAGAGTCTCCCTCAGACTCTACCCTCCTTCTCCTTTATCTATGCTCAGATTTCTCACCTGCCTATTCAGCTAGCATGCCATGGGCCAAAACACCTCCTTTATTATTCAATGGTATTTCACAGCATGAAAAACATTCTATATCATATCTTACAGGCATGAAAGAGTTGCCTGGGTTTGAATATTGATGTTCTTTTTTATTTAAAAACATTTTCTATCATACTCGCCATTCATTTCCCTTCCTTCCCCTCCTCCCAGTTATCCCCCAGCCTCTCCCCAGCTCAAACCCCCATTCATTCCACAGAATCCCAAAAAAGGAATCCCAAGGCTGGAGAGACAGTTCAGCCTTAAAGGCTAGGCTCACAACCAGAATATTGTTGTTTGTGTCCATGTCCATTACTTTTAAACTTTGTAACCAGAAGTGGCTACCAGCTGACATCTGTGCTATGAGAACAGAATATGTTTGGCTCAATATTTAGTTATGCTTGCAAAAATGATGAATTTTCTGTCTAGAATAAGGTTATTCAGGGAGTGGAAATGTGTATTCGAGGAAGTACAAAGGGGAATAATGGGGTCTTTCATAATTATCACAATGTATTCCTTAACTTGTGATGTATTTCTTAAGTGAAATCCATAAATCTTACAGAGACATATCCCATGAAATAGTGTGAGATAGAGCTGCTGTTCACTGTAGCTAACTCTGCTGGAGAATTTGTAGGGATCATTTCAAGAATGATTATCTGTTCCCCTGTTCCAGAGCAGGTAAACCAAATCATTAATGTTAGATACGTTTAGGGTAGGCCTAATAATAACTCTGAGTTATTTAAAATATTTTTTAAAAAATTGTTTAATATTATTTAATATGTATATGTGAGAACCTGTGTATATGTATGTGTGCCATGTGCATGTACCCAAGGAAGCCAGAAGAGAGTGTCAGATCCCCTAGAACTTCAATTTTTATGATTTTGTGCTACCTACCATGTGGGTACTAGGAAGGAAAGGTGCATCCTTTGCAGGAGCAGTAAGTGCTTTTGGCATTTCTCCAATCTAAGACAATCTTATTATGTCGAAAAGAATTATTCTAACATTAATCTGAAACATTAAATATGTAAATTCTGAAGAGTTTCCAGAAATGAGTTACTGAGAAACGTAAAGTTATTTCAAATGAAAGATTGAGCCACAGGATGATACAGAGAGTCACAAACAAGTTCACAAGAAAGTGCAAAATTAGAGGAAGCCTTCAAATATAAATATTAATGATTTAAGTATTTTTCCAAATCTCAAGTTGAAGATTGAGGTTGTGCTCGTATTCAAATGTAGATCCTTTAAGAAGTGATCAGGGCATAAGGGCTCTGACCTCATGAATGAGTTTGTGTCTTGTTATAAGAACACATCATTCATTGTAGAAGTAGAGGCTGGGCCAAAAGTATGTAGATCAATCCAAATACATGCTAGCCAAGCCTCTATGGTACGTACTGTGTACAGTACACAGATAGGCTCTCTTCCCAGTCAGGCAGCTCCTATACCTACAGCTTTACATCTCCAGGATTATGAGCCAAGTTAAGTATGTGAGTGTGCAAGAGTATGACATGTCCCACATCAGAGTGTGTATGTGTATGTGTGCATATGCGTGTGTGTGTAGGCAAGAGGAAGTAGAAGCCAGAGGACAGTTATCATTGTATTTCTTGGGCAATCTTACATTTTTGATAGGTTCTCATAACTTGCCAAGCAAGGTAAACTGGCTGCCCCAGAGAACTGCAATGCTCTACATGCCTATGGACTCCAGTACTTTTATTACAAGCATGTACCACAAAATTCACTTTTTAAACATGGCTTCTCATGATGAAACTCAGGACCTTAAGCTTGTAAAGCATGCAATTTACAAACTGAGTTATCAGATGGCCACAGATGAATGTTCATTGTTTATAAATTATATTCTTTGAAGTATTCTGTCATAGAAGCAGAAAATGAACTATGACAATATGTTCATCATATAAGACTAGTGTGACTAAAATTTTAAGGAAAATATCAGTTATATCTGTTCCTCACACTGTAAGCCAGATATGAAAAATGGAAACAGTGAGATACTAAATATTTCAAAAACAAAAATGAAGTATAAATTGCTGAGTAAGATATATCACTTATACTGAAAGAACAGTTTCTAGATTTAATTTGATCAGAGATAATGAAGGAATGCAATATCTTTTATTAATTATTTTTCTTTCTGATTTGATTGTACTATTATTAATTTATAGATATCTCCCACTCACCTGTTCCCAAATAACCATTCAAAGGTTTTTATTAATTAAAAATGTTTGTTCTATGGCTCAGATTTATCACTAGCTAGTTCTTACAACTTAAAATAACATATTTCTATTAATTTATGTATTACCACATGGCTAGTGGCTTTTGGGCTTTTTACAACTTGCTTATTGGGCAGCTCACAGAATCTGCCCCCATTTTCCCTTTCATCTCCATCTTTAATTTGAATCTATTGCCTCCCCTTATTCTGCCTGGCTATTGGCCGAAAGAACGTTATTTATTAACCAATGGGAGCAATACATATTCACAAGAGATGGAAAGACATCCCACAGCAATACTATTTCACTTTTATTATATAATTAAACATAACATGAATATACTACAAATATATTAAGTAAATTTAGCATAAACATGTTCATTTCAGAATATGTGTGAGTCATGCTTAAGAAAAAATGGGTCAATAAATTCCATGTCACTGGAACCTCTTCTTTACTGAGCCATGGTGAGACAAAGAAAACCATTACAAACACAGAATGTTATCATAAAGTAAAAAGTATACTGGGAACTGAGCTAACTAGTAGCATCTACAGAAGGAACCTGGTTCCAGCATATTTATACTCAGTCAATTTTTTGCTGTAATGCTGTTCATATAAAAAAAGGTAATTTGACTAAATGGTGGCATTGCTAATGTCACCTAAACTATAAATCCCCCATACAACTCTCTTGTCTCCTCTAAGCAATACTGTACAGCCACATGATACACAGAACCAATGATCTAGGTTCACCAACTGAACTACTGGATCTGAATGATGCAGGAGATGTGGGTGTTGTTTAAACTTTTGGCCTAATCTTAGAATTTCCTGGTAGCATAGTCTCAGAATGAAACTCTCTAAGACACTAGTCTCAGTTTAAAATAAAACATATTCATATGTTTTATTTTATTTTTTAAATTATTAAAGGCTTTTGTTTATTTGTGGAAATTTATAAATGTGCTTGTTAGATTTTTGGGTAAATCATACAAAGTAGAAAAAACTAGGAGAGGGAACATCAGTTGAGGATTTGACTCCAATGATTGCCCTGTAGACAAGACTATGGACCATTTTCTTTATTATTATTGATGTGAGAGGACCCAGTTCACCAAGGTGGTGCCTTCCTGGGCAAGTGGTCCTGAACTGTATAGGAGAGCATGCTAACAAGCCCTGAGAAGCAATCCAGTATTCACTGTTTCTCCATTGGTCTCGGCCTCAGTTCCTGTCTCCAGATTTCTCCATGAGTTTCTATCCTGACTTTCATTCATGATAGACTGTAAATTGTAGGATGAAACAAACACTTTCCTCTCCAAGGTGCTTTTAGTGTTTGTGTTTTACTACAGTGATATAGCTTGACAAATACAAACAAATTAGTCAGGGTTCTCTGGAGAAACAGAACTTATAGAATGAATAAATGAGTGTGTGTGTGTGTGTGTGTGTGTGTGTGTGTGTGTGCATGCGTGTACAAGGGGGATTTATTGGAATGACATACAGGCTGTGATCCAGCTAACCCAATAATGGATTTCTATGAATCCAGTAGTTGTTCATTCTATGATATTGGACATTGCAGCTGGCCTTCAGTATATGCCATAATACCTAAGAAGTAGGCTTTAATGCCAGTAAAGAAATGGATTTTCTAGCAAGGTAAGGGCAAGCAGATAAAGAGAGATCAAGATTTCTTCTTCTACGCCCTTTATATAGGCTGCCAAAAAAAAAAAAAAAAAAAAAAAAAAAAAAAAAAAAAAAAAAAAAAAAAAAAAAAAGAGTGACCAGATTAAAGGTGAATATTCTTATCTCAATAGATCTAGATTAAATGTAAAACTTCCCTTCTCAAAGATCCAAGTGACTTTCCACTAGGCAGTGATGGCTCACACTTTTAATCCCAGCACTCCGGAGTCAGAGACAGGCAGACTTCTGTGAGTTCAAGCTAAATCTAATCTAAAGAGCTAATTCTTGGACAGCCAAGGCTGCACATAGAAATACTGTATAAAAATTAAAAATAAAGAAGTGTGTCTTCCCCCATCAAGTGATTTAATTAAGAAAAAAAAAGTTTCTCACAGGTGTACCAGATTTGGGTTTTAGTTAAATTCGAATAAAGTCAAGTTGACAACCAAAAATAGTCATCAGAACAATTAACATATGAGGGATTTTAATAATGTCACTCACTTACTACAAATGCTTCTAGTTCAAGAAAAAATAATAAAATAGACTATGATCAGAGATTATTTTTATAAATCTTTTGGAACTACATTTAGTTACATTTCAGACTTGTTGAAAGTAAAGTACATGAAATGTTATGAACTGAATTTATTTTTAGCTTAGTTATTTGCAGTTTTTCCATTTTAATTGTTGGAAGAGTTACTCAAAAATTCTTTATTAAGGTTTAGCAAATAGTAATATACTAAATATGTTTACTATACTAAATAAGATACTCTTTTCTTTAGAATAGATTTTATTTTTATCAAATTCATTCATCATATATGTGTGTATGCATACAATATATGTGTACAAAGACATCTGTGTGTATGTGTGTGTGTGTGTGTGTGTGTGTGTGTGTGTTTGTAACATTTATATTGCTCACTGCATTCTGTGTCCTGCTTTCTGCACTGGAGTAGTTCTGATTTGGAGCCATCTGTGGCTGGCTGCATGTTCCACATCTTCTAATTTCTCACGGGATATGGTTTGCTCTTCACTATAGGATGGCATTTACTTACAAAGTGTCTTACCTACGAAAGTAACTTTATATTCATATTTCAATAAACACTCACATCCTGTGTACCTTTGGGTAGCAGGATGACGGCTTCACTCTTGCATGGACTTTGTGTTATTTGTACCGCCTGGCTCCTCTATATTGCCACCAATCACTCTTTTACTTAACCCCTTTGCCAATAAACTTTTCTCAAAAAATCCAAACTTTAGTGTACTTCCTCACAGTTGTGGATGAGAATTAAAATAAAAAGAGTTTTTTAATGCTTCAGTAATTTTATTAATTTAATATTTTACATCTTTTTGTCTTGAATGTTAAGGTGATTATTATCAATATATTTTGAGGCTGCTGATTCAGTTTTTCAGTTTATGAAAAATGTTCATGATGTAACTAATTAGCAAAGCCAGGTTTCATTTCCAAGCCATGAATAAAAATCACAAATAAATTCATTTAATTTGTTGAAAAGAGCTATAAAGTTCTCTTTAATAAAAATGATCAATTATGTATTATTAAAAATGAACTTTGCTAACTGGAGTATGATTTAATTTTACAAATTAGAAGTATAACTAAATTAATATAAATTAAACTCATATCTATACATTTATACTCATATATATATATATATATATATATATATATATATATATATTGCTGTCCATTTCAGTCATTAACTTGTAGCAGCAAAGAAGTCGACAAAACACATGATCAAGAATGGACCTGCCAATATTCAGGCATAGATAAATAAGAGGCTTATTGTAGCTCTTCTATTAGTGGTGAAAATAATGAGTACTGATATATGTCAGGAGAATGGAAATCATTGCTTCAGTTGTATATTCATAGATACCCTTCAGGCTCCAATGGATAGTTCCAATCCAATGGTCTCACAGATGGCCTCTGCTACACTAAGTGGGTCACAAAATAGAACCAAAACTCAGGAACCTACAGAAGGCCTGCTAAAGGTGGGGGCATTAATAAGTGTGGGGGTAGAGAGATCAAAGATTAGGGAAAATAATCAGGACATCTTGTATACATGTATAAAGTTGTATAACAAAAATAATTGAATAAAAAGGTGGCTATTGTTGGAGACATGATTTATAACTATTACTTATTGTATGCTATTTGATAAGGCTCATTTAGCTCCCTTATTCAATGCAGCAAGGCCATAAATATTTAAGAAATCTCGTATACTCATACACATTTTACCTTGTGAATATAAAGCATTTTGTTGCATTTTAAAATATCTTTATTACCTGACCACATTGATTTTGCATTTTGAAAATGCTTACCTTTTAAGAAAGATACTGAAAATAGCTGAAAGGAATTGTTTGAGTTTAGATCAGGGTCACAGAGAGAGGAAGACATCATTGTAAGTGTCCAATGGTGTCTTCGTGCTTTTCTCATACTCACAGAAATCTGATTCAGATGTGATGCATTCTTTATTAGTTTCTAGGAGTTAGACCAAAAAAATGTTAACAGAAATTTTTGCCATAATATCAATCCTGCCATATCAGATCAGATTCCTTTTATTGTACAAAATGCCAAATGTCCTTTTCCAATGAGCAGCCTGGATGCCTCACATAGTTCACTCATAAATGGCATATTTCATACAGGATTAAACACTAATCTCTTGGATTGGCATGCGGTAATTAAATCACTGAAAACTAGTCACTCTACTTGTTTATTTAAAAATTATCAGACAATGTGTTTTCCTCATGAACACCACCTCAGTCTGAATATATATTGACTAGGTGGAGTTCACTAGGCAGATAATAACTGGTAAGGATACTACAGTATGGAAGTTCCAGCTACCCCAACTTTTGAAATCATGAACATCAGAGAATATTTCTCATTAGTAGACGTTTCATAAAACAAGAATATTTTTTGAGCTTTCGATAGGGAAATTCTTATTAAAAATATTTGGAAACTGGATATTGTAGAAAAAACCTGCAATTCCATTCCTCAGGAGATGAGGTATGGAAACCACAAATTTAAGGTCAGCATGGGTTTTACAGAAACCCTGTCACAAAAATAAATGAATAAAATATGTTGGCTCAAATAAGTAAACTATTCACTTCACTGCTTTGCATGTGTGGTAGTGAATTTCTGAATATTATTTCTATGTAATGAAGTTTGCTTGTGCCAAAAATTTATAATAAATGATGTACTGGTTAAATTTTTTGTCAACTTGACATCAACTAGAGTCTTTTGGGAAGAGGGAATCTCAAATGGAAAAAATCTCTCACCAAATTGGATTGTAGGCAAACAAGCCTGTGAGCATCCTCTTGATTAATGACTAATAGGAAAAAATACCCCACTGAGGGGTACCATATTGGAGCAAGTGGTCCTGTAGGATAAGAGAAGGCAAACTGAGTAAGCCATGAGGGGAAAGCCAGTAAGCAGCATCACTCCATGGTTTCTGCTTTGGTTCCTGTCTCCGAGTCCCTGCTGTGTTTAAATCCCTGCTCTGATTTCACTACTGGAAGAAATGTTACTTGGACTTGTAGGATGAAATGAACCCTTTTCTTTCCAAGATTACTGCATGATATTTTATTACAGCAACAGAAACCCCAACAAGACATAAGTTGCTTCCAGGTTCTGGATATAGATACTGTGATGTTATTTGATCCCAGAGCTAGAAATGTATGGGGTGCTCAGAGTTCATGGGAATTTGGAAATTAAAGGAAGCCACTGTGGGGTTGGAAAGAGACTTTGTGTTAGGGAAATGTCCAGGAACTTGCATGATGCCCCTGGCCAAGTCTCCAAACAATGATGGAAGGGGTGCCTAAATGGGACTTTTCTTATGATCAAATGAGTAAACACACCAGGTGTCATAAGAGAACCTACATCCACCAGGGAATGGAGGTGGAGGTGGAGATTCATGACTCCACTGGGCAGAGCTCCTGGTCCAGCTGAGAGATAAGTCTGTATGAGCAAGGGGATAGGGGTTATGAGGAAAGTTCCCATGGCGATGGCTGGCTGGAGCTTGGGGAGTTTACTTTTTAATCTGAAATTGCCACTGGAGATCCATCAGGAGGGGGAGCTGGGCCCTCCTGGGATAGTGCGTTCAACTGGCATGAGCAGCATGTGGAGCCATGAGGGGTGGAGTCAGACTGTAGTATTTGGATGGGCTGGCACCTTGGAGCCCATTCCCTATGGAGGAGCACCAGCTCCAGCATTGACTTTGGGATGAGTGAATCCAACATGCCTGGAGTGGATGTGCTCTGCTGGGCTGGCCCACCTTGGGACTTCTTGCCCTTTTTGAGGAGGGGATGGGTGGATGGGGAGAGGCAAGTCTGAGGGCTGACTGGGAGGGATTGGAAGAGGGAAGGAGAGCAGGGGGATACATTTATGGAGATGACTTTTTTAATGAAAATAAAATTCAACAAAAAAGTATGTTGATATCAATGCCAACAATGGGAGCCTGCCTTGTGATGTTTCAGAGGGAATAAAAGATCCTAACGGAGCCATTTATATGATACTTTGAATTAAGAATCCGTGATTCTGGTCACCTGGAGCTGAAAATTTTGGTACAATTAACAAAAGAAAAGAAAGATCCACTAAAGTGAAACCATGGCTTTGTGTGAACAACTCCTAGGTCATCTGAGGCTGGGGAATCATGTGTGTTTAGAGGAGACCAGCATATTTGAAGCAAAAATCTAGGAAGTGTTTCTTCATAGTCAACAAGCACTTAGAAATTGTGGTACAGAAAAAGCCAAGGCTTTTGCTGGCAGCTAAACTTGGAAAGCATCTTCCAGATGGTACTTGTTAGGAAGGCACAAGGAAGTCATAGGGAGCAGCTGAGGCTTGTTATCAATAAAGCCAGGAGGGGTTATTGGGGCAGGTATAACCTCATTTGCGGTAAGAGCCTTAGGGTTGAAGTAATCATGGAGAGAAGCTGAGGCTTGGCACCTATTGTCAGGTCAGATTCTCTGAAGTCAGGCCAGGGGATAGTCTATTGGTGATGGTACAGTCCAGTTACAGGAGAGCCTCCAGCGCTTTAGAGATACCAAGAAAACAGCAGCTGAAGCATGGAGTCAGTCTTATTTTAAGAGAGAAGCTTCCTGTGTTTTGGGCAGCGGAACTGGAGAAATAAAGCAGCCAAGGCCCTTTGGAGCCAAGAAGATCCCAACTAGCATATATCTGACAGGTAGCCTTACACTGCTGGTCTCATTTTGCTTTGATCTGATTGTAACTTCCCCAGATTCTTCCACAGAAGCATGTGTATCTCCTCCTCCTCCTCCTCCTCCTCCTCCTCCTCCTCCTCTTCCTCCTTCTTCTTCCCCTTCCCCTTTCCCTTCCCCTTTTCCCCTTCCCCTTCATTTTAATAGGAGTCCCCAGTTGAGTTTGGATATATTAGAAAGAATTTAAACTTTGAAAAAGATACCAGATTTTTTTTAAAGACACTGATAATTTAAAGTGTTTGAATTTCTAGCTCTGAAAAGCTGGAGCCCTCAGATAGTAAAGAAATAAATATTCAGCACGAATGATTCCCTCCATTATCTTTTTTACATACATGATGCACTGTGTAGGGCCTTTAAAAGTTGGAATGCATTTTATACTGAAATACTTATATTGACATGACTTCTTAGAAATAAATGAGGAAAAAAAGTTTATGGTTTAATAGTTAGGTGTCAGTGTGTCAAGTTGACAAGGGGTCAATTGTGTTGTTTTTGTTTGATTGATTTTTTTATTTGTTTTTTTTAACTTGACACAGAATATTCCGTTGGTATTGGGCACCCACAATTGGGAAAATACTATTCTTTTGTTCATGGGCCTGTGAACTTTTTAATGACTGATGATGAAAAGCTCAGTCCAGGAGGGGCAGTGGCACCTCTGGGAGGTGGTACCAGTTGGAAAGAAAGGAGAAATAGGAAATCATGAAGAGCAAACTAAAATGCAGCATTCCTCTATGACTTAGGCTTTCATTCCTGTCTCCAGGTTCCCTACCCTAAATTTCCTCAGTGATCCGCTGTTACCTGGATATATAAGATGAAATGAACCCTTTCCTCCAAGTTTATTTTAGGTTTGCTGTTTTGTTTGCAATAAAAGTCCTAACTTAGACAAATATTAATATGTCTAAGGAAGTCATCTAAGCTGTGTGTCCAGGAACTCTACTGTAGAGGAGTTGACAAAAGATAGCTGAGTGCTCTCAGGAGGAAATAATTGAAAATGTAGTCAGCAGTTTTGTGTACCCATGTGTACTAAACCCAACACCAAGCATGTTCCATACATTGCTTTAAAAAAATTAAACTGTGGATGATATCTGACTATTCAAAAGAATGTCCCTTCAATACCCTCTCTGAAGGCAGAGAATGGGACTAGGATGAAGAGGTTACTATTTTTACACATAAGTATTCACGTCAGATGATCTTTATGTTTTGACACAATTCTAAGATACTAACTTTGGAATCTAGAAGTTGACCTGCTTTAATTGCGAAGCCAACATTAGACAAAATACATGTTTCTAGTGGCCATAGTAATGTGTTGTAGTTTCTCCTACGGGGGGGGGGGGGGGGGAGGGAGAGGGAGAACACAGAAACTGAAATAAGAAAGCCAGAGAGCCATAGGCATTCCAGATTATTTAAGCAAATCATTTTCATCAAATTTCACTTGTATAGGCAAAGATGTGTTATTTAACATAGTAGTAGGGAAACAAGTGATTATTCTTGATGTTTGCTCAGGCCTTTTCAGGGGGAAGCAAAAGCTAAGCTCCTCTCCACCACACAGCCTTATCTCTGGGAAGCAGCAGCCTTGGGAACATAGCTCACTCCATTTGTGTCATACGTTCTCATCCTAGCAGCTGAGGACAGCAGGTGATAGACTCCAAAGCCCTGAAAAGCTGAAGCAGCCAAATAGCAAAGAAATAAGTATTTAGCACAAATGATTCCCTCCATAATCTTTTTTTACATACATGATGCACTGTGAGATGCATGTCATACACCGTAAGTCACCTGGTATTTACAGTACAGCTGTTTCAGAATCTGGCCGGCAACTTCAATTTAGTGACTCATAGATTCTAAACTATTTTTAATAGTATGTCTTTGATGCTTTTTTTTTCATTTAGTTGTCCTGAAAAGTGCTGGCTATCTGGTATATTAAATTTAGTATGACTTGTCCTGTATGCACAAATATGGTCGTGGCATAAACATTTGTCCAGACTATACAAACAAGTATACATTTTCAATGGATGCTATCTTCAATTCTTTATTACCTGTTCACTTCTTATTGTTGTTTCAGTAAGTTTTTGTTGTTATTGTTGTTATTGTTTTTGGTTTTCCTAGTTATTTTGTGGTGACAAATGAGAAAAGAATCACGTGTTCTTACTTCATACTTTTTAATTCAAGCTGAAAAATGGATAGGATGCAAGCAGCCTTAGAACTGATAAGGGATCTGTATAATTCTCTTAGGTGCTTATTTTACTGTTACTTATGCAGCATATAAATATATTCAATGTTTTAAGGCTATGCAGATTGAATTATAAGAAATAAAAAAAATTGCTTTCCAAGTCATGAAAGATTAATGAGTTAATGACCGAGAGAGAAAAGGGAAAGAATAGTTGTAAATTATAAGCTGGTGATGGTGAGTAAAGGAATTATGAGCAGGTGTTAGGACTGTGATCTATCAAATCATTTTCCCAAGTGAGCAGGCAGATCTGCAGGCATTCTTCCAAGTACAAATGGTGAAACTTTGGGAAGACAAAATACCTTCACTTTTTCCAGGTACATGACTGAAACTCCTTGTCCAAATAGAAGATTAATCATGAACAAAAGCATATTAATTTATTTAATAGTTAATAGAGCTTTATTTATATTTTATTTAAGTGTTATTTATTTGTGTGTGTATACACACACACACACATATATATACACACACACACACAAGCCTGTAGTTGTGTGCATGTGTGTGTGTGTGTGTGTGTGTGTGTGTGTGTGTGTGTCATGCTTAATGGTGCCCCTGAAGATCATAAGGAGGCATCAGGTCAGATAACTGTGGGCCTGGGGACTGATTCCAGGTCCTCTGCAAGAGCAGCAAGTGCTCAGAACAGTTGAAACATCTCGCTTCTGTCTACAGAAGTCTTTAGCCCTAAAGTCCCAAAGATATTGGGAAAACTTTATTTCACACTAAGTCTATAGATTTAATAACAAGTTGTAGAAAAATATGTTCCAACAAAGTATGGTATGATGAAACAGTAATAAAGTAGGCAAGGATTTAGCAAAACATGCTTGGGTATGTCCTTCTTATGCTCCTGAGTAGATTTCCTATATCTCCAGTCTTATAACCTACTTCCAATGGAAGATAAAATGTGTGTTGTATGACTACCTCTGGAGCAGAGAGATGAAGAAAAAACTTTTTCTAGTCATCATAGTCTGCTTCATGTGTGTGGGATGAGGGACAAGGGAAAGACCAAGGGAGCCTTCAGTTTCTGTACATTCTAAATTACTCCCCACGAAAATATTCATACTTTAGGGTAATGTGATCCTGTACCACTGTGTGAGATTGGGTATATTTCATAGTCTATGTACATCACAGGTTATGCACATTGAAACATGTGAAAGGGAGATTTGAGAAGACAGTTGTGAAAAGTAATTAAGAAAATTGTCAGCATCTCTGAGTCATATCAGGCACAGGTCTGCTTAGGAATGCCAGCTCTTGTCATCACCAATTTACTTCTCCAATGTCTCCATGTAACAAAACAGGTAATCAGAATTATCTATTTAGTCACTACCTCCAGTTCTTGGGATTTGGACTTAGAAAAATCTAATTTTGTTCAGCTAAGTATATTTGTTGTACAGTTCATAAAATTTGGATCCAATACTACTTCCCCCATTTATTCTGGTCTTCAATGCCTGTCATTCAGGTTTCAGGGAGTAGATACAGCATTCATAAGGGAATAAGAGCTATGCGCAAACTGGGCAGAATTTGTCAGGTGAAGAGACTTGTGAAGTCTTTTGTGGCATTGGTACATATGCCTTATTTAGATTTAATTAAGATCTTAATTTCTTAGAAGTATTCTTCTGGTATCCGCATCCAGATATATTACTTTACAAATATAGCTAAGTCTTCAGGAAAAAGTCATGTGTTTTTGATCTATTATATTATAAACCTATGAACATTTAGAAAAAATAGTAGTTACAAAATTTGAAGAAATTACAAAAAAAAAAATAAAATCTTCACTTGTGCATCTGCTATCTGATACTCTGGGCTTAGTAGTCAGTGTCTAAGCTAGCACAACTCTGGTTTTATAAAAACAGAAAGCTTTTCTGTGCTGGATAGATTGAGTCCACTTAGCCAGTTTTCAGCCTTTGCACTCTAGAGTGAGTACAATCTACCGATTCCTCAATATTTCTAGATAGATGATAAAATGTTAAAAGACTATGGCTCAGTGAATCAGAATATGGTAGCAGCATAATGTCGATTTCAAGCCAGCTAATAAAAACATCTTAAACTATTATATAATTTCTCAAGTTCTGCTATTTTCTATGTAGGAGGTTTCAAAACCACCTGGGAAAAGGAAACTCATAGGGTCTCTGTACAGGGAACAGTATTGGCAAGGAATGAATTCCAGTCAGTGAGGCCACTGAGATATGGGAAACAATGGTGGCATTCGACAAGGACTAGGGCTCCCAGAATTAGGAGAACCAAGGTGATCATTAGTTCCAGGCAAGAAAAAGTCTGAGCCTGAGGACAACAAAAACTGAATTTGTCTTTATGCTCTGGTCTGGCATAATAAGCCTTTCCCATTGAAGCAAGGGACAGAAGCAGGGAGGATGACAAATATGTAGAAATTCTAAAAAGAAGTTTAGAAGTTTAGGTGTGCTGTTGCAGACAAAGATAAATGTATAGCCACAAAGACATGGCCAACCACTTGGCCGGTCATCTTCTAAGTTCATGATCGAGAGCTGCATAACCGAGTCACACACACCCACTCTTCACTCCTCCAGTTGATTTGGCTTTTTAAAAACTCCGTCGTATAGTGGGACAGCACAATACGTATCATTTTTTTCAAATCAACTTCTCTAACTTAGTAAAGTGCATGTAAGGCTCACTAAATTACAATATAAGATTGTAATACGATTATGAAATTTTCTTTCATTTATTAATTTTACCTTTTGTAAATATCTCATTAAAATACTATGAATCTTGTTGTGTTTCTGCCTCAGTTTCTGCTGCTCGTTCCTTACTTGCTGCATTGTAATTACAAGCTCACCTGTGTCTCATGCGTAAGGTTTGCAGATCGTCTAAGAGATCATGAAATACAGGAAGTTTTATAAGGTCTGGTCCATATTTTCTTCCTCTCCAGGCATTGTATGCAATCATCTATGCTGTGCTATTGCAGTCATGAGACTCCACTTACCATGTTGACTTTGAACAGGGACACTGTTATCTTTGGCACAGTTGTGGTATTTCGAGAAATTTTTCTAAGACCTTCTCAGATTATCATGACTTCAGAAAGCTACCAGTTGTCATTTATCAGAGTTGGGATGCGTCCTCCTTTTTACCTGGGATGTTTGATCAGAAAACATGCCACATTTTATTAGCACCTTTTTTTCCTGTTTTCATATTAAATAGTACTTTCCATTAACCTCTTATTACCTATTATAATTGATTTTCCAGTACTAAACTACTATATCGTACTATAGTCACTCTTCAAGTAGACTTCCCAATATTTTAGGATGCTTTTCCTTTCATCTGTACAAATTATTTTTATTGAATTATGACATGATATTTATATCAATGTTGTATTGTACCAAAATTTGATAAAAATAGTTTTTTTTTTTAATTTAGGTATTTTGTGTATAGTTTAACTAACTTCTTAAAGTTTTGATTGCCTTTAGTGTAATGCCAATGGCTCTGGTGTTTATAACTAAAGTTACTAAAAGTATTTTTTTTCCTTTTTAAATGTTATGCCTCTCTCCATATTCATTCATTGCTTTGTTTATTTTTTAAATTTTTGGGTTCTCCCCTTTCCCAGTTATAAATTGTCTTTTTCAATAAGATGTTCCAGCTCATTGGGAAAGCTCAAGTTCAGGCCTCAAGGGGCCTTAGGTTCTGTCTCCTGGAGTGTGAATGAGGAAGGAGAAAAGGAGAATAGAAAAGGAAAGGGAACTGAGTAAGGGAAAAAGAAGAAATGGTCTGTGCTGTTGCTGTGTCCAGAGGCCAGCCCCCCCCCCCCCCCCGAAAAAAAAAAACACAAAGAGACCAGGCCAATGCAACAGCAAAGAGTCTTTTTACTGACAAGCTAGCTTGGGTCACTCTGGCCATGCTATGCAGGAGTAGGTGCAGGCAAGCTGTTTTGTGTGTGTGTGTGTGTGTGTGTGTGTGTGTGTGTGTGTGTGTGTGTGTGTGTGTGTGTGTGTGTGTGTGTTGGAGAAGGGGGTGCTCTAGGGGCTTCAGAGCTGAGTTACAGTCAGTCATGGGATGGGTCCAAGCTTGGTCTAGGGTGGGTACCTATTACAAATTCAATAGCTGCTTTGAATTCTAGGGATGTTTTAACATTTATCAGTGGCCTTAAGGTTACCAGTACCTGCAGACTTTCTGCTCTATTGTAAACATCCCATTCCCAGGAAAGGAATACTTGGAATGTCAGGTATTTCCCATTAGGTGCTGGCTCCTCCCTTTTGGTGCTCATGCACGGGGCCCTTCCAGAACGAGCAGGTGCCAGCAAGGGCCATGCTGTCTCTCTGGCAATCTGCTAGGTTCCACACAAAATGCTTTGGGGAAGGGTAATGGGCTTTTGACTGGGCCTTGCACTTGTTAGGTAAATGCTGTTTATCATTGAACTATATCCTACTTTAATGTATGTTGAGACATCTTCTCATAAAGCTGCCCAGAGTGAACTTGAACACTCTGTGTAGTAAAACCAGACCTCAGACTTATAATGTTCCTGGTTCAGACATTGAGGTACCTGGGATTATAGGTTCTCACCAATAGATTCAGCCTTTCTTATTTAAATCTATTTTTTGTTTAGAAAAGTTGTTTTCATATTTAATACTTTCCAGATCTATAATTTTACCTATTTTCAAATATTTACCTATTTGCACGTTTTGCCTTCTTTGTTAAAAATAAGTGGGCATGGCTTGTTCATTTTATTCCCAGGTGATATATCTTATTCCACTGATATACCTACCCATTTTTATGCTGGCACCAGGCTATATCACCGTAGTATATTTTGAGTTTGTATGTTTAATATTACTTTGGTTATTCCTGAAAAAATTAAAAATAGATCTAGTGTATGATCAGATATTTTGCTTCTTGGCATATACCCAGTAAAATCCATATTCTACCTCAGATATACTGTTTCTCTTCATGACTATTGCTGCTTTATTTTGTTGCAAATAGAGTCACCCTCATTGTCTATCAACAAGTGAATGCATGGTGAAAATCTGTTGTGTAAATAAAATAGAATTTTATTCAGCTCTAAAGAAAAGTCAAATCACAAAATTTGCTGGTAATGAATGGACTTTGTATAATGTTAAGTAAGGTCAAATCACCTTAAAAAAGAAAAAAATAGAACACATATCCCTCCTCATATGGATTCTAGAATTTTTTCAGGCTCATAAAAGTTTACCTACTCAGCATAAGTGATATGCTTGTTGATAAAGAGTAATCTAATGTCCTGGTAAATAAAATATCATATTTATATAGTGTCATTTCTGAGTCAGGTACTACTTTGGAGCATTAAGCTGGCCATCTATTGTTCTACCATGCCACCAAAACGACTTATTGCTATTGTCCATGTTAGTGGAACCATTTCATGACTGATAGATGGATATTGGAGTGATATAAGATTCCTAGATATTCTTTTTCACATACCAATAATTACTGTGGTCAGGGAATCATCAATAGCACTTGAGAGCTTATCAGCTGAGAATCTCATTCATTCCACAAAATTTGTAATACTTCCATATTTACTTACAGTGATGAATGCATGCAGATAGATTATGTAATATGTGACCTGGAGGAGCATCCTCAGATATCAAATATGTTTTTTTTGATTCAAAAAGAAATATAAGGTGCTCTATTCTTCTGGCAAGAAGTACAATAGAAGACTATCTCTTACTTTGGTCATAGTCCATTATCATGTGCTAAATCATCAAAATTCTAATTTTTATTAATTGGGCAGGCATCATCCTTTGCACACATAAGAGAGAATCATTTTACTTCCCCCCTATTGATAACTGCTGTCTCAGAGCTATTTTTCTCATTAAATTATATTGACAAATTTGATTTTAAAAAATCTGTGGATTACATGTGCATGCTCTTTTCTTGAATATATTGTTTAGTCAATCTGAATATGGATCCACATGCCAATATTTCACTCTCCTTGGTGTATTATATTATGTCTTAAGATCAGATAGCATAAATACTTTAAGTTATTCTTTATTCTTAAAAGCTCTCTGATAACACTAAATGGTTCATGTTTCATAAAAATTTTGAATCTGATAGTCAATTTGTATAAAACCTTGCTGATATTTTATTTGGAATTTGGTTTGTTTTGTAGTTCACATTGAGAAAAATTATATTAACAAATTGAACTACTGAATTTGTTAACACTTGTATCTTCACTTATTTTGAAAAACTTTTCCAATTTTATCTTGTTTGAAGTTTTATATATATATACATATATATTATATATGAATATATGTGTATTAGTATTAATTTTTCTTTTAACATTTTATTTAGTGGCTCTATTTTCTGACATTTTAATAATTGTTATTCTGTTTAGAAAACTTGTTGCATAATAAATTGATAGTTTAAAAATATATTATAAATTGACTTACAATTTAAAAATCTTACTCTTCCACGATTCTCCTTCCTGCCTCTCAACCTTTCATTTAAAGTTGACATTCTTTTCTTTCCAAATGTTATAACCCCTGTAGCATATTATTATTTTTTCTTTCAGCAGGCAATTAATTCTAATGTATTTTAAAATGAAGACTAATTATTATATTTACCCAAACATTTAAACAATATAATCTCATTTTTTTCTGATTTAGAAAGTTTCATATGAGAAGTGTGCTAATAATCTAGTTTCCCATATTCAGTAAATAATATATAACTTTTATCTGGGTATCTTTGTAGGGAATGAGAGTATGTTGAGAGTGGTCAAACCATTCCCAGGGAGGCAGGAAGTCATTTCCCTGTGTCTTCTCTATTATTCTTCTCCCTGTTATTAAGATAAGCTCTCTTGAATCTGGTGCTTACCAATTTAGTTTACAAACTCTAGAGCTCCCCCTGTCTCCACTTCCCCAGTGTTAGAATTGCAACAGAGAATGCCCAACAGAAGAATCTCAAATGGCTGAAAAAATTGCTCAACATTCTTAGCCATCAGGGAAATGAAAATCAAAATAACTTTGAGATACCATCTTACATATGTCAGAATGGCTAAGATCAAAACAGTGATGAATGACAAGGGGGAACCTGCATAGGACTGAATTCTGAATGTGGATGACAGTTGTGAGGCTTAAGCAACTTGTGTGGCCTCTGGCAGTGGGAACAGGATTTATCCCTGGTGCATGAACAGGCTTTTGGGAACCCATTCCCTATAGAGGAACACACGTTAATCAGCCTTCATTGGGGGGGGGGGGCTTGGTCCTGCCTCAATTTGATGTCCCAGACTTTGTTGACTCCTTTGTTGACTTAACCTCTTTAAGCAGAAGATTGTGGTGTGGGGGAGATGGGAGGAAGGTGGGAAGTAAGTAGGAGGAGGGAAGAAAAGGGGAACTGTAATTGGTATATAAAAAAATAAACTTTTAAATAAAAAAAGAAAAAATTGCATTCCCACATCAACAGGCTTTTTACATGAGTTGTGGCAGGAAAAGTCCAGGCCTCATTCTTCAGGAAGCAGTTTTCAGCTGGAGACATCGCCTCGGAGCCTCTAGGTGCTTTTAAGATGTCCTCTTACTGATCTTTTTATTGGTTTAATTATTATACTCTTCAATGAGTTGTAGTCTTCTAAATCTACGTCATCTGAGTTTTTAGAACTTATGTGTTTGCTGGTTTTATTAGAGAATGTAATTATTGCAGAGTGTGGCTCACTTTTGCAGTTAATGTTTACTCCACATTAAAGTGATCTCTTTTGTGTTCTATCTTGTTTCAATTTTGGGTGATAATCTTGAGCTTACTAATTTTTCCATTTTTATCCACATGAGCTTAAGAGCCAGGAATCTGTTGATTTATGTGTTCTAATTTTAATATTCTGTCACCTTTTTTCAAATCAATGAACACCCATGAGAGATTGTTTGAAGTCTTTCTCATTTGAGACCATCATATTTTCAATTTCTGTTTCCATTCACTATTTTTATTAATGTTTTTTCTCATGGTTGTGCGGGTCAATTTTCTGCTTCTTTTCATATATGGTTTCTAAAAGGGGACTCAAATTCTGACGATTATATTGCTTCATATTTGAATTTTTATTTTCCCCTTTTAAAAAATGTTTATTTTCTTATGCAAGTGCATAATTGTAGATCAGCAGGATTTCTGCAAGGCCTGTTTTTAAACTTTTCAAGATGAAGATTAAAGGATTCTCTACCTACAATCTGGTTTAGTGCTATGCAGAGGACTGACAGCTGCAATGCTGCCTCTGGATACTCGGGATGTTCAGTGTGTTGTGGATGATAGGGGAGTAACACTTTTCAGCTCTGCTTGAGCTCTGGGAATTATTCAGCTCCAATCTCTCAGCTTATTGACTTCCCCACGCATCAACAATTCCATACTTAGCCTCGTGCTTGAGGCTGTCCATGTTCCAGAAGGTCCTCCTTCACATACTTCCCTTCTCATTGGTAATCTGCTCAGATTTCACCCTGTAGGTACCTTAGCTTTTCTAGCCAGTCTGTTTCCTCAGCCCAGTGAGGTCATAGAAAATCATAATAGTCACATGATTTGTTCCCTTTGCCTTTTATGTTTCTTGTGTTATCTATCATAGTATATCAGAAAAAAACTCACTTCATCCACATTTTTCATAGTGTTTTTTTTATGTCTAAGAGTTCCACAGGAAAAAAAAAAAAAAACAGAATACCTGGTGCATGAACTGCCTTCTTGGAGCCCATTCCACGGAGGGACACCTTCCTCAGCCCTGATACTGGACTGGAATCTACCTCAACTGGATATGCCAGATCAAATTGACTCACTTTGGGATGCCTTGGTCTCCCTGGGGAATGGACGAAGGGTGGGTGAGGGGAGGCTCAGGGGGGAGCAGAGAGATGGGAAGCAGTGGTGCATATGGAAAAAAAATTTAAATATAAAAAAGAATACCACATCTATTCATCCTCAATTTTATTATTTACTGCTTTAGATATTTCACTTATTTATCCAAACAAATGTATTTATTGTGATTTTGGTCATTTCAAGTTCTGTAGCCCTTTGAAGTATTAGCTATGTGTATGCTACCTGTTGTTTATGCTTGCCTGCCCAAAGTACAGTCCTTCATTTCTTTCATTTCGGTCCTAGGATCACATTTTGTTCTGGGAACAATTTGTCTTTATTTCCGCTAGAAGTTTAATGTAGTGAGAAATGGGACCAGCTTACAGATATGATGTGGAGACGCTACGGTCAGATGCTTTGGTTTAATCTACAGGTGCTAATACCAACATTTTCTCAGGCTACCTGCAAGGATCCCATTGTGTGTTGCAGGGCCATTAATTCCTTTTTAGAATTTAGATCATATATCTTTTGCATGTTTATTCTGTTTTTGTTTTTGTTTTGTTTTTTTTAAATTCGGGTGCAAAGAGATGTGCTTATTTCCCTGTAAACAATAATATACTGAACTGTAGGTTTTATGGAAAACCCAGCAGTTATCCACATAGGTCATTTTGATTAATTTTGAAGAACATTTTTCATGTTTTATGCTTTGGGTTTATTACAGTGTGCGTGTGTGTGTGTGTGTGTGTGTGTGTGTGTGTGTGTGTGTGTGTGTGCGCGTGTGTGTGTGTGTGCGTGTGTGTGTGTGTGTGTGCATGTGTGTGTGTGTGTTTGTGTGTTTTTATTTTATCTTCCTTCATTTTTCAAATATTCATGCTACTTATTCTGAAAAGAAATGCACTTGATATTAAATAATAATTTGGTCTATTGCCTTATTTTCCATATTATTTTTCTACCTTAAATTTGCTTTATTTTTTTTTTTTTTAATTCTTAATACTGTCTCCATGTTAATTGACGTGGGATGTAAGGGTCTGGTCTGCTTTCAACAAAACCCTTAAAGAACAGAGTCTGCTCTTTATATCCACATGTAGTAACAGAATATTTAATAGGTACACTGCATTCTTAAATATAGTTCAAGCCTCTTGACAGTTGCTTACTTCCAGGTCCTTGGTAGGTAACTGAAGTTGTTATTGGCAGCATCTGTATGGCAGTTTTGGAAAGAAAAGGGTGGGTAAAATATATAAAATCAGCAAAAATAATAAAGGAAGAATGGATAGGGGCAAGGGAGGGAGGGGAGGAGAGAGAAAGGACAGATCCCAGAGCCCAACTACATGCCCAATGTGTACACTCTGTAAATTAAGAAATAACTAAATGCTGAATCTACCAGATCTTTACCTGCCCAGTCACTAGAACTGTAAGGAATGTTACTTAAGCTATTCAGTCTGTGTAGTTTATTGTAACTGCCATGACTGATTAACACATTTAGTTCTGGGGAATGCAGACCTAACAACTGGATATGGAGTAACCATTCTGGGCATAGAAATAGAAGCTTACTTGGCGTGTCACAAAAAGTAAGTTGCCCTGCTGCTGATATACAAGTGTTTTATTAGTTGTGGATATCATAAATATCTTCCATTTATTAAAAGACAGAAAAATCTATTTGAAATGTTGATTTGAAATTTTGTCAGAGTTATCTATATCCTGAGTTTATACCTAAGTAATAAAGAGATACATGGAAAGTTTTTCCCATTATTTAAGATATTTTTATTTTATTAAATGTGTCTTCGTTTAATGCCATTTACCTCGTCTTGTAATCAGTTTCTTCTTTCCTTCTTCCTTCAATTTAAAGCAACTTATTTTATAGACTTTGTGTCAGTCAACGTTTTACCCAAGAAATAGAAAGAGCAGATTTGTGTATCATAAGGGATTTATGTCATATGCATTTGTGGTTTATGGGTGTAAAGTTTTCACATCCCTATTGTTTCTGTTTCTGGTGCTAAAGACCTTAAAACAAGTAAAGATTTAGTAAAGATGAGTGAGAAATGTTGCTATCAGAAAGGAATAACATTTTAAAAGTATACTGGAATTCACTCAGTCATCCACTGCTTCCTGCTGTCCATTTCCAAGATGGGACAGTCTGCTTGTGTTGCTAACATGAGCTGAAATGTACTTCTCTCAGAACACTGAAGTATGGAAAGGGGGTGTGTGAATGGAACATTGTCTTTGTGGCCTTGCCCCCAAGAAAGTAGGCGGCTAGCACAAACCTATCCAAAAGAGTTACAACACTGGTTATTGACTACAGAAAAAAAAAATCTATTTCATTCGCCTTCAAATTTTGTACAATATCTCTTGTGGCCCTCAGGAACACTTTTCTAGAGAAAGGAAATTTTAAGACAACATCTCCATGTTTGCTAAGTTGTTATTATACACATCCCTTATAGTATCTTCCTAACCAATTTTCAAAATTTCCCAAAGAAATCTTACTTTTCAACATGCTTGTACATTTAAAAGTACCAACGTATTTGACACAGGCTATTTCAGAAGTGACAGAAGTTGGTTGATGAGGTTACCTTGAAGAAAATACCACACCTTTCTTCTGGTCTTTTTGTTGCTCATTCTTGTATAAGTCATCTTCCAAATTACAATGACCTTCAAGAGAACAAAATCAGAATCCCCCAGCAAATATCAGAGCTTGGCAGTCCTGGGAGTCAACTACATTGACAGGAGTCATGGAAGCACTTCTTGTTTTCTCAATTACTGTTAGCTAGACAACCCTGCATTCCATCACTGTACATATGAAACACTGAAGCATGAGGAAACAGAAGTCACCTTTTTCCTGTCTCTGAGTTCAGGACTCATCAAAACTGGAGTAAAATATTCACTGTTTATGACACTAAGTAATTAAGTAGTAGAATCTTTAATTCTCCATAGAGTTTTAAATGGCTTCTTTTCTTATTGTTATTTATTCAGTTTGTCTTTTTAAAAGGGCTCTACTTGAAATGTAACTGTGTTGTTCTGTCTGAGAGTGCTTACCAGCAGTGTCTTACAATTCTTTTCTCTCAGAGTCATGATGGAACTTACTGATATGAAGATATGAATACAATTTGACATCATTTCTTTCATCATGAGGATGTGTAGGTTATATGCACACTTGTGTGTGTGTGTGTGTGTGTTCCACTTCAGCCTCAGATGTCATTTGAAAGTCTTCCTACTCTTTTAAAGGTTTAGACAGAGTATCTCACTTGGATTTGAGGCTCTCTAATGAGGTTGGATGCTAGGCTGGATGGCAAGTCAGTCCCAGAAACCCAGCCATTTTTTCCTCCCTCACAGTAGTATAAAAAATTGGCTTTGCCAAACCCAGCTTTTTACAGCAGATAGGACTGAACTCAGATCTGCATGCTTGCAGGGCAATCATTACACCAACAAGCTATTCTCTAGTCTCCTATTTATAAAATTTTCTTGTTGTTCAGATAGTCATTAAAATATTTGTCACTCTATCTTACATTGAGACACTTGTGATCAAGCCCAAGGCTTCTCCTCTGATAAACAACGGTTATTCACTTGAGCAGCACACCCAGCTCTTTTGACATTTGTTTTTAATTCCTCATTTTACGTTTTGTATGCCAAGAAGTTATTTGGTATACTTAGTCTAACACATTGACAGAATGAAATCTACTGACTGTGCTTGACTGCAGTGTAAAAATTGTCTGAGGAAAAAACACGCTGAATTTTCTACCATTAAATTAGAACTTTTCTTCCCAATAGAGAAGGAATTTTGTGTAAAACCAAACTTGAAAGCATTTTTTAGTGAAAAGTATTTTAATACAATGTATTTTAATTATTTCCCATCCCCCAAACCTTTCTAGATTTTCTTACCTCCTCACCTCCCCAAATCCAAATTTTTTGGTTATTGGGTCTTTTTTTTTTTTTTTTGTCACTCTTTCCCTACCATAAAAAAAAACAAAAAAAAAAAAACGAAGAAACAAAAACCAACAAAAAGCCAAGAAACACAAAAATAAAAATTAAACATGCAAAAAACCAATAAGACAAAAAATTTAAAAACAAAGGAAATGAATTTGAATATGCACAAACAATATCACTGAATTAGTTTTGTATTGGCCATCATTTCCCAGCCATGGCCTCACCTGCCCTTTAGTTGTTGATTTTCCCTTTGTCACTAAGTATGCACAGCAGATGGCTACAGGTTAGGGGTGGCTTTTTTCAGCTAACATTTTTTTCTTTGTTAATTACATTTACCTTTGACTGTTATGCATCACAGGGAATTTCTTTTTTGGTCTGGGAGTGGGGGTGTTCTGTACACTTCTTATATCTTCAGAGGCACCTTCTTTAAGTTAGCAAAGTTTTCTTCGATGATTTTGTTAAAAGTATTTTCTGTGTCTTTTACTAGGGTCTCTTCTCCTTCCTCCAGACCTATTATCTGTAGCTTTCATCTTTTGATAGGACCCTAGACTTCCTGAATGTTTTCATGTCTGGATTTTTAGAGTTAATACTTTCTTGAACTGACCTATTCATTTCTACTACTTTGTCTTCGATGGCTTAGATTCTCTCTTCTATGATTTATAATCTACTGGTGATGTTTACCTCTGAAAGTTTTTTTGGATTTCATACATTTTTCATTTCCAGTTTTATTTCAACATAGTTTTCTTCAGTGATTCTCTTTCTAATTGTATATCTGAAAGTGTTTTTATTATTTCATTCAATTGTCTGTATGTTCAAGGTCACATTTTTTACGGAAGGTCTTTGAACATGTCCATAATTTTATTTATGATATCCTTGTGTTAAATTGCATCTCTTAGAGCATATGGCAGTAGCATCACTCTCTTCTGGAGGAGTTGTAGTCTTTTGCCTGTTCCTGGGAAATAGGTATCAGGAGTTATGATATTCAAGCTGTTTTAGTGTAGATGTCTGGTCTTGTCTTTGTTGGGTAGGTGCTCTTCTTTGGTTGCTGTTATTCACTCTGCATACCAGGCAAGTGTGGTGGCTGTGAGGTCCCTGGTAGAGCATGTTGATGTAAATCTATTCATTTGTTCATTAGGTGATACTAATGAATAGAGATGGCAAAAAAACATAGGGAGAACATGTCCTCCTCCTCTGGTATGAGGTGGAGTTAGGGCTGGGGGAGAGGCTCCTGCAGGCATGCAGCTTCAAGACTATGGGTTATTCTCTAGAGGCCAGACTGGAGGGAAGGAATGATGGTCAAAACCAGTATTGTCATTGATGGATCCTGATAGAAAGTGTTTCTGGAAATAAGCAGCTGACCTAAAAGAATGAAAATGGGCTAGAAGAAAAAGTAGAGATGTGGATGATAAAGAGCTAAGGGATTCTGGTTCCTCACTAAGAAGCAAAACCTCACATAATAGAGTTGAAGTGGGCAGAGGGGTTCCTGGAGAGACAGAATGAAAGGGATATTATTCTTAAGGTTCACTTTTGAAAGTAGTGATTCTTCAGGGACTAATAGAAGCACACAGGACAAATTTGAATCTAAAGTAATTTCCTGATGTGTAGCTTAATAGTAAAAAACATTCTTAATTTCAGATAGTCACCTATTTTAGATAGGTGTCTATCAAAATATAAGAAGTATACAGAACACACACACACACACACACACACACACACACACACACATACAACAGCAATAAATAAATTTATTTTGCCTATATTATGTAGATATTTTGAGTCATTCCTTGTTTAAAGAAAGCTACAGCAAAGGTATGAAGTTGCCACAACATTCTAGACTTTTACAACTGTAGGCTGGTGATATCATTTTACTTTATGTACTATCAGAATATGGGCTAAATAAACGTTTCTTCCATAGTGACTTTGTTTTCCAGGGAGCTTCTTGGAATCCTCTTCCTCCTGTAACTACAGACCTTCAGTTTTCTTACTTTCTTATGTCAATTGAAAATCAGCAATCGAGTCTTTGTTTAAACAACAAGAATAACAAAAGGACAAGCACCTTTTTTGATCCACTAAATTGATGCAAATCCAGTTATCAGGGTCTTTTTAGTTCTTACTGCTCCCAAAGTTGTCCTAATATTCAAAATATTCAGTAAATCCCAAGGCAGGCTATGCCTTAAAATTCTGCTATGCTATAGAAAATATTCTTCATACTGCATCAAAATTACAATTTATAGTGCTAACACTGATCATTTTAGGGAAGTCATATGGGAACTACGGGGAAACATATCTAGTCACCTAAGTTTAACTGTCCAATTGTCAGTTACCAAATTAAAACTTATCAATTAAAGTGAGAAATAAATAAATAGTAAATCAAAAAAGAAATTTTAAGATTAGATTGCTTTTAACATTATTTTTGTGTCCTGGTGTAATGCACTCTGAAATTAATTGGAGACAGGGAACTTACCACAATGGATTAAAATGATGTTATAAAAAGCAAAGATCTGATCACTACAGACAAATAAATTTTTCAGGGAAAAATAACTGTGGGCACATTTAGAAACAGGAGTTTTATTATGTGTTCTTTCATTTAGATCAATCGTGCTAAGACCAGAAGAAAATTATTTTGAATGATGTAAGAACATAAGCACATTCTTTCCCAGGGCATAATGTTTTTGCTAAAACATTATATTTTATCATCAAATAATTTTTATGTGAGTATGCCATATGTATTTTATTTTAGAGTTTACTAATTTAATATTTTTATCTTTAATTGCTGTTTTGACATAAACCATTTTCAGATACTCAATGTGAAATGTTTAGCATATGTAGACACCCAAGGGAACATCATCATAATCACAGCAGTAAACATACCCATTATCCCTAGACATATCTCCTTCCTTCATTATCTCCAGACATGTCTTCTTCCCTTGTAAAGCCCCCATCCTGCTTTTTCACATCTCTCCACAAGGAACCATGCATTATTTGCTGTCATTGTCGATTTATTTGCATTTTGTAGGATTTTATATAAATGGAATCATAGGATATGAAGTCATTTTTGCCCAGTTTCTTCCACTTAGCATAATTATGTTTAGATTTGTCCATGCTGATGTTTGTGTCAGTGGTTCATTTTATCTTAATACGAGTAGAAAACCTTTTTACAAATATACCATATTCATTTGTCAGGACCATTTCTAGGTCAGTGGTATTACAATGGCGCTGAGTAGAATATTTATTCATAACTGCATGGATGAATATCTTATTTATTAGTTTAGGGAGGTTTATGATGTTAATTTTTTATTTGGTTTTAGTTTGTGTTTCAATTTTGAGTCAGCATCTCAGCATCTCACATGTAACAGGCTGTCTCTCAACTCATTGTTGACTATCTGGGTTTTCCTGCTTGCACTTTTTGAGTGCTGGAATAACCACAGATGTACATATTCCCTCCTGTTCTGCTTTTTAAGTATCAGAGGGTGTGTGGTAGCATCCATCAGATTCCTCATAGATGAAGAGATTAGTTATTAATAAAGAAACTGAACTTTGTTCCTTAACATTTTGCTATTGTCCTGTTGTATCAACTAGAACTTGAAGTAGAATAATGTTACAGCAAAGTGGTAGAAATGGGAATATATTTCTCAACATTTTTATAGAGAGAAGCAATTGATATTTAATGATTAAATATAATACCTTCTGTGAATTGCTGTGCACGTAGGTTTGAAAGGTGTATGTCTATTCTATTCATTAATGTTTCTTATAAGTCACTGTTCATTTGACTTTGTAGTAATGATGTCCCATGGTACTAGTTAAAAACCAACTTCTAAAATACAAAGAGTTTATGGAGAATTAATATTAATATATGTGATTTATATTAATATATAATTAATATTATTCTTCCATTTGTAGTTAATAAAAAATACCAGTAAAGGCAGGCACAGGAGCCCAGATTTTTCATTTTGAAGTAAAATTTTGATGGAAAATTCAGTTTTCTCAATATATAGGACCATTCAATTTATCCATTTCATTTTCAAGATTTTTAGTAAATTAAAGTTCTGTAGAAATCCATGCGCCTTGTTGAAATATGCTTACTATCCTTACTATTTTAAAACCTTAATATCTAGGAAACCAAGTGTTTTATCCAATGGTGGTTAATTTTTCTCCCTCTCCGTCTCCCTCCCTCCCTCCCTCCCTCCCTCCCTCCCCCTTCTCTCTCTCTCTCTCTCTCTCTCTCTCTCTCTCTCTCTCTCTCTCTCTCTCTCTCTCTCTCTTATAATCATTTATCTATAATCACAACACACACACAAACACAAACACACATACACACATGACAACTTACCCTGTGTTGTAGTGTTTTATTTTGCTTTCCATCTCTATGATTTAAAAAAAAAACCATTATGACTAAAAGAAATTTAGAAGAACAAATGATTTTATTTTGCAAATCACAGTTCATTATTGAGGGAAGACAGGGCAGAAATACAACTAGCAATAGAGGCAGGGACCATGAAGGGAAGTTGCTTACTGTTTTCCTTAACATGGTTTAATCAGCTTGAACCACATTTTCAGATATGGCACCACACACATTGGTCTTCACTCTCCTACAATAATCATTAAAATAATTCCCCCCACACACACACATGCCGTTAGGTCATTCTTATGCAGGTAATAATTCTGTAAAAGTTCTTTCTACCAGGTGATTGTAGTTTGTGTCAAGTTTAGACAAACTACCTACACTGGCTAACTTGAATTCAGTCTGGTAAAGGCCTTACCAGTTCAATATGTGAAAACTAGATTTACACATGAGCACAATATAATCATTACCTTTTGGGATGTGTAGGAAGTTGTAGATTTTGACTCTGTGTCAGGGTTGCCACTAGAGCTGGTTGTAAGGAATCTGAAGTATGCTTTAAAGTAGCTTGATAACGCTGGAATCAAATTTCATTCACCTACCAATTTTCAGAGATTCTCAGAGTTAAGCTTAAAGCAAAATTTCACAGTTTGATTATTCTTCAGTGTCAGAGACTAACTGGTCCTTTACACAATTCATGAGTCATAAGGCAGAATCTTATAAGCTTAAGGTGGGAGCCATGAGTACTTTATAAGAAGACAATCAATTAAATATGGTTTTGGAGAGTTTTCTTCATGGGTGCTTTAAAAGACTAGGTTTGAGATATTTATGTGAAGAGGTTAGTCAGTCAAATGAATGTATCACAGAGATACATGCATATCATTATTTATTGCAACATTATCCACAATAGCAAAGCTAAGAAAACAACCTAGGTATTTAACAACAGAGGAGAGAATAAAGATAATGTTAATACATACACAATAATTTTTTCATCATTAATGAGATTATCTGCAGGAAAATTGATATAACTGGAGATAATGAGATCGGTTTAGAAAATATATGTGTTCTCTCACTTGTGGGTACTAAAGATTATAAGTGTATTATATAAACTGACATGGGAGTAGGAGCTAAATAATGTGTCAAAAAGGAACCAATAAGAGAGAAGGTAAGCGATAAGAATAAGGATAAAAATGGGGAATATGATCATGGTATATTATACTTGTACGTAAATGTTCTGTGTATAGTATATAGTAAAAATAAATAAAATATAAAAAGATACTGCCTAGAATGTATAAGTAGGTCCTCAGGTAAATTCTTAAGTTTAGAAATAATCAAGAACTAATATAAAAGGAACTGAGAGAGGTATTTGCCAAGGTCAAAACTATTTCAAAATTTGGCTTACAATAGAATGGTATAGCTGATCCTTAGTGCCATAAATTTAAGTAGCAAAAGAGTTTAAATACTCAAAAGATTGCAAGTGTATTGAACAAATCAATTTAAGGCTTTTTCTTACTTTTACTATTCCCTAATTGATACAGTACAGAGAACCAGAGTACTTAGATGGTGTGTGGGATAATATTCTTATACACTGTGAAGATATGTCTTTGCCAAAGCTCTTCTAATTGAGTTAATAAAGAGCTGGATGACCCATAGCCAGGCAGCAAGTCAGGTAGGACTTTCAGGCACAAAGGGTAACTCAGAGGATTAGGATACAGGTGCACTGGAGACACCAGCAAGACATAAAAGGGAAAAGCCACATGGCAGAATGTAGACTAATAGAAACAGGTTCATTTGAGTTATAAGAGCTAGCTGGTAATAAACCTAAGCTAGAGACCAGGCTTACATAATTAATAATAAGTCTATATGTCATTATTAGCAGGCTAGATGTACTGTCAAGAAAGTAGTAGTACATATGGAACCTAACATATAGCCACATATATACACATAAGGCCTGAAAAAGCGCCCCCCCCCACACACAAAAACAACTACAACAAAATAAAGAAGTTCAGATGTGGATTTGGAGGCAGCTTCTTGGCATTTCCGGTGATAGTATAGATTTACAGAGACATGACTGGTTTTTTTTTTTTTTTTTTTTTTTTAAAGGTCCTGATTTGCAGCTGAGCACTTGAGCAGCCAACAATGGGTACAAATGCAAAGACACAACAGATTCACAAGGCTGAGGTAGGTAAATGCAGCTTCCAGCAAGTAGCCTCTGGAATGAGTCTACGCTTTCATGGAATGAAAGGGTATTGAGCCAATTTATGATTTGTCTCCAATTGTCAGGAAAAAAAGCTGCAGATGTGCAAGAGAAAGAGAGAGAGAGAAAGAGAGAGAGAGAGAGAGAGAGAGAGAGAGAGAGAGAGAGAGAGAGAGAGAGAGAGAGGAGTTCAGTCTGCGGAAACCTCTGAACAGGTGGAATTGTGCTTGAAAATGTGCTCAAGTACTGAAGAATGAAAAGGGGTATAAACAGTCACAATAAATAAATACATGCATATATAGAAATACATGAATATTTAATTATAATAAAGTTTTTAAAGAAAGAATAAATAATATAAAATTCAAAAATGAGTCATGTAAGGATGAGAAATGCACAGGGCACCTGGATCTTACATGTTGCTTTTTTGACTTTAATACTTTTATAATGCTGAGGAGAGGAGAAATACTGCTGAGACATTGGATTCTAGAAACACTCCTAAATTAAACTAACCAATATATTTTAAAACTGTCTTAACTTCAGAATTGAAGTCAGGAAATATTTTGAATTGGTTCTGATTTTGTTTTCACAGGTAAGAAAATGCTATGGATATCTTCAAAATTGAGAAAGATCCGATTTTACCAGGAGAGATATTCTGAAAATCTTGGCTACATACAGAAAAAAAAAAAAAAAAGAGTAACTCAAAACAGGGGATGTATAACCTGATTCTTCACCATGGAAACAGTTCTGAAACTGGATGAAACATAAAAAATCTTGTTACTGACAGAGTTCTTACTACTCATTGTTACATGACAGCCTTTCATATGATATTGATGGAGATCTGTGTTGCAATTTGGTTATATAGTTCAAATGGCTTTAAAAAATTGAAGGTGTATTCTACTTGCTCAAACATAGAGCAAATAGTCGTCTTTAGCTGTTCAGTCAGATCTTTTTGTATTTTTGTGGTTTTGTATGTTGCTTGCTCTGCACTTCCCTTTTTTTCATATTCTTCCCAGGTCTTTAATGGGTTTGAAGAATAGATAGCTACATTTATACTGTTTTCTTTGTTACTAAATTAAGTTTATTTTTGAAACTTAAAAAAAAAGAGAGATGTAAAGTTTATAAGATTAAAAAAAAGCTTAAAAAGTTTAAGAAAGTACTTTAAGGTCTAAAAAATATTTTAAGGATGGTAATACTTGTTATGACAGAAAGTGTTTCACGTATAAAACTTAGGACTCACCAAGATAGAAAAGATAATAGAGTATTTTCTCTAAAGTTGCCGAAACTAATGGGCTGGACATTGCAAATGTAATTTTTACCTGATAATTGTTCTTATTGTAAATAGGTTTACTATGATAGATTTAAAACCTTCCTTTTTATTTAGACAAGAAGGGGGAGATGTTGTAGGACAATTTTTGTACATTATAAGAATGTGTCTTTGCTAAGGCACCTTTTGATTGGTTTAATAGATAGCTAAATATAAAATAGTTATACAGGAGAGGTTATTCTGGACTTCACAAAAGAGGGAGGAATGCAATCTAGGCACATAGAAAGCACTAGCATCATGCAGAACAAGTCATACATACAGAATGATAGAAAGGTAAAAACCACCTGACAAAATATAGTTTGATAGAGACAAGTTAATTTGAGTTATACGAGCTAGTTGAGATCAAACCTAAACTAAAGACTAATCATTCAAAATATTAATGTCTCCATGTCATTATCTGCAATCTAGTGATATCAATAAAAAAGTGCTGTTACATCATTGTGCTTTTTTTAGTAAGTAATTGGATGTAAATTAAGGTACTCTATATGGGGAGAAGGTATAATACATGTTAAAATACTGAGATTTTTAAATAAAGACTTTGGTATTGCCAAGGATTCAGAAACCAATGTTTTTGGATACTAATGGGCCACTGTATTGAAAAAGAGGTTTAGAATCTGATCAATTCTACTGGGTTTCAAGTAAAAGAATGTCACATTTCCAGTTAGTTCAACTCAAGGAAAATATAAAGTACTCATAAGAGAATATTGGCACTGCAGAAGTAATAATAAAAACAAAAAAACAAAAAAACAAACAAACAAAAAAAAAACAAAAAAAAACCCTCCATCTCCTGCTTTTTGGAAAGAGGGTAGCAGGTGCATTGATGGTGTCACCCATGCCTCAATCAATGATCATTTACCCTCTTGATGAGAACTCAGCAATACATTAGTGATACATTACATGATTACTATATCACATATCTTAGGGAAATCAGAGGCAGAACTTCAAGGTAAGATAACACAATTGACTGTAAAAATTGTAAAGAACATTATATCTTGAGCAAGTCATTGTTATTATATCAAATTCTGGTAATGTTCTTACTTAGCAAAGGTGAAGGAATACTCTAGGCAATTGTTGAAAATTTCATGTGGTCTGCTTATCTAAGCAAGTCTCTTCATTAAATTGTAGAGACATGTTTAGCTCTATGAATAACTAACAAAATATTAAAACAGTTTTCCTTCTTAGTTTTGTAATAGCAAGATTGTTATGAACTAGAAATAACAAAATTTATACTTATTAATTATAGATTCACAGTATCTACATAATATTATTTTTTAAACTTATATGTAAATACTTTTAAAATAATATTATTTTCAAAAAATGAATATAATTGAATCTTAGGAAAATAGTCAATTAATTTGTTTACTCTTTAGGTTAGGTTATTAGTATAGTTATTTCCTGTTAAGTATCAAAGAGGCCTCATAGACTGAGCATTACTGGGTCATTTTAATTTAAAAAAATATATTTCAAGATATTAATTTTATATTGATTTTTATTTACCTTTGAGTTATGCATAGTAATTTAAAATAAAATAATTCTTAAGGAATTGGAAAAGTAACTATAAAATTTCAAGCAACAACTAACAATGCAGCTCCATAGTACAATCCATGAAGTCATAGGATAGATTCCCAGCAAATCTCCACAACAATCAAGGATGAAATGAGATTCAAACAATACAGAAACATATTAAGAATATTAAATATATAAATCTATGTAATCATGTTATAAACATTATAAATCTTATATTATTGAAGCCAATAATTTAAAGCATTTTTCTATGCATGTAACATTTGCCCTGCACCAAATTTCACAAAGCTTGTCTCATAAATATGCAATAAGATCTGATTTTCTTCTTTTTGTAGATTTCTTATTTATGGGACCCTGTTGAACATCCCAGATGCCAAGCTATTGATATTATCACCATAAATGTAATTCACTGGGTCTACTGAGTTTCAAGTAAAAGAATGTTACATTCCCAGTTGAAAAGTCTTTTAACCTTGACAGATCTGTCTAAAGAAGCAGAAAGAGAAGTACCTCCATCCTTTGCCTCATACCCGTAAAAGCTCCCAATCCCACCAGAAGAACCTCTAAACCATACCTTAATGGAGACATGAAATGAAGACTGTACACTAAAAATACCTGAAATATTTTTGCTGTTGTTGTTGCTAACCTTAACCTCACACTCTATAATGGAATTATGGCTTCTCTTTTATTGAACACTTATTCTAAATAACTTAAAAATAATCTTTAATTTTCTTTCTACTCATAACTTCAAAGTATAGGCAATTTTCCTCTAAAGATGATTACTATTTTCTTTGGCATATAAAACAAAGAGGTCTTTATCTTTAGCTATAAACACAAAATCTGTCATTTAATTTGTATCGAATTTAATGAGAAATTAGTCAATGTGTTATAAGACAATCTGCTGTTAATGAAGAATAGCAATTTCTGTTCAATGACTATTAAATAGCTTTATTGCCAAAATGCATCATTAATGCACATTATTAAATTGGCATGAATCTGAAACACAAACTACATTAATTTATTTCTCTTTCATTTTCTCTATATTTTTCCTCTGCATCATTATATGTAGGTACCCACAGAAAGTTGATTATACACTTACTAACTCTCTAAAGCAAATGTCTATCATAGGTTTGTGGGCACAACAGCATCTCCCAAGTTTCTCTCACTTAGACCATTCCAGAAATTAATCCTGGAGGATGAGAAGGCAGATAATTTCTAATACTTATCGGTGGAAATTTAAGTTTACAAAACATTTTGCCTCATTTCCCTTAAAGTAAGTGGAAAGGCTAATAACAAATACATTACAGACAGTGAGATGACTCTTGTAGTGGATTTATCATGTTACATTGTAAATAATTGTCCTGCCTATGAATTTAATAAAAAGTGCTGATTGGTCAAAGGCAGACAGGAAGTGTGGGTGGGGCTACCAGACTAAGAATATTCTGGGAACAGGAAGCACAGAGGAGAATGCCAGAGAGAAGCCAGAAGAAACAGAGGACAACTATGCTGCACTGAGAAAAGGTACGGAGTCACATGGCTGAACAGGATAAGAATCATGGGTTAGTTTAATGGTAAAGAGTTAGCAAGTTATATGTCAGAGCCTTAGGCCGATCAGCCTAAAATTAATGTAAGCATCTGTGTGTGTCTGCAGGTCTGTAGGTCTGTGGGTCTAAACCTTGAGTCTAGGTTCCAAAGTCCCTGCCAGAAACATTTTACTACAGACTCTGGCCTAGGACATTACAGGTTCCACATGAAAGAAAACTATTTCCAAAGTATGAAACTCAAAGAAAAATAAAGCTTGAGTACTAGCTCTTTTCTTTTATTTTATTATCTATTTATACTTTATTAGAAGTCTCAGAATTTCTTTTAGAAGTGTCATATTTCTGCAAGTGAATACAAATATGGTACCATCGTGATAAATTAAGTACAACCAAGAGCGATAATAAAGTGAAACATTGGGCGTCACATGGAGTCCTGATTACAGGGCATATAATGCTTTCAGCAGGCTATACAGGATGCCATGGCAAAGCATAATAACTTCCTAGTTTTTTCTTCATTCCTATTATAAATATCCTTTGAGTAGAATAGTCTCAGTAGCTCTTTCCCATTGATACTAAAATATTACTTTTCTAATAGCATTTTAAAAAGTATGGCAATAAGATTATAATTCCGTTGAAAAAAATAATTCATGAGAAAAATCACAAATATTGCATTAGAATTCAGATCTCGACCAAAGGATTATGTAAAATTGACAGTGAATAATGGTGAATTATGCAATACCTCCCAAAGTGTGAGATGTCCTTTTCAAACACATCTTCGTGTACATATGTTACATAAATGCTGAACTGCTTAGCATTCTTCTTTGTTTTCACTGGCCTATCTCCCTGAAATCAAGTGGTAACAAACTTACCTTTTCCCAGAAGATTTGTAGTTTGTGGGGAATCAATGCAATTAGAGATTAGAATTGTATATAATCTCCTTTACGTTATAATGGTAAAAGAGTTTTCATTTTTATTTTCTGAAAATTTCTACTTACTATGTCCCAAATTGTCATATTTACATTTGCTGTGGATGGATATATTGTGTTTTAAATACATAAGCATTATAATTTGACCTAAAATGTTATGTACATTCAGTGTGCCTTATTTTCATTGATAGTATGATGTGAAATATAGGAAGCATAACTCTGGATCAAAAACATTAGGCACAATTATACATTAAATACAGCGTGTGACTATGTTTTCAAATACACAGAACTTGTACAGAAAACAGTATCTTGTATTTGTTAATATTTTTATATGTGAAAAGTTGATGAGTTGTCACTTTAGACCAGAGCAAAGTAACTATTGCTTAGTTATTAGTGTTAATAGAAACTGTGAATACGCAGAGATGTTCTTCAATGGCCACTCCCCCATAGCTCATACGTGCCTCAGCATTTCACAATAGGAAACAGCAAGCAAGCAGCAGCAACAGCAGCAGCAAGTGGGAACTAGCTCTGTGTCAGTCAGTCTTGTGCCATGGCACTTACCTAGTCCGAGGAAGTGGGCAGTTGTAACCCTTGTCCTAGGAGATATTGAGCCTTCTGAGTAGGCCTAGGTATGGAATTACTCAGGCTTTCATAGGAGCAAGCCTTAGAGATCCTTTCTGAAAGGCTTGGTAGCTCGCTGGAACTTTTCCTGAGAACAGAGGCAATAGTTTATTCCAAGGCCTTTTCCATCCTTCATTCTCGGCTCTACATCTTCTCTGTACCTTACCAGCCTCTTAATTCCTGCTGAAGGCATTCTCCTGCCCTGCTCAGGTGCCTCTTGTTATGGGCTGCTGCCACATTTGCTGCTTTGTTGAGAAGCTTTTCCCTACTTTGTCACTGCTCTCCTTGTTACCACTACTGTTGATCAGCTGGCTTGTGGCTGCCTTTGTAAAGCTCTCAGTGATGCTAAACAAGCTGCTACTTTTGCAACTTAGATGCCCCTTCCTTTTTAATCTGTCAAAATGCTGGCCACTTTTACCATTTTTGATAATAGGTGTGTTGACATTTCCATCTGTGCTGCTGTTCCACCATCGCTTCTGTTTTCTAGTTGTGTTATTTTTATTTTGATATTGTTTTTCATGTTAGTAACTAGACACATTTAAAATTAAGCAAAAATGAATGAAGAGATTACTCAATAGTCAAAAGCACTGACCACTCATTCAGAAAACTATGCTGAATTCCCAGACCAACATGATAACCCACAACTCATTGTAACTCTAGTTTTGGGGATCAAATTTCCTCTCTATGTTCTCCAAGGGACTGTATGCATGTGGTGCACAATAATACATTCAGAAACACACACACACACACACACACACACACACACACACACACACAAGTGCGTGCTATTGTTTTTAATTCAGAAAAAAAAAAAAAAAACACATAGTAGAAATCCGTTTATCTCTACTCATCATTCAACACCAAAGAAAACAGTGTAGGATCTTGTCTCATGGTCAATTTGCCAAGTGACCCAAATAGACTGAATTTGTAGGGAATCAAAGAACTTTTGAACAAATCACATCAAAGCAAAGTTTGTGTTTGTATGAATAACAATATGCATGCAAATTAAAGTTTGCTTTTCAACCACATTGCCAAAGTGACAATAATGAGCCACCATAGAAGCAAATTCCAGTTGTTACAAATAGAAACGTTTGCTGGGTCACTGGGTGTTTACCAAATAAAAGAGTCTAGTATAGTTTCCAAAACCATTCTAGTTGGGGTTACACATCATGCAGGAGCAATTAGATCTAATAAATTTCTCTTTGCATCCAAGGGGTGTTTAAAACCACTGGCTAATTGAGTGTCAGTCTTTCAGTTGAAGACAACCAGGGCCCAAGGAATATTCCAATAGTTGTCAACTGGGGAGACAAATATCACATTTCCCAATATCTTTATTTACAGGGTATTACAAAGAAGGCTTAGAATAATGAAATTAGTTATAGCAATCATAATATAGTTTAGCAATGATCTAGGGATATTTAACACTTTCACAATGTTCTCAAAAGAGACATATCCCTCTCATCTGTCTCAGTATTAAACCAATACAGTGGTGAGGGACGTAAAAAAACTGTGAAACCCATTGATATTATTAAGCTTGATTTCTATTTGGTATATAATCTCCAATTATAAATATTTAATACTTTCTAATTACTCTCAGCTTGTTTGCTGTATAATTGTTTCATAACTTTCTACCTTAGCTTAAGCAATTAGCTCAAATATGTACAAAAATTGCAAATGAGTGACTGAATATCTTTTATACCAGTATGTCTTCCTTGTCTGTGAATGACAGTCTTATTAGATGCTGTCTTGGCTCTATGAATTAAATGCTGACTGAGAGGAATTGGGAGGAGGGAAGAGAGGAGGAGCAGAGGATACATAGATTAAAAAAGACATTTTTAAATAAAAAATAATAAAAAATAAGCATATAAAATAAAAGAAAAACCCAAATATTCATTAGTAAAATTGCCAGCCCCTGCCATAACAGCCTCTCGTCCCTCCCTGCTGAAACATCTCTTTTTGTGGTTTAAAGAGGTCCTAATACCTGGGAGGACACTCAGAGTCTTCAGTATTTGCTTATGTTCCATAAGGAGTAGTCTTGGAATGATTAAGAGTTGGAGGATGTGTTGATTTTCATCAGTGTTTAAGCTATGTCTTTTTGTGTAGTTGGGACTTCCTTAGACCACCAACCAGCTCCCAGATTAAGACAAATAAACAAATTAGTAATTATGAATAGTGTGCCTTAGCTTAGGTTTGTCCCACTGCTCTTTTAACCTAATTTAATCTGTTTCTATTTATTTTTATTTTACCTGAGGGCTTTTTTTTCCTTTCTTTTACTGTATATGTTCTACTTTTCTGCTTCCTCTGCATCTGTCTCTATTGTTTCTTCCTTGAACCTAAATTCCTCCATCTACTTACTCTTCCTGCCTGCATGTCAGCCTAAGTGCATGTATATGTGAGCGTCACTAAGTAGTTTTGGTAGATCATGTGTATGTGTATGTATGTAAAACAGTGATAATTATAATATCAAACTTTACAAATCTGACAAAGTAAAGGGATATAGGAGAGCTTGTAAGGGAGAAATGAGGACTGCACATGATATATAGCACTTGTGTATAAAGTTCTCAAAAATAAAAATGTAAATTAAAAATTAAAGTTATTACATTGAGAGTGTGATTCGTTAGCAACTATATTTTCCTTTCTACCTTTTTAAATTCCAAACTCAGTAAAAATTGATAAAAAGAGACCTCAGAGAAGAAAGAGGAGAGGTAAGGGACAAAAGAAAAATAACGTAAACCAAGAAGATATTAAGAGATACACAGATAAGAATGAGCTGAATCGAGATTGTAAAAGGAAGGAAGGAGCCAGAGACATAGCAAAATGTTCTTACCTGGCAGAACGAAGAAAAGTCACTTTTGTTGAATTTGAAGTACCTTGGAGCTCTGTTTGCTTGGCTTCTCTATGCTATGGCAGATGTTAGGGCTCATGATCTTATTTTTCATTGACTGGTTGTGTAGACAGTTATAATTTTCGACAATGTGCACTGATACCAGAATAGTTTATGATGTTTCGGCAGAAAAATGAACCATATTTGGAAATACCCACTCTCTGCACAAAGCTTTTTTTCTATTTGAATATTAAAGAAGGCTCACAGTATTTATTCACTTTATTGCACTGGGGTTGGAGTTAAGGAAATAAAATTTATATAAGAGAAACTGTAAAATTCATTGTATAACACTTAAGCAGAAAACTTCATAGCAGAAATTACAGTTATCTTTAGTTGTGGGAACATATAAATAAATATTTAGCATCCATATGGAACTTATGGAATAGTTGTACTCAGATGGATTTTTTCACTCCCTTATAGGCTCACATATTTGAATACATGGTATCCAGCTGGTGGAACTATTTGAAAAGGCTATGGAACCTTTTGGAAATAGAGGCATGTTGGAGGAAGTATGACACTAGAGGAGACACTAATCTGTAGCCCCAATGGGCAGTTTTTTTTTTTTTTGTTTTTTTTTTTTTTCCAAATAAAATACAGAGTTTCCATCAGAAGCTTTGCTTACAGCTGATTTACTAATGTGATTTTCAGGATCTGAAACAGATTATCCAATGAACCATTTTCTTTGCATGTCTGCAACAAAAGCTTGTTCACTGATTTCATAGGTAAGAATAATGCATACCTAAATATTTATGCCGCTCTTCCAACTATCGATACTTTAATTTATTTCCTCCTTCATCACAGAGGGCTAGAACACGAGCCTTGGGTATTCTCCAGTTTCTTCTTTATTTTCACAGTCATAGGGGAATACATGTGTGAATCACCTAAAGAACAAAAGAACCAGCTGCTTTTGACACACACGATAGAGTTGAATAAAATATATTACAAGACTATTCCTCCTAGGATAAACCTATTAGTCAGCTAAGTTTCCACAAACAGAAGTAACTATAATCATGGTAAAATTATATTATGAAGTGTGCTGTATGTCTTTCTGTTTGCCTTTTATGCTGTGTTTGCTTTGTTCCACCTATTTTTTTCTTCTCTACATGAGGTATATTATTGCATATTTCTAAAATTAGGTTAATTGTAAAATTCCCTTTGCATATACTTATAAAAAGATAACACAAAAACTTAGAATCGTTGCAAAGTTGAAAGCACAGCCTCTGCAAGAAAAATTCACGTGAATTTAGATCATGGAGAATATGAGAGGAATATGATGTCAGAGAACAAACAAGGCTATATAAGAAGAGTAACGTAAGATTTTTAATATACTTACCAGGAGGGTATCCAGGTCATTCACAATATTCTCACAATCAGAATAAAGAAAGGGGAAAAGGAAAAACAACATTAAATTTTCTACCTCTGTATTTTTATTAAATGATGATATATCCAGCAGTACTTTAAAGGGGATTGTTGTAGGAGCTGAAAGGATTGCTCAGTAGTTAAGAGCACTGCATGTTCTTTAAGACAACTCGGCTTTGATTCCAGGGGGCCAATCAAATGACCACAAGGGGTTGGATACCCTCTTCTGGCCTCTGTATGTAGCAGGTAGGCAAACACACACACACACACACACACACACACACACACACACACAAGTGGTGTGCAAATACTTACTTGAGAAGCAATAACTCAACTTTCATGAAACAGTATGAAAATTTAACATTATATTGTACTCAGGAAAGAAACGTAGAAGTATAAAGAATATGGAAATTGAGAAGACCAAAGCTAGAAGCTATCATCAGTCGTTCACTAGAGACTCCACTTGTGTTCTCTGGTTCTAGACTTTAAGTGGTACAGAGTAACGGTGTGCTAAAATGTCTACAGACAGTGCAGGAATATAACAAAAACTTTTAAACATAGGAGACCTCAGGAAGGCCTAATCGGAGAAGGGGGCTGCAAAGATAACTCAGTAAAAACGCTTGGCATAGAAGCATGAGAACCTGAAATAGTTCCCAGATATAACATAATTCCTGACCCCTTCATAAAGTCATTTTAAAATTCAAATTTTAACGATCAAAAATTAAAAGATGAATTTGTGTAAATAGACAATTTATGTACATAAAAGACAAACTTGTATTATTACAAGCAGTAACAACGAGATTGGCATTTTCTTGGAGGCTGAAACAAACTGTACAACTTTTCTATAAAGCTGAGTCTTGGAGGAAACAGACTCATTTCAATCAAGAAGTTACATATCAATGGCACTGAAACTGGGCTATCATATATCTGCATCTACTTTACTATCCTTCTATCTTGCTTGTCCATTATTTTTAAGTTCTCTGGTTTTTTATGTACATCTTAAATGGCTCAAGGCGAGAGGAAGTTACTTAACTTTTAAAAGAGTTTCAATTTCCCCTCAATGAGTATAAACATTAGTTTCCCATTTTAAAAAAAGTAATGAAAAAAACCAGAAATACCTTTTACCAAAAATCAGATATTTCTCAAAAATCAGTACACATGGCCTTTAATGATTTTGGTTGTAGCGTTGGTTCGGTTACTTTTGGCCCACTTGGGTTCTCAAACTCTATCTTCGATGTGCCTCCTCAAAAACCAGACACAGCTTACTATTTACTGTAAAGACTTCATATACAGAATACATGAAAACCTGCAGATGATATGTTTTATCCATTTGCGTGTTTGTGCACAGACTTATTTGTTTTGCCTATGTAGATGACTATTTTGCCTTTCAACGATTATTTCTATATTTCAGTGTGACATGCCAGCTTCTCAAAGAAACTTTTCCATGGTATTGTGTGTTAGACAGCTGCAGAAGTGTTAAAAGGATTTTAATGGAATTTTTAGTAGTAGTTACCATCACATAAAATACATATTGTTCAATTTTAAATTCATCAGCTATCTCTTGAATATTGTCTTGTTTAAAAAATATTTTGTTTGTGATTCTTCCCTGAAGAAAATGAGATACCACCATGGCGTTAGTTACACTTATCTGTGACATCAGCCATCCGACTCACCAACAACTGTGACAATGAAGTTAAAGATAAACCTTTAGGAAAAAAAAAAAAAAAACATTAAAAGCCTGTCAAAGATCCATTAAGTGCTGATTCCACTGGGAGAGATGCATTCATAGCATCCAGTTCCTGACACTGATTAGAAGCATAGGATCTGAAGGCAGCTCACTATTTGTTAGCCCCAAAATTATACTCTAGAAAGATAAACAGCATCTGGCTGAATTCTGCTATCATGAGTTCTTTTAAAGCCAAGCCAGAAAGGGAGATTCTGTATCTTATTTCTGTGTCCAACATACAGCTAATTTCTAATCTGCTACAAAGATCTGATTAGTCAATGAACATATTTTGTTGATAAAAATCTCCCCAAAACAATTGAAATGCAAACTACTTTATTTTGGAAACTATTGAAATTGTTTAAAAGACGTACATCTGGCACCCCAAACATTTCAACTCTCATCAAACCCTGCATGTCCTAGTTTTTTGGCCACCCCTGCTCATGATTATTCCCAATCTTTTTGGAAATAACCAAAGGACTAATTAGGTCACTAGCAGCTTGGCTTCCGGGCCAGTCCAGGATCCCAGCTGGAAGTGAAGGCCCTTAGGAGAGCAATCACCATGTCTAACACTGCTGCTTGGCTTTGGGGATGATTGACATTTCAAGAGCTGAACAAGCTTAACATTGAATGAAATGCATTGAGGCAGAGCTGACACTAGAAAATGAACACATTTGTTCTACAAATATTTGCCAAGCACCTGCTATGTGCCAGCCATTGTGCTAGGTGCTGGATGTAGATAGGATAAAATGAAATCACCTCTGTACGAAAAACTTCCACAGCCTATGGATTGAGAGAAGTATGTGATTTGCAATATTATATGCTGCATGCTGTTACTGATACCAAAGTAGAGGGGTAACTGGAATGCAAATGAAGATTATAAAATAAATTTTAAAGGAAAAAGAAGAAAGGTTTTGGATAAAGGATAAAAATATAAATATATTGTCAGAATAAATATTTCTCTGAAAGTATAAAGACATAAGCTAATAGAACACATGTCATTTTATTAGGAACCAAAATATTTAATATGCCATCTCAGTCATCATCTTAAATCTTATTGATACTTGCTGATTCTTAATTTCCCTCTGTTTCTTTAGATGTGCTCTATTACTTGTTTGGTGAGTAGAGGGATGCACAAATCACACATTATATGATACTAAATAAAATCCCAGTACTGGGAATGGGTTACATCCTTTTGTGTTTCTCCAGTGGAGCCAATAAACACACAAATATTAGAAGCTATTGCCAATGCTATGGGCTACTTTGTGCAGCTTGACAGTAAGACTATATTGCTGGAGACACAATGCACTTATGTCATAGAACATGGATAAATTTAGCTGGTACTTAACTGGGATTTTCACTGCCACTGGCTAACAACATTCATTTAGTTGAAAGGTGTTATATATGCTATAGCAGGAGGAAAGTAACCATCAATAACATTTACATACAATATCCCTGAGATATAATAATGACATACTTTTGAGATGTGCCCACTAGAGTGAGAGTTGCATGATTGCTATGAGACTAGCCAAATACTTTTTAATTGTTTTAATGGCTCCTCTACAAGATAGAACATATATCTGACATTGTTTATGAAATCAAGATCCTAAGATTAAATATGATGGGAAGACTTATTAGTATTATTCTGATAAATGTGTATAGTAAAATATTACTTCTGATTATATATTGCTATACTCATAAAGCTGGGCATCACTCAATCTGCATCAGAAAAAAAATCTTCTTGTAGTAGATAGTAAATAGCACAGAAACTCATAGGTGTATTCTATTCTTCATATCTTCAGGTTTTCATTTAAATCTTTCCCTACTCCAAGATATTTCCTGACCCAAGATTTGCTTACAGCCTACTTTTCTGTTCAACAATTGGGCAATTCTTATTCTTTATTAAAATTTTAAGTCTATTCTATTATAAGATTTATGTAACTAAATGACCCTACCTCACTTTCATAAATTGCCATCATGACAATCTTCCAAATACTATAGTATTAATATATATAACAAATAACAGTTGCTATTTTGTTTAGTGTTTGTCTACTTAAAATTTTATCTTCAATAAATGATTTAATTTTTATTGTTTTTATAAAATGAATATTATCTTATCAATATATGTATGTTTAGCAAGCAAATGAACTCTTCTGTCTTCTTTATGCTATGTTTCAATATACTGTGAAAAATATAACATATTTGTTTTATGTCTTCGCATGTTAGTCAATTCATAACACAATGTGGATATTCAGAAGAGAAATGTCAGTTGGTTGAATAGATACATGAAGTGTGGTGAGCAGTGATGGGCTGAAATGTAAATGTGAGTCAAAAGCTAGATTCTGAAGATCCTTTAAATCTTACTGAGGAATTTAAATCTCACAGGAGAACAATGTGGAAAATAAAAATTTAAAGCTGTATGTGACAATTAAATTTCTCAGTAAGATTTAAAGAACCTTAAAGTAGCTTTAAAATTTGACTTGCTAAAAATTTACAGTAAGGGTGCCCAGCTCAAATGTCATATTAAATCATAAATAAAATATAAAAAACAATTAAAAAATTCTAATGGAAGCTGCCCAAATCTATCATGACATCTCTGAACTAAGTATAAAACATGCTAGCATAAGAATGATAATACCTTTGAAAAGTGTTCTCCACTTGGAGTCTTTACATGCATCTGGTTCTTAAGAATTTGAAGTATTGTTTATTATTTATGTCAATATTTTTGTAGAGAGCATACAAAAATATAAATATAAAAATATTTGAATACAAAGCAATTTTACCTTAATGCATAAGAGATATATTAAAAATGAACAGCTTTGATCTCAAAAATTATATTTTTTTGTAAATATTTGCCTTCATTTTACAGGCTTTGGCTTTTTTCCCCAAAATTACAAAGGTGGACTACTAACACATTTTGCAAAATTCATTGAAAAGACATAATTGCCTCTTCTGACTCCACTTTCTCATCCAAAATGATGAGTTATATTTATTTAATACTGAGGAAACAGTCATTTGGCAAGATCAATACCCCTTAGCCAATTTACTTTTTTTCTCTTCTAAAATTATCTTTATTTAACTTTATTTGTAAAATGACATAATTATGCCAATCTAATTGTTTTTATTAAATCTGATATAGATCATTTACAAATTGTAAGACTAATACAATTTTAATGAGATTTTTACATTAAGTACTAGGAAAACTACTATCAAATATCTTGACATGTTTGCCTGTTTTGGATATCGCTATAAGTATGAAGAGAAAATAGACTGGGCAAGTGTCCCATGTATGTGACTCCAGCACTCTGAAGTCTGGTTCTAGAGAGCTTCCAGCTAAAGATATCTTTAGATAGCGAGACCATGTTTTCTGTTATAAAACAAAAGTTTAAGAGAAAATTGTAAAGACATCTTTTTATGTGATTTTTCTTTAGGATACAACTTACATTACCATTTTAGTGTAGTTTCTGATCAGAAAATCATGTCAAATCTGCAATATAGCTGAGCCTGGAAACCATATTGTTTTCCCACAGAGTTTGTTTTAGTCTGAGTAGTCTTGGTTTCTCTTTATCTGTCGCTTAGTGTCTCCCAGATTTATCGTATACATGCACCTCAAAGGTACCCTTCCCCAAAGAAATTTTGCTTACATTAGAGATCTCAGAGCTATTCAAATAAAGCAACATACATCTAATATTTGCTTTTGTCCATGTCTCATAAAAAATTCATAAGTACTCATATCTGATGTAAGACAATAAAAACTAAAAATCCTAAGCAAAAATGATTTTGCCAATGTACAACAGAATAAAAAAGTAAAAAATGACACTAGCAAAATAGAACACTGGAAACATTTTTAAAAATAACTATTAATAATTGAAGCAACATTGTAACAAATAATATTTTTAAATTATTTGTGCCTGTGTTTAAATCAAATTTCTTAAAAGGACATAAAAATACAAAAATAATATGACTACAAATTTTCATATTCTATAAGTTTATTCAAATATTATGAAACAGAACTTATTTTCATTTACACCATTAATTTTTTACCTTATGGATTTCACTTGACAAAAGTGAGTCTATTAATATAAATATTTGCTATATGACTGAGAACTGTACTCTTTAAGGCACATAGCATGAAATTTAACCTATAGATCAGATACAACATATTAAGTAACTATTATCTACATGCCATGCAGAGGTCAAAGTATCCAATGGCATTGTATTTAGAGATGTGCAAAAAAATGTAATAATAAATATCAATTACTTTATTCTCCTCTAGAGAGAACTCACATGTCAAAACACCATAAATATAGAAACAAAAAATATTGCTTAGAATATATGATCTTTTTCCTTTTTAAACATTGTGTCACTTTTATTGCAAATATAAAATATAATTCATATTCATAAATAATAGATTTGATATTAAAGAAAAATTCGGTTTGTAAGAGTGTTTTTTAACTCATTTAACCAGATAATAATTGTACTACGTGTCTATTAATCCTCAGCTTTTGTTCCATAATTCATTGTTGGATTTTAAAAGTTACTAGGAGAATCTATTAATAATACAATTTATGTGCGAAAATATGCATATTTACATGCAAATAATATTCTCAAATATAAGTTATCAATGAAAGACTACAAGTTTCAAAAACATAAGTAACACATAACACATAGTGTTTGTAAGATCAATAGTATAGTTATAACTTCTAGGAAACGTTTTTCCAAATATGTTTAAATAACACAATCTTTTAAGTCAATAAACTATGAAAGCTAATGTCTGTCATGGCTACTAACCATTGTCAATTGGTAAATATTCATTTAAAAAATGCTTTCATTTTAATGTTACTCTAGCATTTTGTCTGCATCTACAATTAACTTCTTATACCCAGGGTCTGTAAAGTTTTAAGTACTACAGGCAATATATTCTAGAAATAGTAGGTATTATCAAACCTTACACATACTATGTTCTTCCTATATATACACATACCAGGACTAAAGTTTAATTTAAAGGTTGGATATAGTTGAAAACTAATAGTAATTAGTAAATCAACAAAAATTATAACAATAAATGTCAAATAGTTTCTTGCACTTCTATCTTATATTTTGGAACCATTAGTTTTTAAAATAATAATAAGGTATTTACAAGAATTGTGGTACTGCAAGAGTGATATGATTAATAACATAGCTACTAAGTGATTAAGAAGATAGACAGCCTACCCAGCATGGATTCATTTAAGGAGAAAGGAATGACAAATGTCATAAGTAGGAGAGGAAAAACAAATTAAAGCACATTTTAAAAAAATGAACAAGCAAACACATGAAATCTGAACTCCCACAGGCACTCCTTAAAAACCCAAGAGCTACTCATGCCAAGGAACGAGGCAGGAGATCTTCACTTCTCCTTTTGTTCTCGAATACCAATTCCAAGTCTTACTTCTAGCTCTGTTACAGACCACCTGGTGGAACCTGCTTTCCTCTCTCATTTCTCTGAGTCTACACAGATCCTGGGAGCACAACTAGCTTCCTTCCTTCCTGTGGATATTCTCCAGCCTAATCCCCAAATTTCAGGTCCCAATACCTAGAAGGGTATTCCACCGTAAGAGCCAGAATCTCCGTTACTGATGCCTCAGTCAAAGAAGGTTAAATCTAAAACAAAAATAGTTCCAAAAGATCCAGGGATTCTGAGACACTATCCAAAGATTAAATCTACAAATATTATGAATAGAGGAATGTTTCAGAATATTCCTTTAGCAGTGTGAAGATGTGTCACTGTGATCAGTAGAAGAAACAGAATGGCAGGAAGAGGTTAGGCAGGACTTCTTGGGACAGAGAGGACCCTGAAAGGAAGAAAGATAGAGTTTCCAGAAAGATGCATAGGAAGCAGAATGACTATTACAAAGTAAAGCTATCTGAACTACGTAAAAGAACATAGATTTTAAAATGTAGGTTAATTTAAGTTATAAGACTAACCTAAGACCATGCTTTCACAGTTAATAAATCTTCATGTCATGATTTGTAAACTGGAAGTCCCAGAGAGAAATTTCAGCTACAAATGACACTCAACAGGTAGCCATGTATATTCCCACAAGGCCTGAGAAAGCATAAAGAAACAGAACATGGAATGAAACATGGTTTCCCAGGAACCACTGCCTCTAGGGGAGGCGCAGAGATGCTGCTACTGGCCGTTGTCTGCAGGCTGGGGCTAGCTGGCAGCACCATGTGCCAGTGCCATGTGCTAAGCTGAGCTGTGTGATGGCTAATATAGCAGTTTAAGATTTGTCTCATGCAATCAGAGAGCGCTTCAGGTGTTCCATAAAGACTGATTCAAACAGAAAACACCTCTAAACCACTTACAATGTCTTTTTAAAACTGGGCTTAGGTTCTTAAAAGAAAAGAAAATAGATATAAACAGTCATTCAAAAAAGTAAATAGTTTATAAATAATAAGATAGTTATGAGTTTTTAAAGATTGAATAAGATAATATAAAAAGGAAAAACCAGTTGAAGATGTAAAATATACAGAGTCTGGATCCTATATGATATCTTGTTGATTTTGAATTGTTTGACTATTGATGAACAAGTTACAGCAGCTGAAAGACAGGTTTATAAGAGGGGTTGCTGAATTAAACCAGCCTAGATACTTTAGAAGTGTCATAACTTTAAAATGAATGTTACAAAATATATTGCTTTGAGAAGAAGTAATACTTCTATTTCCACAGAATACAAAAGGCTATTGATTCCATCAAGGTTGATAGAGATTAGTTTTGATTGAGGAAGAACCCCTGAAAATCCTAAATATCAGGAAAAGTTCACAAGCAATATATCATACAAAGGACTAATATTTATTAAGGGGTTATATAAACACTCACTGATACAAATAGAACCTTAAGACAATTCTTGTAGAGTGGAATGTCCCAAGATGGATGGTTCTATCCGCTCCCTGAGAATGCAGGAAGAAACAGGAAGAAATGTCAGTGTCCTGGTGTCACAATGGGTTCTGGCCACACCACATTCAGGCCCGTGCTACTCCAGAGATATGCCTCCAAGCTTTGCCGAATAACACCTGAATCTCACTACATCTAACTATAAATATAAAGAAATAAAGTGCTGGGCTGTGGTGCAGTGCATTAAAATTGGTAGCTCTCTCAGAATGCCTCTGTTGCAGTTTCCTCAGAGTTCTACACCTAGAACAGTTTCAAGGCTGCTAACTAAGATGGTCCAACCTCACAGACTATGCTAGCAAAGATAACAGACAAACTTTGCCCTTCCCCATTCCACCTAGACAAGATGACAAACATGGCTGGTTTTGCCAAAACTTGATCATTATCTCAATTTTCTCAGATTCCCGAAAGTTTTCATCACTCCTGCACCCAGACAACAAGTAGAAATCTAGAAAACACAGTGCCCACATTTCTCAGAGGTAAGGTAGGTGAGTTATACATGTTTGTCATCATTTGTTGGGGGGGGTGCTACAAATGTTATTGGTCATGGTCAGGACAAATGTTTAATAAAGAATATAAGACTCCGGGATCTCTTTCTGAAGGAAATAAAGTACATAGTATAGAAATTCTGGGGCAAAGGGGCGGATTGTTGAGTCTACTTTTGAACAACCATTAGTCTCATATATTTTACATTGGCATAGATTTTTGTATATAGATACAAATTTAAGATTATTTCTGTTATACTCTATGAATGTTTCTATTCTTGTTTAGTATATTGTATCTATGCAACTCATTTATAAATGTGATATAAAGTCTTAGACATTGAAAGCTATTTAGGAAAATAAAAATATACAGGTGAATAGTAATCTATAACAATCAAATTTATAGCCTTGATAGGTGTGTTTTCAAGGCCATACAAAGATATATTTTCAATAGATCGTTGATCTTTATATACTTCAAAGAACTATAGAATATGGCATTTAAAATGTTTTAATTACATAATGCTTTTGATGACAGTGAGAAACATTTGTTCTTGGCAGCACCAATTTACTCCATAAAAAGAAGACAGGCATTAAAGAACTTCCATATTGCATTTGCTTTTATTGTGGCAAAAGCTAGCCACTGGACAAAGAAACTGCCCTTGCCTCAACTGATGACAGTGTTCTTTCATGGAAAATTCACTATTAATAATAATATAAAGGATTAATATTTATTGAGGGGTATTTGAACACTCATGATACAAATTGAACCTTAAGACATTTCTTAGAGATAGGAACTGTCCCACACCAGACTGCTGATCCACTCGCCAAGAACAGCGGGGGGGGGGGGGGGGGGGGGGGGGGGGGGACACGACAGGGTGGAGCTCAGTGTCTCAGGGTCTTAATGAGGCCTGTCCATGCCACATTCAGGCTCCCAGTACTCCAGAGACATGACTTCAAGCTTTGCCAGCTAACAACTGAAACCCACTACATCTCCCCCTTTTGTCTAACTAAGAAAGTTTTAAACTAAGACTATATACAATAGGAATCATTATTAGGTAATGTCTAGGGGCAGGAAAAGACAAAACATAAGCAGGGTCAAACTACAATTGAAAACTAACAAGTATGAGGTACATCCTACATGTCTAGAGTAGTGGTAAGTGGTGTACAGAAATTACTTCAAAGCTGCTTATCTTGAATTATAAAAATCCAACACCTTAATGTTCTTGCTAAGAGATGAAATGATAGTAACCTTATCTGTCTAGTCTTCAACCTCATCAGACCTGAGAAGGAAAACATATTATCTGAAGGTTTTAAGCACAAGAGAGTAGCTTCCAAAATCTAGGAGAGGACAGCGACAGCTACCTGGACAGTCACCAATGCTTTTCTGCACAGTTGAAGCATCCGCCATTTTGACTACAAGCCTATGATTTCTGATAGATCTATTAAGAAGCAGGGCATTTTTGGAGAAACCATCTTTTCCTATCCAGGCAGATTTCAGCAGTCTCTCTATCCTCCATTCTGCTCGTCCAGATTGAATAGCATGCATACAGCAGTCAAGGTGAGGGCAGTTTTTTGCCCAACCAGCCATTATCTGCCAAGGAAGTCAAATTCTCAGTGGAGTGTCCTTAATGATCAACACCATCTCAGAAAAGGTACAGTGATGCCAGGAGTCCTGTGTCTCTCATGGCCAAATTCTGCATAACAAAATGTTAAATGCCATATTCTCCAGGTCTATGAAGTGGTTGAAGACTCCTGTCTATCTAATATATTCTAGCATGTATCTGGAAAACCTAAACATGATTATTATATGGCAAACTTAAGTAATGATGACCCTACAGTTCTTATCATCCTGAAGACTGAAGCTTTATATTGTAAAATCAGGCAATCTATAAATGGCTGCACAGTCTCTTAATGATGACTTCCAGTATGACTATCATATAAACATTAGCCAGAGGTATATGTACCATGTAAAATGATAACAGTATCCTAAATATGTAACATATGAAAATATCTAAATAAAGGTATACAAAACATCTTATGTATATATTATGACTAATATAATTATATATTATCAGTAGTATAATTAAACAGAGGTAGAAATTGCAAAATGGAAATGAAAATAATATGCTTAATATATGTCAATGTGAAAATATTATAAATAGAGTTTAAAAGCATATGCAAAATATGGCAATTACAGATTCAATTTTGTTTCAATATTTCAATTTAATATACAAATGGCCTTAGACATCCAAAACAATTTGAGATTTAAATTTGTCTTAATATACAAATAATCTAAATCAAATATATAAAATGGCTTCACATTTTACCAATATACAAGCATCTATACCAGTGCAAATTGTCTTTGGCTCATATTTAGCTAATAATTGTTTACAGGTAGATAAAACAATCTACCTATGTGTATCCTATGTATTCCACTTTCTCTTTTTTAAAAGGGATCCTTGAGGCTATATTATTGTTCAGCCTTCAACCCAATTTTAACCTACAACTACCCTATAAAAATGATAATCATCCATAACACTCAGAGGACAAAACTTATCAGGAGAGGGGCACAGTTTTTCCTAAAGTTTCTTCCCGCTGACCTGTGGGCAATGGCATCTCTTTTGGATCCTTTAGAAGCTAAGATAGTGGTTAGGTACTAATGGACTGACTATAAATATCTATAACCATTCTTAGAGTACTGGGTAAGTCCATCTAGGGCTTTTGTTAAAGATGTGACATGAAGGATAATCATAGAGAGTTATCTTGCAACCATACTGAATAGTCTATATTTTAATAGCAATCATTGAGTGGTATACATCAGGTTCTCTCTCTCTCTCTCTCTCTCTCTCTCTCTCTCTCTCTCTCTCTCTCTCTCTCTCTCTCTCTCTCTCTCTCTCTCTCCTTTTTTGTACCAGGTAGAATTGTTTGTGGTGGGGGCTCCATCTTCATTCCTGATGCTTTGGAGATTGCTGGTGGGAGAAATTGTTGTTTACAGTGGAAAACCTAAACATTATTGATATCAAATGAAGATTTTACATCCTTTACATCTTCAGGAGAAATTTGTAACAGAGAAGATTTTAGGGTTAGGAAGGAGGAAATACACAGAGAAATAGGATTGAAGATAAAATTGCAATAATATTGGTCTCTATATATTCTGTCTTCTATCCCTCATCAGGTGGGGTTTCTGATATGAGACAGAATCTCTTAAGTTTTCTTTACCAATGTTCTTGGGTTTAGAGAGGGAGAAAGCCACTTACTCTAACTCCAAAGCCAGCTTTATTTATAATCAAACCAGAACCACATTTTTTTTAAAAAGAGACATAGATATAAAGCAGTGAGAATTCAGAAATTATCCAGTAGTGCATATTGGTACCTGTTTTCCTTATATTCCTTTGCTTGTAGTCCTTTTATAAGTGATCTCTCTTCTGCTTTAGGTGTCTAAGTGTTCAGCAACTTTATAATGTCTTGAAGATAGTTGTATGTATTCTTCTGTAAAGACAAAAGTGAGACCCTTCCCTAGCCTTGTTAAATAAGTTTACCTTACCATGTATCTAATTGTCATATTGGTCAATGAGCCATTACATCTCCTCCTCAGGAGGGGTCTCCTTTTAGAATCAGATCTCATTGGTACCCATATCTTTTCTTCCCCTGTGGAAACAAAAGCAAAACTCCTATCCCACCAAAGTACATATCCCAGCTTCCACTCTAAAGTCAGCACATCCTTGAAGTAGATAGGTTTATTTATCTCAGAAGTTTTTTCTATTACTCAATGTCTCTCTGCAGCTGTTGTTCCTTTCTCATCAGCATTAAAAAAATTCAAGGTCAGTAAAGTATTAGGCAATCTCTCCCTGGATTTTTTTCATTTTTTCTTTCTGTTTATGAAGCATCTCTTATAAGGTATGGTGAGATCTCTCCATGACTGCTTGTCCTGAAGGATTTATGCTCTTCCTGTAATGTGCTTTATATTATAATATCCAAAAATCTGCTTCATTTTCTGGGAAACATATGCTGGAAAATTTTCAGTCTTAATTTGAACATGAATTCCCATTATGGCCATGTCTTCCAAGAGATGAGTAAGCACAGCATCAGCATTTTTGGAACTCAGGGCAGTCGCCATTACATTCCTGAGTAAGTGTGGATTGTATAATGTACATATTTTATCTTCCAAATTCTGGAAAGTAAAGCACATCAGTCTGCCAGATCTCATTTCTCTGTGTACATTTAGGATTATTTCACACACACACACACACAAACACACACACACACACACACACATAAAAAAAAGTTCAGAAAATTTTATAAAATATATTTTATTCACAAAATATCTATTTCAAACCAAAATATGTAATTAAAGTGAGTGTCAGTTGACACTTCTTACAAACTGTGGTAAATAAATGTGATTTTGTGTTTTGTGTTACTGAAGCTCATTAGAGAAAAGCAATGTTTAAATTAATTTGTGCTGCAATTACTGCTGTACTGAAGGGACATTTCTTCTTTACTAGTTTTTGTTCTTATCTGTACAACTGAGGTAAATGATCGAGCAAATAAATCACTCAAAAACTCAGTTGAAGAACTAACTATGGAATAGATTCTACTTTTAGAGTTGTTAGGGACTAGACTGTGGGAAAAGTTGCCTGATATTTGTGACATTCCAGGTACTGTTTGCAGGACCACATATACTTATAACACACACACACACACACACACACACACACACACACACACACACACACACACAGATAGATGATGATACATAGTTAAAATGAGCAAGAGAGGAGATAGTTCTGGAATTTTTTAATTATTACTTAAACATAACCAAAATTTGAAAACTTAAATCAATGTCATTCTGAATTACAAAATCTGGTATATGACAAAGAATAACTGTGCTACATAGATTTCTATAAAAACATTTGCCAAAGCAGTTTTTGAGAAGTGTTAAGTCACAGCCCAAAGTATCAGATGTTGAGAATTATTTATAATAAAGTTTTTGGTAGTCCATTTTAACATTTCATTGCAAATTCAGGTTTCAGCAAGAGCAGTTTTAGACCTTGCCTGTCTGTATAAAAGTGAAAGCCAGGGCTGCCATTAGCCCTGAATTTTGCATCTTCATGATTCCAATGTTTACCTTCTTTTAGATAGATTTGTCCATCTAGCATCAGTATATCTGGAGTCAGAACCAAGCCCAGCTCCACCAGGCAAGGTTCTCCTAATATTGCAGAGTCTGGTTACACAGTTCCTTTGCTTCTACTACAGAACTAGAGTACTATTCAGACTTGTTTTATACTCTACACTTTATTGACATTCAGTCCATAACTCAGAATTGCTAAACATGGTAGTTATAACTGCTTGCCAACTTGATAATACCAAAATGATTCAGGGAACAAGTTTCTGGACATGGCTATCAGGGATTGTCAAGATTTGGTTATCCTCTGGTAAAGGCTGCCAGGGATTATCCTGATGAGCTAACTGAGTGAGGAGACTCATAATAACAACTGGTAGCACCATTCGCTTGGCTGAGGTTTTTTAAATACACAGGAAGGACAGCTGAGAAACAGCCTCCCTCAGCTGCCACACTGTGATTTCTCTGCCATGATGGTCTGTATCCAGAAACTGAGGCAGCCTAAACCTTCTTCCCTTCCCTTCCATTTGTCAGAGTATTTTAATCATTGCAACAGTAAAAGTAGCTAATGCACCAGTGTGGAGTTTGGTTCTCCATTCATTCCAATAGAATAAAAATATCTCTGCAGTGCAGAGGCCATTTAAGCAAATATTTGTTGAATAAAAGAAGTGCATCACCCTTGACAAGCTGCCGTAACAAAAGATACTGAATTACTTATCCAATAGAAATTTATTTTCTCTTGGTTTTCATGTCTGGTAGTGCAACATCACAGTGTCAGTGGGCCTGGGCCCTTCTGAAGTCTCTTTCCTTGGTTTTCACATGACTTGGCCACACTCTTTCCATATCCCCACATGGTCATTTCCCTACACAACTGCATATCCATGTCTCTAAGTATATCCTAATTACTCTTTTCAGATGCACACTTTTCAGACTACATTAAAGCCTACCCTAAAAACCTCATTTAAAGTTAATCATCTCTTTCAAGGTTCTATTTTCAAATATAGCCACATTCTGAAATTCTGTGAGCTGATTCTTTAACATATGGATGATCTACCATAAACTATGAACATTTCTTTCATTACAAAATGTAAACATTATAACAGGACAGAAAACAATGGCTTATTTATGAACAAATTCACTATCAACTGATTAGTCCAGAAATAATAATCAGATGTGGCTAAATAAAAGAAGAAATTAAAAATTAAGAAACCTCAATAAATTTTTCTCTTTTATTGTCTAAGAACTGTATCAATTTTCTTAAATCTCATAAAAATTACTTCACATGTGTCCTAGACAATCCATCTCGAGAAACATTTGACAGTGAATGAAAGAGAAGCAGCAGGAAAGTGTAACGGTGTCTGAAGCCTGGGGTGACCTCATAGCTCTGAGTTAATGACATAACAAAGGATACATGTACCTGACTCCTAGTTGAGTAATTCAGTCACTGTGATATTTTCAAATCTACTTTCTCTTCAATTACGTGGTTGTTAATTTCAGACTAAAATAAAGAAAATGAGTAAAACACTTTGCATCGTCCCCCAACAACAGAAAATATTCAATAAATGACAACGATCAAAAGGAAGTCTGTAAAGAAGCTGAGTACTACATACTCATTTACTAAGAAGGGTGTACACTTATGGATATATGTTTTATGTTGCAAATATTTGACATCTTGTTCAGACAAGAGTTATCAGATCAAATCAACACCGTTTCTTCCTTCATATTTGCTACCAGCCTTCCTGTAATTTGTATGTGTTGAATGTTTCATTCGTGAGACAATCTATGCAATATTTTGCAAACATTATTGTGTTCAAACCCCTCTACCACAATACACACACACACACACACACACACACACACACACACACACACACACACACACAATCTTTGTCCTCATTTTAGAAAAAAAAAACAAAGCAATTTTCCCAATGTCATTATTTACCAGTAACTATATTCCACACAGTTCTAAAAATTTGATTTGACCTGGTATTCTTACTGTTAATCACCAATTACATTGAACTCAAAGCTCCAAGCAAAGACACATAATAATTAAATTATTAAAGAGACACAGGTTTAAAGTAAATATGCACAAATTTTAAATCTACATTTTCTGATATATCTTTTTACAAAGGAGATGCAAATGCTAAGTAAACAAGTTTCTTTGGACAAATCTGCAAAATGTAGCTCGTCTGTAGTCTTTATGACTGTGGCACTTAGGACGGCTCATCCAGAAGAAATGGCTTCACTTCTCATTTTACCCGAGGCCATTGTCTTGATAAAGACACAATGATCTCAAGAGGAAACATGGTTTTCTCATAGGTGTCAGTTACCAGTGTGGGGAGGTGTGGTATTTAGAGGAGGATGATTGATGTTTGCATGAAAACAATATTATAACCAATCCAGAGGTAGCACATTCTAGAGCTTGAAATAAAAATTATTAGAACTTTTTATAATCCTTGAATTATTAAACCTCTTTAGGTTAAGTTTACATGTGCTGTCCTTTCTTGTATGTTATTGATGGATACATGTACTTCTGCATGTTACGTGTAGAGAGGCCAGAAAGGCAAGAAAAATGTGTTATATCCATGGGGGCTGGAATTGTAAGGCAGTTGTAGGCCACCTGATATGGGTTCTAGCAACTCAGGTCCTCTGAGAGGCAGGAAGCATTGATCCTCTTTCCAGCCCATAATGGGCTTTCTCTTATGAAAGGTTGAAAGCATGCTTGCCTTAGTGGTCCAAACAATGACACTAAATATGTGTTGAATAATAGAATTTAAATAAATTGTGAGAACTCCTTGAACTGATTCACTTTCCTCTAGGTCACATGTAAGCTTATTATATTTTTCCTAGGGAAATATAGATTATAATTACAGAAAAAAGAAAAAAATTAATCTTACATAGAAACTGTTTATGACTAAATTAACAAAAAGGCCCTTGGCAAAAATTAAAAGTTTCAGCATAGGTAATTTTACAAATGATGATGTGAAATTTTTCCATGAAGTTGTTTTAATGAGTACATTTTCCCATAAAGCAATTGTTCTTTTCCATGCCCAGACTGATACCAGGACAAATTTTAAAGAAAATAAAAAATGTCTGCTGTCATCATTTGAAATGATTGCTTTGCTTTAAAAATGCATTTACTTTCTGTGTATACTCTTTCATCATCATTGACATAAGAATTCACTCTATCTTTCTGCAGAAACTATCAGATAATATATTCTCACTGGAGACTATTTATTCAAAGTCTGAACCTTGACTGGCCATGAACCGTGTGTAATACTGCTGCGACTGCCGATGTCCATGGCATTTATTATTTCTGGAACACTTTCTTAAGTTTTTGAGCTATCATCACAGAATCACTCAGTGTCCTGGCCTCTAGTCATCTATGCCTTCACTTAAACTTCTTTTAAGGGCAATAAAAAGAACAAGTGAAAACATTTCAAAGACAAAATGGATACTTTTTTTTCCCACTTAAGAGATCTATATTAGAAGGTTCCCAAGCAGAACTTGGCATTTACACAAATATTTTAACTGGGAAGATCATCATTGGTGGTGGTCCATCATTGAAATGAGGTCAATAACCTAAATGAAATAGCTATTTTGTTTTATTTTAATGTAATTAGTGATATGATGTTACAGATTAAATATGCATGAAAATCTATCACTTAGTGACTGTTTGACTTGCTGTCCTTCCGCTCCAAATATAGTGCAGGCTATAAAAATCACTGAAGAGAAATAGACAGACGACATGTTATAATGCAAAAAGAAATATTATATCATCTGTAACAGACATTTAAACTTTTAGTGCATATGTTTTGACATATTTTATTTCACAACTATTTATGAGAAAGTATGTCCATTTTGTTTGTAACCATGTGTCATACCATATATTCAAGCATTATCAATTACATTTAAATCATGGAAGATTAAAAGAACCACATGTGGTGAGAGTTATGTTATTTAAAAGTAACAATGACTTGAGGATTGACAGCAGTATCCCATTCAGTGGCATTTGCAATATATGGTCTGTCAGTATAAGTAAGGATTAACAGGAATTTAAAATAGTAAGTTTAATCTTTATCTGTATTTTGAGTCTCAGCAACTAAGAACTTTTTTTTTCATTTAAGGTATTTCCTACTTACACATTATATTTCTATTTCTCTGTATATCTAGAGCTTTGGAGTGAGTAAACTCAAATTGTATAATAATAGACATTATTCAATATAAAGATGGAAAAATATTCACAATTGACTGATCATGCACTAAAATATTTGATTTCATTCTTAATGTGCTAATCACTATATAATATTATCCTTATTAAATGATAGTCTATAACATAAAATCTAAAAAAATTGAGGAATCAGATAAATACAATAATAAACAAAAACCTATGGTAAATATGATCTAACCACTCTTTGCTGACACAAAAATATGGGGAATCTTGTGGTGAAATAGGATATTTTATTCAGGCAGGTTAATTTACTAAAACTTTACCTGATTATAATTATCTCACAACTAATAATTGAAAAATACAGCTAACCAATTATAGAATCTATTATATTTATTTATAGTTTGTTGATTTACACTTAAACTTGTTCAACTGTTTATCATCTTAAAGGTATATTGTATAAATAGATAATCTGATTATATAAAGTGTCTATGAGCTGCTATAATATTCTTATGTTATCACATTTTTTTTTTATCAAGACATAAAGTTACTTATTTTCTTGTAATTTATTTAACACCTTAGAGCCCATTCCTGTAGTAAGATGTTTCTGGCCCGGACTTTCGGGCCTAACCTCAAGGTTTAGGCCCACAGACCCACAGACCCGCAGAGACACACAGATGCTTACATTAGTTTTAGGCTGATTGGCCTAAGGCCCAGGCATATAACTTGCTAAGTCTTTACCTTAATCTAACCCATGACTCTTATTCTGTTCAGCCATGCAGCTCAGTACCTTTCTTAGAGCAGCATAGTTGTTCTCTGCTTCTTCTGGCTTCTCTCTGGCATTCTGCTCTGTTCTTCCTATTCCTAGAGTCTTCTTAGTCTGGTATCCTGCCCACACTTTCTGTCTGCCTTTGGCCAATCAGCGCTTTTTATTAAACTCATAGGTGGGGACAATTATTTACAATGGAACAGCATAATCCCCCTACACATTCCTATTAGAAGAACACCCAACCCAGCATTGACTTTGGGATGAGTGAATAGGATGGGCCTGGAGTAGATGTGCCAGGTTCAGCTGTACCACCTTGGAACTTCTTTCCCTTTGGGCAGAGATGATGGGTGGATGGGGAGGGTCAAGGCTGAGGGCTGGCTGGGAAGAATTGGGAGAGGGAGGGAAGGGGAGCAGAGAGATACATTGATGGTTATGACATTTTTTAATGAAAAAATTAAATTAAATTAAATTTAAAAAGAGGTATAAACATGCATAAACAAACCAAAATTACAATTGACCTTCAAATCCAGTCTGCTTATAGCGATCAATTTGTTTTCAGAAGAAATAAGTAAGAATGAAGAATAAGATTGAAGGAAAAGTCTACTTATCATGATGTGACACATTTTACATAATTGATTTAGAAGATAAATTTAACAGTTTCCAGGTGGTTCTTTTTATTTAAGCTACAGGTGTTGAAAATAAACCAGGGACATTGTTTTTATTTGTGTATATTATTTCTGTACTAGAGTTTGATTACCTTTAAAGTCTTCACTACAGCTGGGCAATTGCTTTGCTGATATAATGTGAGTTCTGGTGCAAAGCACATAAACAATCTCTGAAAACAATGTGAAGCCATATCGAAGGAGTCTCAAGAGCTTTGCAGTTATGAATTGTAAGTCTTATTATGTCACAGCTTGATCAAGAAGATCAATTATTTCCTTTGCATGACTACAGATTTTCTTCCTACATGAGAATACAGAGGCACTATGATATTCTTCCTATATAAGATGGAGGCAGTGTTGGGCTTTTTTTGTCTATTTTATCCATATTACAGTCTGAAAATAGAGTTGAATATAAAGATAGAATTGCTGAAATAATCCCCTAAACTTAAATGATCTTGGAAATTAAAAATTTATTCAACAAAACAAAAGCTTCAGGGGAAAGTGTCATCAGTATAAAAAAATAGATCACAGAGAAAACTTAGTGTCTATGTCAGAAGAAGACCTAGTATAGGAAATTGATCAGTTACTAAAGAGAAAGACTAAGAGGTAAAAATATATATGAAGAGAACATGGAAATACTTTGGATAACCCTGAAAATCCTAACTTTAGAATTATGAATCTGAAAATTCGGTGGTGGTTTGACTAGGACTGATCCCCATAGGCTCATATTTTTGAATGCTTGATCATCCAGGAGTGGCATTACTTGATAGGGATTAAGAAGTTGCGATTTGTTGGAGGAAGTGTGTCACTGGGGATGGGCTTTGGGGTTTCAAGAGCCTGTGGATCTCAGTGTTATTCTCATGCTGATGTTTACGGATCCAGATGTAGAATGCTCAGCTACTTCTCCAGCCCTATGTCTACCTGTTTGTCATTATGCTCTCTGTTACAATAAGGTTTCTTGGCCCCAGGCAGTCAGAGGTCCAGACCCACAGACCTGCAGCCCCAGACCCCTTAGCCACCCACCACTGCTCAGGCCCCCAAAATGACTCAGATGCTTATATTAAGTTCATGATGTTTGGCCTATGGCTCAGGCACATTGCCAGCTTGCTTTTTCATCTTAACTTAACCCATTTCCATTAATCTATCCTGCAATTGTGGCCTGTGGCTCACCTGTGTTCCTTACATGTTTCTTCTCGGGTGGCTGGCTCAGTCTGTCCCTGACACTGCCCTTCCTTTCTTACCTATTCTGATTCCCCTGCATACTTTTCTATGATGCCTGTCATAAGCCAAAACAGCTCCTTTATTTAAAGATTAATATTCACAGCATATAGAAAGATATTCCCACATCAGCTCTCCACTATGATGAGAATGGACTGCACCTCTATAACTGTAAGCACGCACTAGTGAGATGCTTCTTTTAACAAGAGTTGCCATGGTCTGGTGCCTCTTCATGACAAAAGTACACTGAGCAAGACAGAAAAAGAATAGAATATCCAAAGCACAGACAATATTTTCCATAATACCACAGAAGAACACTTTCCCAATCTAAAGAAAGAAATGCTCACCCAAGTTCAAGTGACCAGAAAAGAAACTAAGCACATCATAGTATCATCAAAACATCTTAATAAATACAGAAGAAAATGCCTTAAGAAAAAACAAACCACAGGGACTTTAAAAGCCAGAAATGTATTAAAGGTCATATTCTGGGTTTTCAAAGGCCACCATGACCAGCTTAGTCTATTTTATCAAGTAAAACTATCAATTAAAAATGAAGTAGAAATGACAGCAGCCAAAACTACAAAGTAAAAGGAGTTAGGACCAGTAAATCAGCTCTATAGAAAATATCTTATTTTCTAAATTATTTCTACTTTTGATATTTTCTGATTTGGAAACTAAAAATTTGTAGGCATGAGGAAGGAGATGGCTCACTGGGTAAAATGCTTGTGTGTAATGTATGACAAGTTTGGATCTTTACATTCCAGATGAAAGCACATGGGTTTGTGGCCTGCCTATAATTCTAGGCTCAATGGGCACAAACAGAGCATCCACATAGCAAGATGTCTTGCCAGACTAGCCAAATCAATATTTTCATACTCCAGACCCATACACATGTATGTATAAACACACACACAATTAAACTATGAAAAGTATATTAAATCATTAAATGGGTGTCAATTTAATTGTTTAAATTGGCTTATAATGACTGGCCAAGTTTATGAGATGAGTAAGTAGGAAAATAAGTAGAGAAAGTGCCAAATAAAAACTAAAATCAAAGTTTTGTGGAGAAATTCTTTCATTGAACATAAAGAAAATGAGATGTTCCATGTTTCAGCAGGATAGAAGCTGAGTAAGATACAGATCAATCTCTGTCAAAGACATACCAAGTTAAGCAGGTATTCAAACACTAAAATACCAGCATAAAACTATAGGTTCAAAGTCATGGTACCTGAGTTTTGTATAAGCTTCCAACTTGAAGACTGTCCATCTCTAACACTGATGACAATGCCATTGAAGCTGCCTTAGGCCAGATCACTGAGAGTCCTTATTAACTGTTATGAATTCTGACTAGCAAAGGACAAACCAAGGTTCCACCTACTGGGAAGCATGTAATTAAATTTAACAGGACTTTTTTCCCCCTTTGAACACAGTGTCACCCAGTTGATGTTAGATTTAGCAATTGAAATTGAAATCCTCTTATAGAGGGCAAAACTCAGAGTCTCTTGACTGTTTCTACCATCTCAGAGATAGACCAGTGGGACAGGCATAACTTATGGCCACATAAGCACCAACCTTGAAGTAAGCTTAATATCTACTTTGTCTCCAGAGACTCTATAGTCCCCTGCTAATATGAGACACAAGCTTTCTTCCATCATAGATATTGTCTTCACCAACATTTTCCCAACACTAAGTGTATAGTATAGTATAGTCTGGGCACTGCAAAACGATTTTAAGCTCATGAATATGTTCTAGAAATGGGTGGAAACTATCATGTGGTAAACCCTAAACACCTCTGTTCCCAGCTCCATTGACAGTCAGGACTATGAGAACAACTTCAGTGCCAAGAAAACACACATAGAGACCTAGTTTATGAGTTCTTTATTTCATCCAATACTGTACTTGGCTGGTTATAGCAATCCTTGTATATGAGTTCACTCCAGCAACATGAAGCCAACAACATCATTGACCATGATCTAAATACAATATTCTGCTCTTTTTTTGGTTATAAACCTAGGTCTGACACAGTTTTGTAGCTATATTGTCCACAGATGTAGCATAGGAGTGTGAATTCAGTTCATCTGTGGCGATTCTGAAGAGGCTTGCTGTCTCCTGTGACAATGTAGTAACAATAGGGAAGGCATTTGGGCCACAGAAGACCAGCACAGGCATATGGGAATAAATTTCACTTTCAAAGTAATCTATTAACCCAATCCTAAACAGTACCTTAACATAGTATTTGGAAGAAAACATGGGCTTGGATTGCCTTCTAAATATTAACACAACAGGTTACTCTCATTGATTGTGGGTGAAGGCCCAATCTAGGAATCATATTTCCCTAGAATAACAACAGTGTTCTCAAAATTTCTTAAAACATAGAAGCAAAATCAGAATGGCTAGGATAAATACTTGTTGTACCAATAACCAAATAATATACTAAAACTGTCAAAACTTTCAAAAAAACCTCAACTTCATTGACTTAAAAAATGGGGAGGCAGCAATCAATTGGTGAGAACTAGCAGAGTTTTATACAGCAATTATGCTGAAATTCAACAAACATAAAACACATTTAAATGTCAATATTTTTAATTGAGAAACTAAGTAATTTTAAAATTTATAAATAAAAATTCATTTGTTGATGTTTTTGTGTTTACAAGATAGAGGGCTATAGGCTTACAATTTCAGGTTTATCATTTCCAGGAAGACAAGACAGAAACTCATTACTGCTCATTGTATCACATCCCCAAACAAAGAGATGGTGAATGTAGGCAACCCTGCTTGGCTTCACCTCCATCCCCCACTCCTTTCTTAATACAAATAGTTCAGATCAGAGCCAGAAAAATGGTGGCAACTCCCAAATCAATGGGGTCATAACACATCAACTAACCTGCAATGAATGTGAATGCCCTGCTTCTACAGACCAACCCAATCTTGGAAATTCCTCATTGAGACTTGCTCCCCAGCTGTAAAATGGAAATTCTTTATGAATCATATAAATATGATAGATTTTTTTTCAGATGGTGTTTTTGACAATGGAAATGGTTACTATGTTATCAAATATGTAAATAGCTATGTTTATAAAAAGAAAGTCAAGTAGAAATCAACATTTAATTCTACCAAGAAGATAATTACTCTGATACACATTGATGTCCTTGAGTATGTAATGGAATATAATATATCATCCAGTTATTCAGAAATATTTTCATGAATTTTTTTATTTAATTTTCTTCTTTAAATTTGGAAAAGGTGCCTGGGGACCACATTATACAGTTATTAATATACACTCGTATTAAGAATATGTGTATCTAGAGGTTTGTTTATATTTTGTTATTTAACTAATAAATCCTTATTTTAAATCCATGGACAAAATATGCTCAATATGTCTGTAAAAATTATTGATGTTAAGTGCTTTTATATGCATGTCAGACATTGTTTTTGTTGCGAATCTTCTTTGAACCTGTATCTACTTTCTATGTTCGAGAAACTTCTAACTTATTGAGTCTTGACTGGAAGCAAAATGTATTTCTATTACAGAAGGCAAAAGCAGAAAATTATAACAAGTTCATTACTTTGCCAGCCTATATTTAGGGGTATAATTTAAGTTTATCCAAATTAATGAAGTTCTTCAGGACATGTTTTGAAGTAATAGCACAGCACAGAATCTTGACTAACAGTGATGATCCATGAGGTTTTGCATCTGAGACTTGGAGCATTTTGTCATAGAGTAATAAACACTTAAAAGAAGTGATATCTCAGGAAACAGAAGGAATTAGAAGCAGGAACAGTGGTTACTACAGGAGAGCGTGTTAAGAAGATCCATAACAGGTAACATACGACTGACTGCTGAAATTTAAATATGGACTCCTAAGGTATACATCCAAAACAGAAAAAAATTTCATATCCTAAGACTGGGAAAAAAGGAAACAAACTACTGTGTTCCCACACAATATATAGAGACCTCTAATAAAAGTAATCACATCTCTCCTTTGCCCCAAATGAGGGAACACACATTGTCCTAACATAAATGAACCTTTGATTAATTCATTTTTCCATTAGATTTACTTTAAATTGTAAAAATCTATATATTTTAGTTCTCAGCTTCAGCTGAAGACAAGCAAGCAGAACCCCTGAATGCAAGCCTAACTATCCACTCTCCCCCTCCATGTGACCTCTTTCTCTGTAAGTCTCAAACCATTTCCCAAAATCATCCTTCCCCCCACCTCAACTGCTGCCTGAGACACAGCCTCTGAAGAAAGAACCCCAGCAGAAGAGAATCTTCATCCAACAACTGATGAAGACAGAAGCAGTAATTCATAGCTAAGAATCTTGTGGAGCTCCCAGTCCAGCTGAAGAGAGGAAGGAGGGGGTATATAAGCAAAGGGATCAGGATCATGAGGAGGAGACCCAGAGGGATGGCTGACCTGAGCTATTGGGAGCTCACTCACTCTGAAATGACAGCTGAGGAAGCTTTAAGAAAAGGAACTGAACCCTCCAGATGTAGATGACATTTGAAATTTATAGGCAGTTTGTGGAGCCTCTTGCAGTAGGAGCAGAGTTTATTCCTGGTATATGAACTGACATCTCGGAGCCCACTCCCTACAGAGGAACACCTAACTCAGCCTTGATACTGGGAGGAGGGACTTAAGGTAACTGGATATGCCAGATGGAACTGATCCACTTTGGGATTCCTTGCTTTACTTGGAGAATGGATGGGGGTGGGAGAGGTTAAGGGAGGACAGGGACGATGGGAGGGAGGGAGAGCAGTGGAAAGTATGAGAGAAAAGTTTGTAAATAAGAAAATTACCAAAAGTTATATATATTTAAAAATAAAGAGAACTCATGTGTGGGGGTGGGGTGAGGGATAAAGCAAGGAGGAAAGTCGCAATCTTGAAACAGTTTCCTTATTGTAGAATCTGTCTGTTGCTGTGGTTTCTATGTTAAGCAGTTGTGGCGACTCATCTACTCAGGAAGATATTGTTAACAGGTTTTAGCTTTTCTTTTGAGACAAGATCTTACTAAACTGTCTAGGCTGGCTATGAACTCACTCTATAGCCCATGCCATTTGTGAATTTGTAATTCTCCTGTACTGGTAACCCAAGTAGATGGGACTTCAAGGTTATGCTATCAGAATTATCTCTGATATTTTATGTTATTTTCTATTATAATATACTGACATTAATATAAGTACTCAAAAGACTGGAGAATCTCGATTTTCAGGAATAATTTTCTTTGTTCTGTCATCTAGCAGTAATTACTATTTTCCAGAATAATTAGTAAAAATTATTTCACTTAGAAGAATGAATCTTTTGTCTAGTCACTTAGAGGCACAAGAAGATCAAAATGCTCTTTATAATTTACTCTTAAAAGTGAATGCAAGCAAGTATTGCCTTCCTTGAGAAGAACAGGACCCCTGAGACCAACAGACCATGAGATTCAAGGATGAAAATTAAACATCTCTACTTGGTATACAAGGTAAACAGCAAATGACTTACTTTCTACCTTTGTATTTCAGATCTATCATTGTGTCCTTTGTAGAAAAAACATAATATTGTTGTTAATGTGCTATATTCTATGTTGTCACATGGTTTTATAATAGTACCTTGTAATATATCATAAATTACTATTCCATAAGACATCTACCCACTCTATCCACTTTTTTAGGACAATCATTTCTATATGACACAGCATGTAATAAGCCCAATTAAATCAGATCAGTAAAATCACTGGAACTGAGAAAATAGTAATTTGATCAGAAGATTCAGTGCTGAATGAAATCTCATAACAGTGATTAAAAGGCTGCTTGCTGAAGCATAAGGTAAAAAGTATCCTGGTCATTGAAAGAACGCCCATTTACAGTATCTTTATCAGAGTAAGACTAATTATCTTTATCTTTGTATGCTCTCCTGAGAAAAAGATCAAAGATTCAAGTGGTTTACTATAGGTATGCTGACCAATGTAAGGAGAGGCAATTCAAAGTACACATATTTTACAAATCAGTAATGCCCTGGGTCATGCCATTATAGTCATTACCTTTGGTAAGAGGAAGTTGTTTTTCCCCCTTTGGAGCGCATATTTCAATTACACCTGTGTGGATTCTTTGAGGAAAGAAACTGCTGATATGCACAAGGTTGTTTGTTTACCTTATGATGTTACCTGTCCTCAAAAACTAAACAGCCTTCAGTATGCATTCAACAAGAAATAAAAATGACTTCATAGTTCATTCCCTTTCAGAGATATCCCTCCACATGCCTTTTATGAATTCCTAATTATTCAAACAAATTTCTAATAACTAAATATCCTGTGCTACCTTTCTAGGTATACTTGTCTCTTAATCCATCCAAAGAAGATAACAAAGCACTCTGTTTACTAGTCTATCTATTAGATTACATTTCATTGCTGCATCCAGAGTTATCTCAGTGTAGCATTACAAATCCTCTATTAGTTGTTACATTGTCTGAGAACATCAACCGTACCAGGTAGGAAACAGTTCTGTTCCGTCAGCCCATAAACCATAAGAAATTCTCCATAAATCTAACTTTAAAGGCTAAAAGAGATGAGGTAACCCAGCAAGAACTGGTTTCAAAATAAGAGATATCCATTTGCTTATCCAATTTCTGTGTGCCTTTGGAACCTGCCTGAGCCAACTCTCTTATCTGTTCTGTCTGATTGATGTATTGCCTTTTTTCACAGTCACACTTGAGCCTTGAAGATCAGAAATATCTAGTTGATGATTAAGAACTCATCTTCATGGTCAGCTGATACATCAAGAGAAAATAAAGTTCTTACCAGCACAGAGTCAAAAACTGTTCCTCATGCAGAAAATGGTTTTCTGCCAAAGAAGGCATAAGATCACTTTCCTAAAAAACTTTGAGAGCTGTACTATGGTTCTTCCAGAGGCTGATAGAATCCTCTGATACTCTTTTCATTTGCTCCAGAAAATTCAGGTGTCACTAGATCCCTTGGAATATAAGCCCCAAGGGAGAAGCCACACTCTACTGAAGTTTGGACTGATTTTAGGTACTTTATTTCTCTCTGGGAGATCAACTACCAAAGCAGATAGTGTACAGATTAAAATAAGATGCAAAAGTAAAGTATCAGCCAAATGCATCTTTCCTAGGGTTTGGAGGGAAGGTGGTTGACAGTGTGGCAGTTTAAAGTGTTAGATAATACATTTTGCTCTGAAGTGTGGATCCTGTACTCCAGAACACTGGGCCCTCAAAAACTCCATAGTAATATTAACTAAGCTTGGAACTTTATGAGGTTTATCTTTGACTCTTTGACCCACACTACTGAGACATCTAAAGTGTCTATTATTTTCAGCTCTTCCAATCCACTATGAACAATACCATCAATTTACACATTAATGATGATTTCATGAGCAGTGCATTATTTTTAAAAGATTCGGGTGATCAAGACTTCTGGAGACTACAGTTACAACAGGACAATGATCATAACTTGGATGCATAACTGCTCAAAGCACTGTTGGGTTTCCCAGAGAAAGCAGATTCATAAGCTTAGTGGTCCTTGCACTTTCATGATGATAAACATTTATAAACCAAACCAAATGTGAAACATTAGCTGAAAGAATCAAATAAATTATTGTCTAAAATATGTAAAGCCTTTGTGTTGGGGAATACCTCAGCAATTGAGAACATCCAATACTCTTCCAAAGCACCAGAGTCACTTCCCAACACCTTCATCAAGTTGCTCACAGACATATGTAATCCACCTCCTTGGATCCAAATCCTTTCTAGTCCCAAGAGGAACCCACACACAGGTGCACATACATACATGCCCAGACATAAACACACATATGTGAACAAAATAAAAAGAAAACTGTTCATAATAAATTTAAAAACAGTAATATAATCATGGGCAAACATTCTGTCACTGAGATGCTTTTCCAGGTCTGTAACAAGCTTATTGAAAAATGCAGAAACCTCAAATTCTCTGGAGGATCTAGTATTGATTATGGCTTAACAGCAGAATAAAGACCTGCACATTAAAGAGGTGAGAAAACACATTCTAAATGTGAATAGTGGCCAGACTGCTATTCTGAACTGAGAGATTGAATAGAGCAATATCATTCACCGCTCTCTGCTTCCTGGCTGTGGTTGCAATGTGACCAACTGCTTCAAAATCCTGTTGAAGTTTCCCAAAAGAATAGACTACACTGTTCAACTGTAGCCAAATAAAACCTGAAAACACTGATTGTTACCTTGTTTCTGTAGTATGAGGTTTCTGTCCTGGACTTTGGGTCCTAGCCTCAAGGTTTAGGCCCACAGACCCACAGACCCACAGACCCGCAGAGACACACAGATGCTTACAATAGTTTTAGGCTGATTGGCCTAAGGCCCAGGCACATAACTTGCTAACTCTATATCCCTAATCTCACCCATGACTCTTATCCTGTTCAGCCATGCAGCTCAGTACCTTCTCTCCGAGCAGCATAGTTGTCCTCTGGTTCTTCTGGCTTCTCTCTGGCATTCTGCTCTGTTCTGCCTGTTTCTACAGTCTTCTTAGTCTGGTAGCCCCATTCACACTTTCTGTCTGCCTTTGGCCAATCAGCGCTTTTTATTAAACTCATAGGCGGGGACAATTATTTACAACGGAACAACATAATATCCCTAGATGCTTCTTTTTGCAACAAGGCAAGTAACTAAGCAGAAAGATGATATCAGAATTAGACTTGTGATTAACTTCAGCATATAGTCTTAGGAACTTTGAACTGGCTTGAAAGAAAAACATGGAAGAGTTTGTATGGGGATTCAATAAGAGCTTCAGAAGTTTCAGAGATATCAGAGGAAATCTACCCACAGTCTATATGGGGATTTAATAAAAGCTTGAGAAATTCCAGATCTCTAACCACAGTCAGTCTAGGAGAATCACAGAGTGGTGATTTACAGCCCAGGGAGTATCCTGTGAGTGGTGACCTACGCCCTTAATCCCAACTGAGTGGAGGTCATTTTAGATTATAGAAGGAATTCTAGGCTCCTAAGCAGGCAGTGGTGGGGCTATGCCTTAATTTACCATAAGTGTAGTTAAGGTGGGGATAGAAAACTAAAGAGGGGAAGCCAAGGGAAGCCAGGTTGAGGAGCCAGGTTTATTCTCTCTAACATCTCCAACTTCCTCAAAGATCTATCCCTGAGTCTCATTTATTCATGCAACAGTTTGAAACTTGGGATTGGAACAGTTTTGAAACAGTATAAGGTAAATTGCAGTCCCCAGACATCTTGAACCCTCAAAATATATTACACTGCTCATGTAATCTACTTAAATGTATAAAATGGAATTATTCATAGTGGATTGAATGAGATGGTGATAGTAAACACTTTAGATGCCCCAGAAAGATATATACATGTTAAAAACAGACCTCACAAAATTTCATGTTTAATATTACTATAAAATTTCTGAGGGCTTAGTATTATTTTCATGAGATCAAGGAAGACAAGAATTCTTAGAGAAACTTTGATATTGGAGGTCCAATTCAAGAAATTTCAGAGGATTAACAAGACTCTATATAAAGCTGGAATGGCTAGAGAATATACTTGGAACATTCTGGTAAAAATTCTGACTTTATTCAGTCAGTATCTTGAGAATGCAAGTGAGACTGCTTAGGGAAATACTGGACAATTTTCTTCAGTGCAGAGAATTTCTAGATAGGATAGCCTTCAGAGTGTGAAATAGTTATTGTTTGCCTCTTTCATCCAAGTCTATAGTGGAAGAGACCAAAACGTGAGGAAGAGAAATTATTAAAATTGTGCAGTTTAAGAAAAAAAAGCAAATGATGTTCCTTTGAAAGCATAAATAATTGTTTGAGATAAACTGTCTTAAAAAGAAAACTAGCACTTTGGAAAACAGGAGAAGTATAAACCCTGTTCTAAGTCGCTATCTTAAAGACCGTATCTCCAAGAGGCTTACTGTCTCATTATGAATCAAAACTTTGATGTATGAATTGGCCCCTGCATTCTATTAAATTTACTAAAACTCTCAGAAATTTTAAAACTAATCTGACTGAATTTCCTTTCCTTCAAACTTATCTAGTGTTTCTACCAGCACCCATCTTACATATCCGAAATTATGGATCAATCATTTTAATCCTGAATAAGCCAGCATTTACTTTCCTGTGATACATACCTTGTGAAAACCTTCTGTCTAGTTCAGTTTCACTTTTACTGCTAAATTATTACCATTCAAGATTTCAAATCACTGTTGCTATTTTATCAAGCTCTGTGATTTTCATGGGTCTTGCAAAATAAATTTGGCTCCATTGGGACCCTGAATTTATTGAAATTTTAAATTAAGTTTTACACTCTAAATTCCTGTTTAAGAATAGGTTCTGTTCTTATAGAAGCATGCCCACAAAATTGTCAGTTTTCTTTTAGACTTTTAGACTTTTCAGAATTAGACTTCCAATTCTCACTTCTTCATTAGTTTTTTTATTGTTTTAGTAGACGTAGATATATGTAAAGATTTGAAGACTTGAACTTCATGAGTCAACTTTCTGCTTTGCAGTGCCAATAATGTCAAGCCAGATTACCATATCAGTTCTTACTAAGTACAAGGCTATTTCTTAAATGACTCTGTTAGTCATGACAAGAGACAGGAGGAAAAACAAAATATCTTTTGTTTTTACGTTGATACATAATTCAAGTAGTTGAAGTTTTTTTGGGGGGGCTTTCTTGTAATCTGTTCTGAAAAGCTTTACTTTAAGATGAGTAGACACATATCATTATGATAATTTTTGTTAAATATTATACACATAATGCTTAACATAATCTTTACGATAACATAATGAGTTAATTTATGACAATTGTCCTTCTTTTGGGGGTAGAGATAGGGAAAGGATTCCTGCAAATTTATGCTCTCAAATGTTTTGTTTTGTTTTTTTAAAAAAATGGGTTTTGACAGATAAGACATGTTTGATTAAATCAGCTTGGTTAAAATGCATATAATTAGATGCTCAATAAATCAGGAAAATAAATGACCAATATATATTTTCTGTGGAATAAGTAGGGTGATGGGGGAATTTTTAATTAGGCACATTGGAGTTGCAGTTTCAGAACCTTAAGTTTTTAGAGATCTACAAAGTTGAGGCCAAAGTAACAATATGAATTATTTTTAATAATTTGATATAATGTTAACATTTATTAAATGTATTTCTATTTTATATTTGTTACCATTAAACAATGTGTAATGAATAAATATTTCTGTTTATGCCTGGCTCTTTTATTATGGAATAGAAAGATTGTGGGTGTATTTTATCCATAATATTAACTCAAAAAAACAACCAAGAATTTTGTACAAAAGTATTTTTCAGAATGATGATTGACCAGAACATTTTTAAGGAACATCCTGTTTAGGGTTGTTTACCTTTGTGAATATTATTGACTTGGGAGCTCAGAAGAGATCTCAGTGAGTGGAGAATGAAACTTTTAAGCACAAGCATCAATACCTGAGTATGAGTCACAGAACACACATAAAAAGGATTAGCATGCTACCAAGGGCCTGTAATCCTAGTGCCTGCATAAATACAAACTTTAGATACAAGTAATACTGCCTTGACTTACTTTAACATAGAACTTTGAGCAAAAATACCCCCCCCTCTCTCTTAAGCATCTTGGACTGGGGTACTTTATCACACCAGAAAATTAACTAAAATATACAGGACAAGGGTGATGAAAAAGTCTATCTGCATCCCTTAAACTCTTAACTTTCTATGAACCGAAAGTTTATATAGTCAAAGTATGATTTTTTACCCCTTCATTATACATTGATTTTAAGATCAGTAAATCTCGATGTTAGCTCAGTTCTACTTGAAAGCGTTTTTCAACAAAGTGTTTTGGAAATCTTAATTATGATTGTCAGTGAAATATGGTGGGGTTGAAGCTAGATGTTTGTCTTTAGACAATCATATACAATGATATATAGTCTATGTATGTTTGAAATAATGAGGACTGTATTATTTGCCTAAAATGTATGTAAGTTAAAGCTGAAAAAATATTTACTTATGATAACATCAAATATTTAGAGTAAATTTCAAATTGGTAATATGACATTGTTTTATCTGTATTCTGATCACTATGTTCAGTTTAAGAAAATTTATTTGCATGCATTTCTACATATTAAATTCAACAAAAAATTTTAAATGGCACATTATAAAAGTTAAAATAATTATAATAATTTTTGATATGTATTAAAATTATATAAGAAAATATGTGAGGTTTTATACTTTCAGAAACCTGATGTGGGTAGTTAGTGATATAAACATTTTATTTTATTGCCTTCATTTTATCCCATAGATTTTAATATATTTTATTTTATATTTCAGCTCTGGGATTTTTTTATATTTCTTTTTTGATTGTTTCCTTGGCCCAATCAGTATTTAATAGCATTGTTTAGTTCCCAGGAGTTTAAGTACTTTATGCGATTTCTAGTTTGTTGACAATCAGCTTTATTCCATGATATTCAGAGGTAATATAGTATATTATTTCAATTTTCCAATATTTGTTAAGACTTACTTTGTACCCTACTATGTGGTTGAATTTGGAGAAAGTTTTGTGATATCCTAAAAATAATATATATTCTTTAGTGTTTGGTTGGAAATTTCTGTAGATATTTGTTGGGTTCCTTTGATCTATGTCACCGTTTAAATCCATAGTTCCCCTGTGGATTACTTTTTATATTCCTCCCTGTTGGTGAGACTGGGGCTTTACAGTCCTCCACTATCACTGTCTTAGCATGAAACTGTGATTTTTAGATTGAATAGTACTCTTTTATGAAATTAAATGCATGTGCATATATGATTATGAAATACTTTCAGTGAATTTTTCCTTTAAATGGTATAAAGTGTCTCTCCTTTTCCATCTGACTAGTTCTTAGTTGAAATCCTGTTTTGTCAAATATTAAAGCTATAGTATTAGAGTGCCAATGAAAGCCTGAGTAAATAATGTCTTGAATGAATATTTTATGTATTTATTTTTATTTTAAAAAATGTTATCTTTTCCATATATACCACTATTCCCCCTCCCTTCCCTCCTCCCAGTCCCTCCCAGTCCTCTCTCAGCCTCCCTCAATGGCATCCCCCACCATCCATTCACCAAAAGGGCATGGAGTCTCAGGGTGGGTCAATTCAGTCTGGCATATCCAGGTGAGGTAGGTCAGAGTCCCTCATCCCATTATTGTGGCTTGGTTAGATGTTCCTTTGTATGGAATGGGCTCCAAGATGTCAGTTTCCATAGTCTGATCCTACTGCAAGAGGCTTTACAAACTGCCCATGGCATTTGTCAGTCAGATGACTGAAGAAGGTTCCTCAGCAGTTGTTGCTGATTCAGTGAGTTCACAATTGCACCAGTCAGCCTTCTCTTTAGGTTTCCTTCTCATGACTCTGATCCCTTCTCTCTCTCTCTCTCTCTCTCTCTCTCTCTCTCTCTCTCTCTCTCTCTCTCTCTCTCTCTCTCTCTCTCTCTCTCTCTCTCTCTCTTTCTCTCTCTCTCAGCTACACTGGAAGCTCAACCTGGTACTTAGATATGGATTTCTGCTTCTGCTTCTATCCATGGCTGGATGAAGGTTCTATAATCACAATTAATGTGGTCATTCATTTGATTATAGGGGAAGTCCTGTTTAAGTACCCTCTCCACTATTGGGGTTGTAGTTTGTAGCCTGTATATCCTTTGCTTTGTATGTAAAATCCACTTATGAGTGAGTACATACATGTCTATTTTTCTGGGTCTGTGTTACGTCACTTAGGATGATATTCTCCAGATTCATTGATTTGCCTGCAAATTTTAGGGAGTCATCTTATTTTTATTACTGCTGAGTAGTACTCAATTGTGTAAATGTACCATAATTTGCTAATCCAGTCTTTAGCTGAGGGCCATCTTGGTTGTTTCCAGGTTCTGACTATTAAAATAATGCTGCTACAAGCATAGTTGAGCTGATGCCCTTGGCTTAAGAATGTGTATCCTTTGAGTATATATACAATAGTGTTATTGCTGGATCATTGGGGGTATTGATTCCCAGATTTCTGAGGAACTACCATACTGTATTCCAGAGTGGCTGTACAAGCTTACATTCCCACCAACAATGGAAGAGTACTCCCCTTGCTGTGCGTCCTCTCCAGCATAGGCTGTCATCTGTGTTTTTGATCTCAGTCATTCTGACAGGTTTAAGATGGTATCTCAAAGTTGTTTTGATTTGCATTTCTCTGATGGTTAAAGATTTTGAGCAACTCTTTAAGTGTCTTTCAGCCATTTGTAATTCTTCTATTGAGAACTTCCTTTTTAGCTATGAACCCCATGTCAAATTGGATTATTTGGGCTTTGGTCTCTAGTTTCTTGAGTTCTCTAAATATTTTGGAGATCAGTCCTTTGTCAGATATAGGGTTGATGAAGATCTTTTCCCTTTCTGCAGGCTGTTATTTTGTGTTACTGACTGTCCTTTTGCTTCTCAGTTTCAGGTCTCATTTATTATTTATTGTTCTTAGTGTCTGTGTTACTGGTGTTCTATTAAGAAGTGATCACCTGTGCCAATGTGTTGAAGGGCATTTCCCACATTCTTTTCTATCAAGTTCAGTGTACCTGTGTTTATGTTGAGGTCTTTGATCTACTTGGATATGAGTTTAGTGTAGGGTGATAGATATGGATCTATTTACATTATCTAACATGATCATGTTATGACAGCACCATTTCCTGAAGATACTCTTTTTCTCATTGTATATTTTTGCCTCTTTGTCAAAGGTCATTGTTCATAAGTGTGGGAATTAAGTTTGGGGAATTCAGTTCAATGCCATTGATCCATAAGTTTGTTTTTAATGCCAGTATCAGGCTGTTTTTATTACTGTAGCTCTATAGTAGTATACCTTGAAGTAAGAGATGGTGATTCTTCCTGAAGGTCTTTTATTGAGAATGATTGTTTAGGCAATCCTTGGTTTCCTGTTATTTCACATGAAGTTTAATACTGTTCTTTCAAGGTCTTTCAAGGTCTGTAAAATTTTTGTTGGGGATTACATTTAATCTGTAGATTGCTTTGGTAAGATTGCTATTTTTACTGTCTGTCCTACCTATCCAGGAGCATGGGATATCTTTCCATTTTCTGATATCTGCCTCAATTTCTTTCTTCGATGATTTGAAGTTCTTGTCAAACAGGTCTGTCACTTCTTTGCTTAGATTTACAAGACTAATTTAGAAAATCAATAGCCTTCTTATACACGAATGATAAAAGGGTTGAAAAAGAAATCAGAGAAACATCACTCTGTATAATAGCTGCAAGTAGCAGTAAATTAGTCTTGTACCCTGCTACATTGCTGAAGGTGTTTATGAGCTGTAGGAGTTCCCAGGTAGAGTTTTGGAGGTCACAAACAATTATAAACAATTATAAACAATTATAATTATATTATATATATAATTATATATAATTATATTATATATATATAATATATATATATTATAATTATAATTGTAAACAATTATATCATCTGGAAATAGAGATAGTTTGACTTCTTCCTTTCCAATTAGTGCCCCTTTAATCTCTTTTTGTTCTCTTATTGCATTAGTTGAAACTTCGAGAACTATATTGAATAGATAAGAGGAGAGAGGATAGTCTTATCTTATTTCTGATTTTAGTGGGATTGCTTTGAGTTTCTCTCCATTTAGTTTGATGTTAGCTATCAGTTTGCTGTATATCACCTTTATTATGTTTTGGTATTTCCCCTATATTCCTGATCTCTCCAGGACTTTTATCATAAAAGAGTATTAGATTCTGTCAAAGGCTTTTTCAGCATCAAAAGAAGTGATCATGTGTTATTTTTTTTCTTTCACGTTGTTTAAATGATAATAACATTGACAGTTTTTCATATGTTGAACTGTCCCTGCATCTCTGTGATTGAGCCTACTCATTGTTGATGATTATTTTGATGTGGTTTTGAATTCAATTTGCCAGTATTTTATAGAGTATATTTGCATGAATATTCATAAGAGAGATTTGTCTGTAATTTTTTTCTTTGTTGCATCTTTGAGTGGCTTGGATATCATAGTGACTGTGGCCTCATAAAAATGGTTTGGCTATGTTCCTTCAGTTTCGGTTTTATGGAACAGTTTGAGAAATATTGGTATTAGCTCTTTGAATGTCTGGTAGAATTCTGCACAGAAACCATATGGCCATGGGCTTTTTCTGCTTTGGAGACTTTTAATAACGGTTTTAATTTCTTTGAGAGTTATAGGTCTGTTTGGTCATTTATCTTGTCTTGATTTAATTTTGGTAATAGCTACCTATCCAGAATGCTGTCAATTTCTTTTAGGTTTTCTAATTTAGTGGAGTATAGATTTTAAAGTAAGACCTAGTGAGTCTGTGAATTTCCTGGGTGTCTATTGTTATGATTTTCTTTGATAATTTCTTCTTATTTATGATTCTGCTAATTTACATACTCTCTCTGCCTTTTGGTTACTTTGGAAAATGGTTCATCTATCTTGTTACTTTCTTAAAGAACAAAATTGTTGATTCACTGATTCTTTGTATTGTTCTCTGTTTTCAATTTTATTGATTTCAGTCTTGAGTCTGGTCATTTCCTGCCTTCTACTCTTTCTAGGTGAGCTTGCTTCTAATTGTTCTAAAGCTTCCAGCTGTGCCATTAAGTCTCTTGTCTGAGATTTCTCTAGGTTTTTCATATAGGCATCTAGTGCTATGAATTTTCCTCTTAACACTGCTTTCTTTGTCTCTCATAAGTTTGGGTGTGTTGGGGATTCATTTTTATTGAATTCCAGGAATTTTTTGGCTTCTTTCTTTACTTCTTCCTTGATCGAGAGTTGGTTCCATTGAGAAATGTTCAGTTTTCATAAATTTGTTGGCTTTTTATAATTTTTGTTGTTGTTGAACTCTAACTGTAGACCGTGGTAGTCTGATAGTATATAAGGAAGAATTCTCATTTTTTTTGTATCTATTGATGTTTACTTTATGACTGAGAATGTGGTCAGTTTTAGAGAAAGTTCTATAGAGTGCTGAGAAAAAGCTATATTCTTTTGTGTTTAGGTGGAAAGTTCTGTATACATCTATTAAGTCCATTTGGGTCTTAACATTTGTTTGATCCTTTATTTCTCTGTTGAGTTTCTGTCTGGTAGATCCATTCATGGGTGAGAGTGGAGTAATAGGGATTCCCACTAGTAATGTGTAGAGTTTTATATGAATTTTAAGCTTTAGCAGTATTTCTTTTACATATGTAGGTATCCTTGTGCTGGAGTCATAAATGTTCAGAACTGATACTTCATCTTGGTAGATTTTTCCTGAAGTGAATAACTAATGTCCACCCTGGTCTCTTTTAATTGATTTTAGCTTTGTAGGCAGAGTTTTACTTACAAGGCACCAGTCCAATATTAATATTTATTAGAATATAAATCAATACTCACGATACTAGTAACAGCTTATAGTGGCACCTGAACACGGACTGGAGTAGCTGAGCGATGGACAAGCAATGGACAGATGATGAATTCCGATCTGATCTCTCCAGCAGCCAGGAACCAGGAAGAGAGCTCCCTGTGTTCCAGCAAACCCTTATCAATGGGGTTGGCCACACCCCCTCCAGGTTGGCCACACCCCCTCCAGGAGCTCTGGACCCTGGATAAGCATCTTAGGACCTTATCAGCTGACACCTGAATCCTACTACATAGCTTGAAGTCTATTTTGTTAGCAATTATGATGGCTATCCCAGCTTGTTTCTTAGGTCCATTTTATGGGAAAGTCTTTTCCCAACCCTTTACTCTGAGCCTGTGTCTGTCTTTGAAGCTTAGGTATGTTTCTTGTATATAGACAAAGAATGGATTCTGATTTTTATATTCATTGTGTTAGCCTATGTCTTTTATAGATGAAATAAGTTCATTGATATTAAGGGTTATCAATGACCAATGATTGTTATTACCTATTATTTTTGGTGGTAATATATGTGTGTGTATTTCCCTTCTTTGGTTTTTCTTCTGTGGGAGTATCTATTGCTTGAGGTTTTGTGGGTGTATCTAGTTTCCTTAGTTGTTTTATTTTTTTTTCCTCTAGTGTTTTCTGTAGGGCAGGTCTTGTGGATAGGCATTATTTAAATCTGTTTTGTTGTGAAATGTCTTGTTTACTCCATTTGTGGTAATTGATAGTTTTTCTGGGTATAGTAGTCATGGCTGGCAATCATGATCTTTTGGTATCTGTATAACATCTGACTAGGAAATTCTATCTTCCATTGATTCCACTGAATAATCTGGTGATATTCTGATGGGTCTCCATTTATATGTAACTAGAGCTTTTTTCTTTGTAGCTCTTATTATTCTTTTTTATTATTCTGTAGGGTTAGTGGCTTGATTACTATATGGAAAGCAGACTTTTTGGGTGTGGTGGTCTGTAAACTTTTTGTATCTTTATAGGCATTTACTTCTTCAGGTTGGGAAAGGTTTTCTATGATTTTGTTGAATATATTTTCTGTGCCTTTGAGCTGGTATTCTCTTTATTCAATTTCAATTACTTACAAGTTCAGTTTTTTATGGTTTCTCATATTTCTTGGACATTTTGTGTTGTGACTTTTTGGTTTTAGTTGTTGTTTATTTTTTTTGACTGACATATCTATTTCTACTGTTGATTTTTTCATTCCATAGATTCTCTTTTTCATATCATGCATTAGGTTGGCTATACTTGCATCTGTGGTTCAGATTTGTTTCTTCAGGTATTCTGTTTCCAGCATTGCCTCCATTTGTGTCTTCTTTATTGCTTCTATTTCAGTTTTTAAATCTTGAAATGTTTCCTTCACCTGTTAGTTTTTTTCTTGGTTTCACTGTATTTGTTTTCTTTCAGGAATTTATTAATCTCTTCCAATTTTTTGTTTGCTTTTTCTTCTATTTATTTATGGCAATATTTTAATATCTTCTTATAAGTCTTTTATTATCTTCATAAAGTTTTTTTAAGGCTGTTCCCTTCTGCTTCTTCTGCATTGCTAAGCTTAGTTATTGTTGTTGCAAAACCATCAGATTCTGGTGATGCCATGTTGTTCTTTATGTTGTTATATGTATTCTTACACTGCTGTCTGCCCAGTGCTTCCTTGAGATAGTACAAGATTTGTCTATATCTCAGGAAACTGATTTTGGTGCTAATCTGTTCTGACTGTGTCTGTGTCTCAGGAAGCCTTTCTTGCTCCAATATGGGTTCTTGGTCCACTTGGAGGTAGTGTATTCTGTGTCACAGTGACCCATCTTAATCTAGTAGGTGCTGACACACTGTGGGTCTCACGTGGCTGCTTTTGACCCAGTAGGTGCTGAAAAACTAAGGGTGTCAGGTTCCTGTCCTTGATCCAATAGGAACTCTTAGTCTGTTGTATGCAGAGTATCTTTGGTTTCTAGTTGCCACTGAGGCCATGGGGTGATGATGTGGGTTGGGGTTTGGGGCAGTGTTTTCAAGTTTGGGGGTTCAAGCTGAGTTTTCTGGGGATCTAGCCTGCAGGGCCTTTCCCTACAGGGCTGAATTTAGGGCATAGCTGAGTGGGGTTGAAATTCCAAGGACTGTGTCCCAGAAGTGGGGTCCTGGTGACCAGGATCTGCCTGGGCTGGGCATAGTGTGTGTCACCTCTTAGTCTGCTGTGGGCTGTGGATCTGTGTATGAATGAGTATTGTTATCACAAATATTGTCACGTCAAAGACTTATACCAATGGAAGTACTGAAGAATGACCAGGATGAGTTTTCATGGGATGATGACATTTTCCATAGGATTCTGAGGAATGTGACTCTGAGAGTTCATGTAAAATTAATCAGTTTGTAAACTGACTAGCAACTGCTGACTTCTGCTGGAAATTTACAGCTCCATATTATTACATATAAAGATCTCTTACAGAGGATAGCCCAGTGCTTGCCTAATAAATACACTGAGGTTTCAGGTATCAGCACTCTGTTGGATATCTCTTCAACTTTATGTTTGTCTACAATTTCTTCATTCCCTTGTTGCCTGTTGTCTGGTTTCCAGAATACAAGCCATGTGAGTCAGAGCATATAGTTGCATGTTTCTTAATTTCATTTACTTTAAATCCTTTAGAATTTTTTTTTTACTTTAAAAAATGGTTTCTATTGTCTTTTTGGAGGCAACCAGAGTAAAAGGAGGACCCTGTTTTCTAATCCTATCTGTTATTTTGTATCTTTTTAAATCAGAAATTGAGAGCAGTAATAGTTTAAGTTGTTTTTGAAAATTGTATATTAATTTCTGTTCTTTATTGAAACAATGATTTTTATACAAATTTGATTGTCTGTTCCAGTATTGTTTGTTTGTGTTCAGTGACATTTTGAGTATATTCACCCTTCCTTCTTTTTATAAAGTACTCCTTCTAGTATTGTGTGTGTGTGTGTGTGTGAGAGAGAGAGAGAGAGAGAGAGAGAGAGAGAGAGAGAGAGAGAGGGAGAGGGAGAGGGAGAGGGAGAGGGAGAGGGAGAGGGAGAGGGAGAGGGAGAGGGAGAGGGAGAGGGAGAGGGAGAGGGAGAGGGAGAGGGAGAGGGAGAGGGAGAGGGAGAGGGAGAGAGAGAGAGAGAGAGAGAGAGAGAGAGAGAGAGAGAGAGAGAGAGAGAGAGAACAAGAGTCACATCCTATTAAGGAATGAAACAGGACAGTTGCCAACAAATAGTATAAGGAAAAGAAGTGAAACAAGGAATATTTTGGTATAGAATATGCAACTAAATACATGAAGCCCAGGATTATTTGACTCTCTTCTCTCTCTCTCTTTCTTTCTCTCTCTCTCTCTCTCTCTCTCTCTCTCTCTCTCTCTCTCTCTCTCTCTCTCTCTCTCTCTTTCTCTCCCTCCCTGTTGTGGTGGGAAACAATTTGTTTCTCTGAAATACCTAGAAATTTAAATATGCTCAGTCCCATTCAAGTGATATTTTCTTGGATTTCTGTAAATGAAGCCTTTGGCATGAAGAACATATTTCAGAGAAAAAAATATCAAAAAACAACAACAACAAAAGATATTTAAACTTAAGTCAGAATATGGAAGAAAGGAATTCCTATATTTAAACCTTACATGGAAGGTATTTGGAAACTTAAATAGAGGAAAGAAAAAGAGAGAGAAATAAATAGAGAGGGAAGGAGAGAAGGGGTGAAAGAAGAAGGAAAAAGGAAAAAGAGAAGAACAGATATATACTTTCTAGAAAATAAGTACCACAGGTGAAAAATAAAAGATTGCTGTGACATTCTACAATTTATCATATTATCATCTATGTTACTTTAGAAATAGGAAAATCAGTTTTATTCAGGTGCAAAGAAAGAATTAAGCACTCATTGTAGGCAGAGTTTCTCTTAAAATGCACCAATCCAAGATTAATATTTATTAAAATATAAACCAACACTCATGATACAGGTAACAGCTTATAGTGGCACATGAACAGGGACTGGAGTATCCAAGCGATGGACAATGGATGCCAAACCGGTCTCTCCAGCAGTCAGGAACCAGGAACGGACCTTTGCAGGGTCGCAGCAGCCCCTTATCAATGGGGTTGGCCACTCCCCCTTCAGGAGCCCAGGACCCTGGATAAGCATCCTTGGATCTTATCAGCTGACACCTGAATCCCACCACATGTCCCCCTTTTATCTAACTAAGAAGGTTTTAAACTAAGACTATATACAATAGGACTTACTATGAGGTAATACGTAGGAGAGGATAAGGCACAAATTACAACCAAAACCTAACACATATAAAGTACATCATACATTTCTAGAATATTGGTAGATGGTAGAGTGTTCAAAAGGTTAATTTGGGAAAGTGAAAATTCAACACCTGGATGTTCCTTGCTATGGGATAATAGGGTAGTTATGAGCCAGTACATATGAGAGACATCAAGGATTTTAAGGAGGCAATATAATTACATGGAATACACTCTACTTATGTAAAACAGCTTTTAAATTCATGGTCAGCAAAAAAATTGGATCTCACCAATTGATTGGATGCAGCTAACAGCTGCTGTCTTGAATCAAAGTCAGAATTTGCAGTGGAGAAGCTGGTTTAGAGAGGAGGCTAGGACCTTAGAACAACAAAGAAAAATTTGGGGTTTCTTTGTGTCTCAGGGCCAAATCCTTGGTAAAGGCATGTTTGCTGATGTGAAGGCTCAAACTACTTATGATGGGCATACTTTATTGCTATACCGTACTGCTGCACTGGAATGCTTGGGAAAAGATTTTGGACCCAGGTCAAAAAAAATGAACCTTAAACTAAGGTCAAACAGGGCTTAAAAGAGCCTTATACCGACTTTCTACAGAGGCTTACCATGGCTGTACATAGAGCAGTATCATATCCAGAAGTTAGGAAGCAATTAATACTTTCTCTAGGCTTTGATCATGCTAACCTGGAATATAAAAGAATGCTTATGCCTTTAAAGATCAGAGCTGCACCTATAAAAGAATGAATTCAATATGCAATCAATGCTAAATCTTTTCATTGCGACAAGGAGAATTGGGTAGGCCAAGCTGTTGCTAATATTAGGCTGAAGAACCAAGGCATCACTTGTTTCAACTGTGGTAAACCAGGCCACATAAGATGGAATTATACACAAGTACTCTTGAAAATAATACCTGATTTAAGTTTGATTCGAACAGAAGGGCATTGCCTTTTGGATTATGCAGAAGGTGTGGCAAGGGATGGCATTGGACCAATGAATGTAGATCTACCAGGGACAAAGAAGGCAAACCTCTGCCATCAGGAAACGCCATTCGGGGCTGCCCCCAGGAAGCCCCCAAAACTCAGACTCCAACTTTGAGGAAGGTAAGATCATATCCAGTCACATTGGAAGACCAGCATTCTCAGGATGAGTAGGGCATCCAATGCCTGATCTATAAGATCATACGTTATATAATAGAATACATTCAAGAGAAAAATTGGAAGTTCCAAGAAGAATCACAAAATGAATATTTTGGCAGACTTCAATAAATGAACAAAGACCAAAATTGAAAATACAGGTAGATAATATTTATACCCAGGGCTTAGTCGATACGGGGGCTGACATTCTGATCATAAACCCACAATCATGGCATCCAAGATGGCCTTTACGGGCAGTGGATATCCAATTTCTGGGTATTGGAACAATATTTCAGGTGTAACAGAGTGTGAGATGGCTCGAATGCATAGGACCAGAAGGTCAGAAAGGACAGTTGAAACCATATATGGCTGACATAGCAGTGAATCTGTGGGGTCGTGACCTTCTACTGCAATGGAATACCCAGATTAAAATCCCTCCTGGTTCTGATATCAACTGGAGACTCAATTATATTTACAAAGTGATGTTTTAAGGTGCTATGAAGAAAATTCACCAGCCATTCAGGTTGTACAAAAGAATTGCCCAATAACCGCAGAACCTAAAAGGACACTCACAGCACTGCCTTTGAAATGGTTAACAGAAAGCCTATTTGGGTTCAACAATGGCCTTTGACAAGAGAAAAACTTCAGGCTTTGGAACAGTTGGTACAAGAGCAGTTACAGGCTCAGCATATTGAAGAATCAACCAGTCCATGGAATTCTCCTGTTTTTGTTGTCAAGAAGAAATCTGGAAAATGGAGGATGGTTATGGATCTAAGAGCAATTAATAAAGTGATTTAACCTATGGGCTCTTTACAATCTGGTATTCCTCTGCCTTCTCTGTTACCTAAGGGATGGCCTATTGCAGTTATTGATTTGAAGGATTTTTTTTTTACCATACCTTTACAGGAACAGGACAAAGAGAAATTTGCTTTTACAGTGCCTACTCTTAATAATTCAGGGCCAGTTAAGTGGTTCCAATGGAAGGTCCTTCCCCAAGAAATGTTGAATAGTCCTACCATATGCCAATATTTTGTACAACAACCACTAGAAATACTGCACAAGCACTTCCCTCAATCTATCATTTACCATTATATGGATGATATTTTGTTGGCAGACCCAAACCTAAAAACATTAGAAACATTATTTGAAGAACTTAAGAAAATATTGCGTGATTGGGGACTACAAATTGCTGCAGAGAAAGTACAGAGGTGAGATTCCATCAATTATTTAGGATATAAAATAGGTTTACAGAAAATTAGGCCACATAAGGTGAAATTGAATAAAGAAAAATTGAGGACTCAATGATTTTCAAAAGCTACTAGGGGACATTACTCATATACAACCCATTATTGGTATAAAAAAAACTATGAACTAGTTAATTTGTTCAAGACTTTGGATGGTGAAAAGGACTTAAATAGTCCAGAGAATTCTCCAATGAAGCCAAGAAAAAAATTAGAGTTGGTGAAAAAGAAACTTCAAGAAGCACATGTAGATCATGTGGATCCAGACCTAGATTGCATACTTGTTATTTTACCCTCTAGACAGTCTCCAACAGGAATCTTAATGCAAAGAGAAAACATTATATTAGAATGGATATTTCTGCTGCATAGGCCAAGCAAGAAGCTGAGAACATGTATCAAAAAAATTTCTGATCTGATTTTTAAAGGTAAATTCAGACTTCACAAATTGACTGGAAAGGACCCTACAGAAATTATTGTGCCTTTGACTAATGAAGAAATTGATCGATTATGGGCAGACAGTGAACCCTGGCAAAAGACTTGTAGTGATTTTTTAGGAGAGATTAATAATAAATATCCTCAAAACAAGAGAATTCAATTTATAAAGGAAACTAATTGGATCTTTCCTCATGTGGTACAGGATAAACCCATTTCTGGATCCCATACATTTTATACTATGCAAACAATTTAGGAAAGGCTGGCAACAAATTGGAAAACTTAATTAAGGTGTCTCAGAGCCCTTATAATTCTGTTCAGAAGTCAGAACTATATGCAATTATTATGGTGTTGTTGGATTTCACAGAGCCTCTAAATGTAATTTGTGACTCTCAATATGCAGAAAGAGTTGTTTTACATATTGAAACTGCTGACTTCATTCCTGATGATACAGACTTGACCTTAGTGTTCATACAACTACAGGATATCATCAGAGATGGGATACATCCTATGTACATAACACATATCAGAGACACACGGGTCTCCCAGGCCCTCTAGCGCAGGGTAATGATGAAATTGATTGGTTGCTGAAAGGAAACATGCTAAAGGCCACAGAATTTCATGAGAAACATCATGTTAACAGCAAAGGAAAAAAGAGTTTTTCTATCACTTGGCATGAAGCAAAGGAAGTACTAAGGAATTGTAACACTTGCTCTTTCTATAACCAACCATCTTTACCTGCAGGAAGTAATCCTAAGGGTACACAGAGAAATGAGATGTAGAAAATGGATGTGTTTCACTTCCCAGAATTCTGAAAGATGAAATATGTACATCATACTATCAATACTTACTCTAGAATGCAATGGGCGACTGCCCTGAGTTCTGAAAAGGCTGATGCTGTACTTACTCACCTTTTGGAAGCCATGGCCATAATGGGAATTCCCACTCAGATTAAGACTGACAATGCTTCAGCTTATTTTTCCCAAAAAAAATGAAGCTGATTTTTGGATATTACAATATAAAGCATATTACAGGGATACCACACAATCCTACAGGACAGGCAGTTGTAGAGAGATCTCATTTCACCTTGAAAGAGATGCTTTATAAACAGGAGAGAAATGAGAAAACCCAGGGAGAGGTTGCACAGTGCCTTATTGACTGAATTTTCATAACGCTGATGAAAAGGAAACATCGGCTGCTGAGAGACATTTGGTAATAGAGAAATCTTCTGAGATAAATCAACCCATCTACTTCAAGGATGTGTTAACTTCAGAATGGAAGCCAAGATATGTGCTTGGATGGGGTAGGGGTTTTGCTTTCATTTCAACAGGAAAAGAAATGATACAGGTACCGACAAAATTAATAAAAGTCCACTTCGAAAAGGAGTCCCTTCCTAAGGAGGAGAAGTAATTGCTCATCTATGATTTGACAAATTGATACATGGTAAGGAAAATACATTTTACAAGCCTGTGGCCGGGTCTCAATTTTGTCTTTACAGGAAAATGGATACAACTGTTTTTAAGACATTGACTAGACATTGAATGATTAATCATCAAAATGGAAGAGAGATCAATGATGAAGAAATGTAAACAATGGACTATGAGACCAACTGATACAAATATGCACTACTGGGTGATCTCTCAATTCTTACTGCAAAAATAAATAAATAAATAAATAAAAAAATTTGTGGTCCTGATTTGTAGTGGGTGCAAATGGCTTTCGCCCTCTCTAAACCCAAGCATATTGGTAAATAAAATGTGAGAAATTCTGTCTCGTATCAGAAAAGCCACCTGGTATGGGACAGAAGACAGAATGTTTACAGACCAATATTATTGTGACTTCATCTTGAACCTTGTTTCTCTCTATATCTGTACCTTCCAAACATCTTGTCTGCATACAATCTTCTGAAGTCATAAATGATATAAATATCTTCTTTGGGTATCAACAATGTTTAAGCTTTCCATTATTAATAATATTTCCTCCTATCAGCTATCTACAAAGAATCTGAAACCGAGATGGGGCCCCTACCACAACAACTCCTACTAGTGAAACAGGAATAAAGGGGAGAGTATGAGGGAGAGAGAGAGAGAGAAAGAGACAGGCAGACAGACAGACAGAGGCAGAAATAGAAAAATCAAGAACCTGGTGCACACCAATCAATGATTCTTTTTAGAAAATAGATTATTCAAAAATGGCTGCAAGATAGCTCTCCATGAGTATCCTTCAGGTCACATTTCTAATAAGACTTCTAGACCCAGTACTCTGAAAATGGTTATAGATGTGTATAGTCAGTCCATTAGGATCTAACCATTGTTTTAGCTTTTTACAGGATCCCAAAGAGATGCCTTCACCCTTAAGTCAGCAGGAATCAATTTATGAAAGACTATGCCCCTTTCCAAATAAGTTTTGTGCTCTGAGGGTTGTGGGTAATTATTATTCTGATAGAATAGTTATAAGTTAAAAGTGAGTTGAAAACAGAACAATAATATAGCCTCCAGGATCTCTTTTGAAGAAGAGAAAGGGGATAGATAGGATAGATAAAGGTAGATTGTTCTACCTACCTATAAACAATTTTAGCCAAATATATGGGAAAACTAAAGACAATTTATACTGGCATAGATATTTGTATATTAGTACAAATGTGAAATCATTTTATATGTTTAATTGAGATAATTTGTACATTGGTACAAAGTTTAATCTGAAATTGCTTTATATAACCAAAGCAAGTTGTACATTGATATAAAACTGAATCTGTAACTGTTATGTAAAATTGAATCTTTAATTGCTATATTTTATATATGCTTCTACCTCTGTTTAAAATATTTGCACATTATTGTCATGTCCACTATGCAATTACTATCTCCATTTAACTATACTAGATATAATGTATGATTGCACTAGGTATGATGTATGCATAAGATGTTTTATATACATCTGTTTGGATGATATATATGTATATACATGTCTAAAATACTATGTCAACTTTACATGGTATATATACCCCTGGCTAATGTTTGATAGTCATACTAAAAGTCACTGTTCAGAGATTATACACCTCTTATATAGGTAATATAATTTTTATTTCAGGGTTTAATCCTTAAAATGATAAAAACTGCAGTCAACATTACTTAAGGTGCCATGTCACAGTCATCTCAGATACAGGTTAGAATATCATAGATAGACAAGAGTCTTCAACCATTTTATAGACCCAGAGAATATGGCATTTAACATTTGGAATTCAGCCTAGAGAGACACGATGACTCCTGGTGTCACTGCTTCTTTCCCAAGATGGTACTGGGCATCAAGGATACTCCATTGAAGTTTGTCCTTTGGCAGAGAATGGCCAGTTCGGTAAAGAACAGCCCTTAACTTGATTGCTGACAGTACACACATGGTGTCCAAGCTGGATGAACAGGATGACGGATGAAGACTGACAAAACCTGCCTGGACAGTATAAGACAGTACCTCCAAAATTGCACTGTTTGTGAGAAGATCTGTCACAAAGCCAATATGATGGATGCTCCAATGGCACAGAAAACCAGAGGTGATTGTCGAGGTAGCTGTGTTGCTGTCCTCTCCCAAATTTTGGAGGCCACTACTTTCATATACTTCTCACTTTCAGGTGATACATTTTCCTTCTCAGGTCTTGAAGGGGTTTAAGAATAGGTATTTAAGGTTATTATCCTATTATCCCTTAGCAAGGAACATTCAGGTGTTGAATTTTCACTTTCCCAGATGAACCTTTTGAAGTAATTTATACACCCTACCATCTACCATTATTCTAGAAATATATGGTGTACTTTATATGTGTTAGGTTTTGGTTGTAATTTGTGCCTTATCCTCTCCTAGATACTACCTCATAATAATTCCTATTGTATATAGTCTTAGTTTAGAACCTTCTTAGTTAGACAAAAGGCGAGATGTGATGAGTTTCAGGTGTCAGCTGATAAGATCCGAGGATGCTTATCCAGAATCTGGGCTCCTGAAGGAGGAGTGGCCAACCCCATTGATAAGGGTCTGCTGGGACCCTGGGAAGGTCCGTTCCTGGTTCCTGACAGCTGGAGAGACTGGTTCGACATACATCGTCCATTGCTTGGATACTCCAGTCCCTGTTCAGTCTCCAGTATAAGCTGTTACCTGTATCGTGAGTGTTGGTTTATATTTTAATAAATATTGATCTTGTATTGGTGCATTTTAAGAGAAACTCCACCTACATTGCATGGCTTGCTTGGACACTGGAGCTACAGTCCCTCACCTGCACCACAGCACTCATAATGGAATCTCAGCATTTATAAATAGAAAAGGTCAAGATCTATGAAACTACTAAGGTCTTCTGACAAAAATCAAACCCTACCAGACATAAATTCTCTTTTAACAGAAAAAATAATTAGTACTTTTGATACAAATTTTTGTTACAAAGGACTAAGGAACCACACTGCAGTGAGAACGTCTCTGACAATTTATTGCAAGATGAAAAAGAAAATTAGAGTTAAACAGGGCTTATGACATCTTGAGTGTTAGAGCAGAGTGTAAAAAGGAAACACAATGAAATGAACATAATCAATGAATTCAAAGTGCTTCAAGAAAATTTACAAATCAGTATCACTGATGCACTAGAAATATTCACTTGAATTTAAAGTGGATAAATAAAATCACTAAGGAAAAAAAAGCAGCTATTCATAGTGGATGAAAAATCAGGCTGGCCTCAGGCTTGCTTCTTGGAATTGATGAATGAATGGTAAAATAATTGCAGCACAGACATCATTTGTATGTATTAAGAGTCAGAAAATAGTAATATACCAATTGAGGTTGATTTTATATAACAAAATTATACAGAACTTTTATATATAACATGAAAGGACATTTTCTAAGTCCTTAAAAATATTTACATAGCAAAAAGTCTTCTAAAAGCCTACATGAAAATTTTCAAAAAAATTTACAAAACTAGAAAAGGCAAAATTTACAGTAACTCAGTATATTATACTACAGATATCCGGTAGTTGATCTTGAAAAAATTAAGTTTCTCTCCATTAAAATTTTTGTTAATAAAAACTTAAAGCAACCATTGCTGTATTTATAAAAATTTTTAGAAAACACTTAAAATAAAATAAAATAGATGATTCCACAGTCAGGAATTTATTTATCTGTTTGCAAGAAAACACTAAATTCTTTAAAAAATAAGTGAGGGTAGGAGAAAACCAATTATTCAGTCTAACAAGGTATGTCTGGAATGCCAAATATATCTCAAGGAATCAGAAAGAATAATAACCAGAAATGAAGTCAAACCAAGAAAATTAATTAGAAAGTAAGAAAAGAATAGTTAATAAATTTATTTGAAAACTTGTTGATTGGAGTACATAATTCTTAAAAGCTCATGTAGCATGTACACTGATTTGGATGTTTGTGTATGTGTGTGAGCATGCACATATGCACACACACAAATGATAATGAATAAATTTGGAAAGGTGAAATTACTTTAAACATGTGTTTACATAAATAAGACTGCTACTGAAGTGTTACCTATAAAACTATATTTTAGTCACTGTTAGGAAGTGCATTAACAGATTAACAGAGAACACATTTCAAAGCCTGAAGGCACAGATGATTAACAGATCAGTAAATTCTTTTGACTCTTTATGTAATAATTTTTATGATACTATGGAGATTATAAAAACCAAATGCTTTCAGATTAACTTAAGAATTACAGAACAAAATATTCACATAAAATATCTAAATAAAATTATGAGAAAATTCTATATATTATAAAATACCTAATATATTACTGGAGATAATTTTTCCTCCTAGAAATATAAAAACATTTTAATGTAAGTTCTCTATGACTCAGTTTCTTCATCTTTTAAATCTGAAAATTATGGTCATTATTTTATATGGTGGTTCTGAATATTAAAATGTGGGAATGCACATAAATGACTGGGATAGTTTCTCATATAATATCTATGTGAAGAGCAGTCATCCAAAGATGGCAATAACAATAATAATTAATTAATTTTATTTAAGTGAAAAATCCAATAAGATGTCTTTGATTCAAATAGTATATTTAGAAGTCTTTTTTTCTCTTATTTATCCAATTATGGAAATTTTAGTAAATGATACTGTTTTTGGAGCTTTATAGGATAAATAACATATTTTGTATATAGCATGGTATGTTATACATATAATAAACATACTTTAGATCTTGGCCCACACCTAATCAGAGGCCAAGCCAGCTCTCTGGACTTCATGTAGGACTGCCATTCAGCAAGTGCAACCTCACTCCTTTTCATGTTCACGCCCATACCTCTGGATGAAGCACTTTGCCCCATTAGAGGCCAGGCCAGCATCTTGAATTCCAGAGGACTTCTAGCAAGATCTGTGCTCACCCTCTTGATGGACCAGAGGCCTTCCTTAAAAACAACCTTTAAAACACCTTTATGGCCATGATAGAGGTCCTTAAAAAAAGAAATGAATAAATCCCCGAAATGAGAAAAAAATAAGAGGAAATTAGTAAATCCCCAAAAGCATGTGAAGAAAGTCAAGGAAAATAAAAAAAGCAACATTTGAAAGAAACAAATGAAAGTTTTTAAGATTTATAACTAGAAACAATAGGTAAAACACAGACTGAGATAATTCTAGAAATGAAAAAGACAGGTGTCACCAACAGGATATAAGAGATAGAAGAAAAAAAAATCTCAGGCACATCAGTCAATAAAAATGTTAAATCTAAAAAAGTTCCTAGTGCAAAACCTTCAGAAAATCTGGGACACAGCTAAACGACCAAAGCTAAGAATGATAGAAATGGAAGAAGATTTCCATCTCAAAAGCCAAGAATATGTTTTTTTTTTAAGAAAAATAGAAAGAAAGAAAGAAAAATTTCAAACCTGAAGAATAACATGTCTATAAAGACAACAGGATGCTTAAAGAACACCAAATAGATTGGTCCAGAAAAGAAAGTTCCCTCACTACATAGTGAAATACTAAGCATGCATAACAAAGAAAGATTATTAAAAGCTGCAAGAGAAAAGGCCAAGTAATATATAAAGGCAGACTCTAAAAGTCAGAAAGGTCAGGAAAGATTCGTTACTGACTCTAAGAGACCAAATATTCAGCTCAGACTACTATACTCAGCAAAACTTTTGATCAATGTAAATGGAGAAAACAAGATATTCCATTCAAATTTAAATAATATATATCCACAAATCCAGCCCTACAGTAAGTACTAGAAAGAAGAATCTATCCCAAGGGTATTAAGCACACACACAAAAACACAGACATTAATAATCTAAAAACAGTATAACCCAATGAAAGAAAATACACACACACACACACACACACACACACACACACACACACACACAAACCCAACAACTGCAGCAAAATAATAGTAATTAACAATCATTGGTTATTGATATATTTCAATATTAATGAACTCAATTCCACAACAAAAGGACAAAGACTAAGAGAATGGATGTACAAACAAGATTCAAGGATCAAGGTTGTATATCTGTTTTAATATCTAACATAACAGTCTTCAAACCAAAGTTAATAAAAAGAGATGGGGACAAACACTTCATTTTAATCAAAGAAATAATCCACCAAAATGACGTTTCAATTTTCAACATCTATGCCTGTGGTAGTTTGAAAGAAAATGGCTGACAAAGAAAGTGGCACTATTAGAAAGTGTGACTTTATTGAAGTACACATAGTCTAGTAGGAGGAAGTATGTCATTGTAGGCATGGGCTTTGAGGTCTCCTTGCTCAAGCTAAGGTCAGTTTAATAGTTCACGTCCTGTTGCCTGTGTATCAAGATGTAGAAATATTCCTGCTGGTATGATACCATGCATAATTATAATTCAGCCTCAATTAAATATAGTGGAATTATGTAACATTGTAAACAATTGTCCCACCCACTGGTTTAATAAAATGCTGATTGGCTGAAGGCATACAGGAAGTGTGGGTAGAGTTACCAGACTAAGAAAACTCTGGGAAAAGGAAGAACAGAACAAAGATGTGACAAATACCACAGAAATGCCACAGAATTGCCAGACAAGTCAGAAGATGCAGAGGACAACTATGCTGCTCTGAGAAAAGTAGCAAGCCATATGGCTTAATAAGATAAGAATTATGGTTTAGATTAAAAGCAATAGCTAGCAATTTATATTCCTGGGCCCCTGGTCAGTCAGCATAGAACTAATATAAATATCTGTGTGTTTCAATAGATCTATGGGACTGTGGGTCTGTGGATCTGGACCAAGAGGCTAGGCCAGAAAGTCTGGACCAAGAGGCTAGGACAAAAAAGCCAGGTCATGAGGTTAGGCTGGAAAGTACAGGACAGAAACCTTAACTCTCTCTCTCTCTCTCTCTCTCTCTCTCTCTCTCTCTCTCTCTCTCTCTCTCTCTCTCTCTCTCTCTCTCACACACACACACACACACACACACACACACACACACACATAAGGTTGCTCATGGTGTCTTTTCACAACTTTTGAAATCCTAAGAATGCGCCTCTAATGCAAGGGTATTCACAATTGTAAAAGAAACATCACTAAAGCATAAACCATACATATACCTTCACACATTGATAGTGGAAGACTTCAGTACCCCACTTTAACTAATGGCAGCTTACAAAGACATAGGCTAAACAGAGAAATATGACAGTTAACAGACATTATGAATCACATGGTCCTGATATATCTCACCTAAGCACAAAACAATATACCTTCTTTTCTGAACTTCTTGGAATATTCCCCCAAATTAACCACATACTCAGTAACAAAAAAAGGCTCCTAAAATACAAAAAATTTAAATAACCCCCTATATACTATCAGATTTCCATGAACTAGAGTTGGTTTTCAACAACTACAGAGACAATAGATAACCTATAAACACATGAAAACTGAAAAAGTCTATACTGAATGACTGCTGGGTCAAGGCATAAATATTGAAGAAAATTAAATACTTCTTAGAATTCAATGAACATAAATACACATCATACCCCAGCTTATAGAACACAATGAAGCCTGTGATAAATGACAGTTTCTTCTCAAAGACTGTGTAGATATCTCATACTAGCAACTTAATAGCATATCTAAAAGCTCTAGAACAAAAAGAAGCAAACATATCCAAAAGAAGTAGACAGCAGGAAATAATCAAACTGAGGGCTAAAGTCAGTAATGTAGAAACAAAAAGAACAATGCAAAGACTCATTAAACAACGAGTTTGTCCTTTGAGAAAATCAACAAGATAGACAAATCCTTATCCAAACTAACTAAAAGACAAAGAGAATACCCAAATGAACAAAACAGAAAACCAAAAGGGGACCACAGCAACAGACAGTAAGGAAATCCAAAGAATCATTAAGTCATACTTCAAAACCCTGTACTCTACAAAATTGGAAAGTCTAAAAAATGATAAATTTCTTGATAGAAAATATTTACCAAGTTAAATAAAGACTAGATAAACAATTGAAATAGACCTATGAAGACAAAGAAAATAGAAGCTGTCATTAATAGTCTTCCAACAAGAACAAAGTCAAAACAGAAACCCAGGGCTAGATGATTTAAGCTAAGAATTCTACTAGGCTTTCAGAGATTGGCCAATACCAATATTCCTCAAATTATTCTAAAAAATGTAAACCAAAGGAACCTCACCAAACTTTTTCTATAAGGCTTCCTACCCATTACACTTAAATAAACCATCCAAATACTCAAAAAGAAAAAAAAATACAGATTAATGTCTCCCATGAAAATAGATGTTAAAATACTCACAAAAGGAATCTAAGAACACATCATAAAGATCATCTACCATGATAAAGTAGGCTTTATTCCTGAGATATAGGGATGATATTCCATATGAAAATCTGTCAATGCCACATACCATACAAACTTAAATACAGAAAAAAACCTCATAACCATTACATTAGACATTTAAATAGTCTATGTCAAAATCAAACACTCCTTTACAATAAAATTCTTGGAGGTATCAGGAATATAATATATAGATAGATAGACAGATAGATAGGTAGATAGATAGATAGATAGATAGATAGATAGATAGATAGACCTAGTAAAAACAATATACAGCAAGCTGACAACCAAAATAAAATTAAATAGAGAGAAATTCAAATCAATTCCATTAAAATCAGGAACAAGACATTCTCTACATATGTATTCAACATAGAACTTGAAATTCTAGCTAGAGCAATAAGATCACTAAAGATGACCAGGAGTACAACTTGGAAAGAAAAAAGTCCAACTTCCCCTGTTTTCAGATGATAGCATATACATACGGTGGTCCCAAAAATTCTACCAGGGCTCCCCTACATCTGATAAACAACTTCACTGAAGTGGCTGGGTACATGGGTACACAATTAAGTTAAGAAATAAATAGCCTTCTTATAAATAAACAATAAAATATAGACAGACACAGAAACCAGGGAAACAACATCCTTCATGATAGCCACAAATAATGTCCCATATGTTGATGGCACTCTAACCAAGCTAATAAAAGACCTTTACAGTAAAAACTTCAAGTCTTTGAATAAAGAAACTAGAAAAGATACCAGAAGATGTAAAGATCTCCCTCGCTCATGCATTAATAGGACTAACATAGTAAAAATGGTCCTCTTCCAAAAGCAATCTATAGAGTCAACACAATCTCTATCAAAATTCTAATACAATTAATTCTTCACAGATTTTGAAAAAAGCAATACTCAACTTCATATATAACAATAAAAGCCCAGGATAGCTAAAAAAAATATCATTACACAGGATATTATTTCACCCCTGATTTCAAGCTGCAGTATAGAGCAATAACAATGATAACTCAAATCCTGCCTTAATTATAGATAGGTTGATCAACATAATTGAACTGAAGACACAAGAGTGAATTTACAAACCCAGGAATAATTTATTTTTCATAAAGAAGGAAAAATTATACAATAGAAAGAAAGAAAGCATCTTCAACAAATAGTTGACATCTAACTGGATGTTGGCATGTAGAACAATGTATATAGATTCATACCTATTACCCTGCACAAAACTCAAGTCCAAGTGTATTAAAGACTTCAGCATAAAACCAGATATACTGAACCTGATAGAAAATAAAGTGAGGAATAGCCTTTAATGTATTGTTACAGGAGATAACTTCCTAAACAGTCACTAAGTTAAACATTAAATAAATGGGATCTCATGAAACTGAAAAGCTTCCATAAAGCAAAGGACACAATCAGGACAAAATGACAGCCTAAAGAATGAAAAGGATATCCACCATCCCCACATATAATTGAGGCCTGTTATGTATTTTGATACAAAATACATAAAGAATTAAAAATACCAGATACTAACAAACCAAATAATCTAACTGAAAACAAGTACACATCTAAGCAGAGTTCTCAACAAGGTGATCTCAAATGACCAAGAAATATTAAAGAAATGGTCAGCATGCTTAGCCATCAAGGAAATACAGTCAATATGACTCTGAGATTCTATATTATACCTGTCAAAAACATAAATGACAGCTTATGCTGGAGAGGGTGTGGAACAAGGGGAACACTACCTCTTTGCTGATATAAGTGAAAACTTGTACAGCCACTTTGGAACCAATGTGGTTGTTCTTCTAAAAGTTGCAAAATTATCTACCTTAAGACCCAGCTATATCACTCCTTGGCATATATCCAAATGAAACTCCATATTATCACAAGGATACTTGATCAACTGTGTTCATAGCAATTTTATTTATAATAGCCAGAAAGTGGAAACAATCTAGATATCCCTCAACTGAAGAATGGATAAAGTAAGTCTGGTAAATTGACACAATGGAGTATTACTCAGCTGTTAAAAAGCAATGACATCATGCAATTTTCAGGCAAATGGATTAAAATTAAATAACTCATCTTGTGTGAGGTAACCCAGAATCAAAAAGACAAACATGTTATATACTCACTAATTAGTGGGTATTAAACATAAATTAAAAGATAATCATACTATTGTACCCAGATCTAGAGAGACTAAGTAATATGGAGATATTAATGGAAAAGGCAAGAATCTCCCTGGGAAAGGAATTGGAATAGATTTTAAGGGTTAACTTGGATGGGTAGGGTTGGGGACTGGAGGGAATCAAGTGGTGGAGAGGAAAAAGACTGGAAGAAAAAACTGGAATTGGGGGGAATTCCTGGGGGAGGGGAGTTGGAAACTTATGCTATGGAAACTCCATGGAATCTTTGAGAGTCAAGACTCTTAGAAATGAGGCATATTAAGCTGGAATGGGCCATCTTCCATAACCAGGAAAGGCCTCATGTGAAGACTCAGAACCTTCAATCCACAATTTGCCCTGCCTGCAGAGTGTTCTGGAACCAGAGTTTAGCAGAATCTTCATCATAGACCAGAGGTATTTATGGGAGTAGATGTAGAGTCCCACTGTCAAACATTAGGTGGAGCTTGGATAGGAGAGTCCATTTGAGGAGGAGGAGGAGGAGGAGGAGGAGGGACTGAGGAAGCAAAATGGTAATGGACACCAAGAGAGCATGCCCTGCAGAACCAATTGACTGGGATTCACAGGGTTTCACAGAGTAGGAGTCTGACCTAGGTCCTTTGTATATATGTTATGACTGAGTGGATTCGTCTTCTTGTAGGATTTCTAACAATGGGATCAGGGGCTATCTCTGACACTTTTTCCTACTTAGTGGACCCATTTCTTCCTACTGGGTTGCCTTATCCATACTTGAGGAGATGGTACATACCTGGACTTATTGAAGCATATTATGCCACGTATGGATGATGTCCCTTTGAGGCCTGGAGTTTTCTGGGGGAGACAGAGGGTGTGTGGATTTGGAGGAAAGGGGAGTTGGAGGTAAAATGGGTGGAGGAGAAGTGAAAACAAGTTCAGATGTAATATATGAGAGAATAATAATGATAACAAAATGCCTAATGACATTTTCTGTAAAGTAAAAGATAATCACACTAAAAACTCAAGACCTAGAGAGGCTAAGTAACAAGAAGGGCTCAAGGGCTTCTTGGATCTCCCTGGAAAGTGTAAATAAAATACATTTCCAGGGTGGACTCTAGGTGTGTAGGAATGGGAAGAAGAGGTATGTGGATGTCATGGAGGGATGGAGTACTGGAAGAGATGATTGGAAAAGGAGGGCATTTTAGGATGAGGTAGGAATCTAGAACAATTAAAACTTCTAGAAATCTACCAGGGTAACACTAGCTAACACAATGCCTGAACCTCAAATGGAGTGCTTGGGAAACCAATCTAGCCACATAAACTTTAATGTATCATTTGACCTACAAGACTGGGTTAAAGGTGGCCCAGAAATTCTGGGAGGGGCTAGCTAAGTACTGGTCCAGCCTGACCTATGCAATGAGAGACAGCCCACCTCTGCTGCTTTCTGCTCCATAATCTGGATGCTAGATACCCCAGAGACCTAGGATAGCTGAGTAAGACTGCCAAAAATATTCAGTGTTATGGTGCCTAATGATATTATACTATACTACAGATTGGTGACGTGTCTGCTTGTTATAAGAGAGGCTTCATCCAGAAACTGATAGAAACATGCAGAGACCCACAGCCAGACATTAGGCAGAGCTCTGGAATCCTTTGAAAGTGAGTGAGGAAAAATTGTAGGATCCAAAGACACCACAAGAAAAACCATAGAATCAACTATCCTGAGCATGAAGGGGCTAACAGAGACCAAACTGACAGCCAAGGAGGCTGTGTGAGTCTGACTGTACATGTGTTACAGTGGTGTAACTTGGTCATCTTATTGGACTCTTCGTTGTGTTTGATGTTTGATCTATTTCTACTATTGAGTCTTCACCACAACAGAGGTCCTCTCTTCCATCTGTTCCATTCTGCTGGTTATTCCTGCATCTGTGGTTCCGGTTCATGTCTTCAGATTTTCAATTTCCAGCACTGCCTAGGTTTGTGTTTTCTTTATGGCTTCTGTTAAATCTTGAAACGTTTTCTTCACTTGTTTGATTGCTTTCTCTTGGTTTTCTTGTATGTCTTTATTTTCTTTCAGGAATTTGATAATCTCTTCCAATTTTTTGTTTGCTTTTTTTTCTATTTTATTAAGGGAATTTTAAAATATCCACTTTTAAGGCTTCTACTATCTTCATAAAGTTGTTTTTAAGGTTGTTTCCTTCTGCTTCTTCTGTATTGCCATGCTCAGGTATTGTTGTAGAACCACCAAATTCTGGTAGTGCCATATTGTTCTTTGTGGTGTTTTATGTATTCTTGCATGGGTGTCTGCCCATTGCTTCCTTGGATCAGTACAGGATCTTTCTGAATCTCAGGGAGCTGATTTTGATGCTAATCCGTTCTGAGTGTGTCTGTGTCTCAGGAAGTCTCTCTTGCTCCAATCTGGGTTCTTGGTCCACTTGGAGGTAGTGCATTCTGTGTCACAGTGACCCATCTTAATCTAGTAGGTGCTGACATACTGTGGGTCTCGTGTGGCTGCTTTTGACCCAGTAGGTGCTGAAAAACTATAGGTCTCAGGTAGCTGTTCTTGGTCCAAATGGAATTGAGGAATTCTTTTAATCTCTTAGTCTAATGTATGCTGAGTATCTGTGGGTTTCTGGTTGCTGTTGAGGTTACTGGGTGATGGTATGGGTTTAGGGATAGGGCAGGATTTTCTAGCTGGGAGTGTCCAGCAAACTGGATTTTCCTGGAGCTTCTGGTCTGCAGAAGTTTTTCCCTGCTGTCTGAATTTAGGGAAGAATGAGTAGGGGCTGTGTCCCAAGGTCAAGGTCTTGGACACCAAGGTCTCTGCCTGGGGTAATTCAAGATTTTTCAAGTTGATAAGACTCCTGACTCTGTCCCATTTCAACTTGACACCCAGGCCTATCACTTTTAATTCATCCCCTACCAACTCTGTCCCCATGAGCTTATGAGCATGTTATAATATAAAAAGCAATCACTCTAACTTTATTCATCCTCAAAAACTTTTGCCAATTCTCTCACTTTAAAAGTCCTGTGCTATCCTACAAAAAAATTAAGCAAGCAAATGAAACCCAACATAAATCATTCCAATGTACGATGTGGGAATGCCTTTCTGTATGCTGTGCATCTCAATCTTTAAATAAAGGAGCTGTTTTGGGCCATGACAGGCACCATAGATGTAGGAGGAGGAATCAGAATAGGTAGGAAAGGAAGGGCGGAGTCAGAGACAGACTGAGCTGAAGCCCAAAGGAGCAACATGTAAGAAGTACAGGTGAGCCATGGGCCACGTGGCGGACAGATTAATAAAAATTGGTTGATTTAAGATATAAGAGCTAGCTAGCAATGTGCCTGAGCCATAGGCCAAACAACACAAAGTTAATATAAGCATCTGAGTCATTTCTGGGGACCTGAGCGGCGGGCAGCTGGGTGGCTAAGGGGTCTCAGGCAGCAGGTCTGTGGGTCTCGGACCTCTGGCCGCCTGGGACTGAGAAAGCCCAATGCAACAAATGTATAATGGTACAGAGTAAACATTTTTATTTCAAAGGGAAGAATCAGGAAATAACTAGGAAAGGACTGACTCAAATAAGATGAAAATCGAGTAAGGCAAACAGCATATTCTGTCATGTGTGGCTTGTGTTAAAATTTCCTGGACTCCAAAAGGCTTAGATATCCCCATTCCTGCAGCCCTGCCATGCCTAAATGCCTCCATTCCACGTCTGCCACTCTCTTTGGTAGATATCCCAGGGGCCTAGCATCTCCAATTCCTGAATCTCCTATTGCACCTTAGACTTCATTACCAAAGTAGTACACAATGGTTTTTCAGGGCCTCTTTTTCTTTCCTTCTTAAATAAAACTCTGTGTGGATGTGTTGTCTGCATGTAGATCTCTGCACCTACATCAGTGATCAAGGTCGGAAGATTGAATTCTTCTGGAACTAGAGTTACTAAAAATTGTGTGCCATCTAACGGGTGTGAAAATCAAACCAGAGTCCTACATGAGAACAGTCAGTGTTATTAAATACTAATCCATCTCTCCTGCACTTCACTGAACCTTTAATGTGGGCTAGGAGTCTTTGGCTTAACTTGTCCTTATTCTTTGTGGCTTAGATAATTATAATGGTTTATTAAACATCATCCATTTGATATATCATATTATCCTGCATGTTACAGGTATGCAAGCTTCTGTGCTACATAGACTATATGATTTCCTTGGACTATGGATAGGAGACTGGATCATGATCTAAACGAAAACCTCCCTGAAGGGTTTTGGAAGAAAGCTCCATGACTTTTTCTTCTGTGGGTACTTCTGCCTGTACTTTCTGGGGATGTTGTAACATATAATCTAAGGGTCACTTAAAACAATGGTAGTTTGTTTTCTTACAATCATGGAGGGTCAACAATTGAAGTTAAGCTGTCCGAAAGCTCTCCTCTCAAAGTAGGCTGTAGTGGTAATGTGCTTCCTGTCTCTCCTTTCTCTCTGAAGTTTCTGCTATTTGTTCCCCACTGGAGGACTTATTCCTTTTATCTTTACCTATGTTGGCGAATGATTTTCCTCTTTGTGTAGATACTGATACTTCTTTGTCCTTTAGTTCCCTTGTGATTTCCTTGCTGATTATTGAACCTGAAACCTTGTGAATGCTAGGCAAATGTGCTCCAGCTAACTTACACCACTTATCCTCTATCCATCCTCATCAAAAGACATCTGTCATTCTAGAACAGTGATCTTGTCTTAACTAACCTTCATCTACTACAAATTTATTTCTAAAGAAGACCAAACTCTAAGGTTCTGTGAGGGACCCAAATTTTTGGGGAGGGCACCATTCACCCCTGTTCACCCTTTTTGCCATCAGCCACATTTTTTCTTCCTAATTTTTTATTGGCCTTTTTTTCTTGTTGAGCTACTAATTTCTTGTTGTCTCCTAGTTTCTTCTCTGGGGGGTCTACTCCCTATCCCCTAAATGTACTGACTTTCCCTGGATTTCACTCTCCTCAAAGCCCTACATTATTGGATCTGCTACTAGATTTTCAAGACAATGACCCTAAATATATCTTACAAGTATATTTATAGAGAATTAGGATACTAAAAATAGTTAATTTTGGAAAGAAAATTCCATTCGACCTGTATTTGAGTTACTTCTGATTCTCTGTAATTCTTACTACTCTAGGATTGTTTGTTTATTAAGTTTGTGCATGCCTTCAGAGAAACAGAAATGAGGAGAGCAATCACACACACACACACACACACACACACACACACACTCGTGCAAGATTCAAAGTACAGTTGTGTTTTTATAAACTAGAGAGTGGAGGAAATGGAATCTTGAATTAGGGTTCATTTTAATATATTTACAAGAGAATCAAAAGCTTTCTTGACCTTGTAGGAGGATCACAGTGAGAGGGCCCAGTAAAAGAAAAGAGCTTATGAGAGGGAGCAGAGAAAGAAAGAGAGACCTGTTCTTTATATTTCAACAATTTCAGGTGCAGAAAGTTTCTTTGGATCATGTTTTATTTCTGATACAAATGCCTCGAAACTGCAAATGAGATGTTCTTCAGGGGCTGGAGGGCTGGGAAGCCTGGGGTTGAAAGAGGAGGGCATTGTGTTATTCTGATTTAGTGATTGAAGGTGAAGTTGTTAGCTTCAAATACAGCAGGGTAAGTGCCAGATGCTCAGAGTTCAAGTAAAGGTAGTCCTCAGTGAGGGTGTAGGGGACAACTTTCCCTGTACCTCCAACAAATCAACATGTTGTAGGAACAAAAAAAGGAAAATCTAGCAATTAGCTATTAGCAGATTAAGCCTGTTAGCCCTTGTGCTTAAACTTTACACTTTACGTTTGGCTGAGATAAATAGTTTTTTAGCAAGATAAAATAAAACTGATGGGATTATGAAAGGTCACATTTCTCTCCATACTTGTTGTTATAGCAAATTAAACCCATCACCTGTTTAGGATCTAAATTTCCTTGGCTTTCTTTCCTATTGCATACACATCTGTACATGGTTTTGAATCTCATGGAAAATGTTTGGTAAGTTCTGGTTAAGTTCTTTATACCCAATCTGTAAGTTAATCAAATCACTTCTTCATTAGAAACAGTGGATTTATTTAGCTTTTAAACAAAATTTCTGCTTTAACTTGGATGTTGGTTTTTTAATCTGCCTTTAATTTGGTTTATTGATGGCCCCAAAGTCTTAGCTTCTCTTCATACTAATGTGTTTTCTTAAGCTAGTAAGCCAAGCACAGTGATATGCAGGAACTTCTCTTTATTAATATTTAAGCTTTGGAGTCCTCCAAGGATACAACAGGAAATGGAGCACTTGGAAAAAAAACAATCTTGAAGCAGAATTGTACTCTCCATTTTTCAAGTTTTCAGGAGATATTAAGATATTCCTAAGTACTGACCTACCAAAACCTTTCAGATAAAGTGCAAGAAGATCTGCAGGATTCGATGTGAATGGACAGAAGTAGGGCAGATGAACAGTGACTAAAACAAGTCATGAAATGCTTCAGCATATTCACACAACTGGAGATTGTAGGATGTCAGCTAACACAAGATGGAAATCACTAGTCATTAATGTATATTAATGTATATAGCTCTGATATAACAAATATTATTAAAAACAATATTAAAATTAATTCCTTTAGTGCTCTTTGCCAAATTCTGAGTATAGTATTTCATATATGTAGTTTTATTTTAAAGTCTTAATATGTTTTCCCCCTTTATGTGTCACATGATAAGGATGTTATGGTCACACTGTAGGCCTCAGGTCCAGGGTATGCTGATATCCGTGCTGAGTTCTGTCCTTCATTCTCTTGCCCCACAACGAACATTTATTTACTAAAATCCTATTATTCTGATACTATTTCATAGACTCTTGAGTCAGAGTACAAAAGAGACAGAATTAGAATTAGTCTAGGACAAGCTGCAAAAAATACCAAAGCTATAACATCTAAGGTTAAGCTTTTAATCCTGAACTATGTAATAATCTTATAATTGGTATATAGCATGTATCTATCTGGAATGGGTCACAATATTCTGGATATCTAGAACTAAAAAACTAGAATGCTTGACTTTCAAACATATAGCTTATAAAGCAATAATAGTCTTTGCCAAACGAGTGAAAGCTATCCAAATTGTGCTACAGCTTTTAAACCGAAAATAGACTGTGAAGCACTTCAACATTCTTGATTTTGTTCAGCTGGCCAGACGCCTCTCAGAGGCAGCCATGGTGAATATGAGGCCCTAGCCCCACCATCTGCATGCTCCCAGACCAGCATCTTTTATAAACTGGACCCTGGATTTGCTTTGTTCACGGATTTTCTTTGGATGTTGTGTTCCTTACTCAGACTGAGTGTCTCCATTTAGATCGTTACAGTCCATTTAAGGGGCATTCAACTTGATTTCCTTATTCCTGCTACCAGCAATTGCTATTTTCTTTTCTTTCTTTTTTATTTATTTATTTATGATCACACTAAAACACTGGGGTCAACCCTATTTCCTCAAACTAGCCATTATTTCATACCTAACACATCTAGGTAGATTCCACTCCTTAAGAGTCACAGGTAAGACCCGAATTTGGACCCAGCTAGGGCATCCCTCATTCAATGCTATACTTCCTGTCTTTCTTAGATATCAGAAATCTTAAGTTGCATGTGATATTGCTCAGACTTACAGGCGAAAGCCTGATGTTGTTATAGAAAAGATTTATTGGTATACAAAGTTAGTTCCAATGTGAGGGTTTTATCCAACTTTATTGTAATCTGAGCTAGTTTTAAAAAGATTGGTCTTCTGGCCCATGGATAGTTGGGCCTTAGATGTACAACTGAACAATAGAGTTTGACAAAGTTTTAGAAATACCAGGCATGAACTTAAATGACTAAGCTAGGGGTTCAGATGTTTAGTTAATTACACTAGCTAATGGGCCACACCAAGCTGTGGTGTGGGTCAGGATCCTGTGACCAAAAACATTAAAGCAATATAGTTCAGTATGGATTTTTGTCTGTGAGTAGAATTTCCAAAGGATTTCATGTAGATCAATAATGATTTTTCTCATCCCTGTTTCTTTTTATAATCTGGTTTGGGAAGTAGCATGGATTGGAGCTTGTGTAATATTAACTGTCTGCCAGTGGAGCAGGAAGTAGAATAAATATATGGATGCGAGGTCTAATATTTATATTATGATAAGTGACTAGATTGAAAAATGAAGACAGATTTGCCATTGATGTTTGAACTTTTCCTTCGCAGTTTCATCTCCAGAATTTACATTTCAGTTTTTGCTTCCTTACTGTGTAGTCCATGACGGACTTGAACTCACCTTCCCCTTCCTTAGCCTCCTGAGTGCTTGGGATTACAGGTGTACCTCCAGGTCTATCTTTCCTATCTTATTTCTGTCCTCCTGCCTTGAGTGATTCCTATGAACTCTTCAGTGACATTTTTTTTTCCCTCACATTACTTAAGTTACTTAGGTTAAAACATTAGAGTCATATTAGAGAATATAAATGTAAGTATTAAATGGTAAATTAATACTTAATATTAAGTAGAACTGTGGTTAATAAAAGTGCAACAGGTGAATAAACTAATTCAAGTTGTCAGGAGATAACCTCTAAGATTTTTGTGACTCATCATTACAAATGATAGTGTCCACTATTGTACAAAATTCTGTTGAGTGAACCATGTTAGCAATGTCATGGAGGATTACTTGAGGTGTCAAATCCCCTATCACAGATATATTCAGTACATAAATTAAAAAAAAAAAATAACTGGTGATCTAAGACACTAAGTCTGCAGGAAGTTCCTCTAACTGACCTTCGTATAATGTCCTGTTGTTGATTCCATAACAAACTCAGGATCAGACCTTCTATCTGCTAAGACATATCCTGTATATCTTCCAGGCTCAGCTCAGGCTCACCACCTGGAGGCCTGAAGTAGCCAGTGCTAAGGTGTGACAAAAACATCGAGCCTGCTTGGTCAGTGCAGCCTGAAAAGTAAATAAATAAATAAAAATAAAAATAAATAAATAAAAAAAAACAAAAAACCACATTGAATTTCAAAAATAAATTAATATCTTTTCTAAAGAACCTGGCCAAGTCACTTTGTAAGTTATCTATATGTTTTTATAAGAAAGCAAATTAATATATTATGTCTAGTGCAGTTTTCTCTTAACTTTTGGACAATGCAGTACATGGTTTCATAAAAAATTGTCCCTATTCTCTGTTCTAAGACTTTGTGGATAACACATGCAGTGAAAATACATTTATTGGCCAACATATTGTGCTCTCTAAAAATGGAGTGAAGGGAAGAATCATGTCTGTTAGTCTTTTGTACATTATTTGGGACAGTGTCTGTCACAGTGTAAGTGTACCTTACTGTTTCCTAAATTTTTAATTCAACTATTCAAACAAATTGAAACATGATGAGGTTATCCACATTTTCTCCAAACTCCAAATATCTCACGCAGAAATTGCTGAGGGCTCTATGGCATTTTTGAAAATCTATGCAGGGATATACATTTAACAGAAATAAAGTTCCTATGTCCATAATGTTGAATGTTGAAGACCAAGCACATTAGAACCGCATACAGTTTTCTGGGTTTCTTTATCACAGTTATACACTGACTGATCAGGATGATGAAATTTCCAATCCAGGGTTTTGCAAAAGCTCACTGTGCCTGTGATTTCACAACTAAGGATTAAAGTGTGTAGTATAAATATGAAGCTGAAGTACAGGATAAGAACCCCCACATAAGATAGGTTCTGAGCTTGCATGTAAGAGAAATACACTCCCGGGAAAATGCTATGCACTGTACTGGAACAAGATACTTCTAATAGGCCCAAATTATAAGACCCTCGCCCTGAGGAGACCAGTAAGTCTTCCATCATTTCCCTTCAGAAATACCACATATTTAATTTTGCTTAAGTGATATTTCTAGCAAAAGAGGTCTCTCTCACGTGCTGGGTCCTCAATAATGAGGCATCCTCGGACCCTCAAAAATTCGTGGTTCTTCATACCTTGGAAACCGAAAGAGCTAGCACTAGCTCACACCCTATAAAAATCGTATTCACAATTCACTAAGTGAGGGAAGGCTGTTGAAAATACTGAGGGCTATTCATTTCCAGTGCTCTGGAGTACTCCCCCTCCCAGTCCCCAGCAGAAGTACAGTATGAATAGAAGAACCCAGCAGTGGCAGTGTATTCTACCAGTTTATTTCGAAGACAGATAAATGAATACTGTACTCTAGGTTTTCCTGACAATAACTTTTTTCACGTGTATAAATGCACATAGTTTACCATTTCACTCACTTCCCTACCATGCTTTAGCTTAGTGGATTATAGACATTAAGCGCTAATTTGAATAAGAAACATATCAAAGCAGCTCAGATGGTCTCAGATATTCCTCATTACGTTTTGGTGAATTAGTTCGACACCTGTTCTAGTGTAAAATAAAGATGCTTTGACTTTTTCATTTTGTAATAGGGAAATTTTTAGCAGCTCAGAGCTGGTCTCATCTCAAAGGACAACCCTCAAAAGAGAGAGGCGTTTCTAAGTATTTAACTTTAAGGTTATTACATATAAAACCGACCCTCTGTGAACTCTTGGTGTTCTTCCCTCCCCCGGAGTCTTCCTCTGTTATGAAGACCGTATTTCCACTAAAATATAACAGAAATGGAAAATGATGCGGCTTCTAATGCCTTGGCCTGTTCTGCCCTCTAGCCAAGCAAAACGGATCTTGGGAGACCTTGGACGGTAGGAAGGGAATAAGGTGTCCTGTAATTACCGCGTGTCTGAGGACGTAGATGGCCCTTCCCTTCCCTTCCGCGTGCAAAAGCCAGCAGCGGCATCGGAAATAAATTATCAGCCCTCGCCCCCATGGAGCTAGGGAGAACCGGGGAGGGCCTCGGTGGGTAGAAGAGAGACTGGTGCAGCCGCCCCGCAAAGCCCCTTGGTGCTGTTAGCTGATGAGCTCCGGGGCAGACCCTGGGCGAGCATAGCCAAGGAGGAGTCTGGAAACAGGGGGCTCAGAGGAAGGCGGCCGAGCCGCGCACTCGGCTTTGACGTCGCCGGGCTGCGGCTAGCAGCCTCGCGCTCTCAGCACGTAGCGCACAACGTGACCACACACAGCCTTCCTCCCCGGCAGCCCGGCCGCCTGCGCTCCGCGTCGGCTGCTTCTCCATCCTCCTCCTCCTCCCTCCTCTCTCCTCCGAGGCGTGTAACCCCGAGCGCCAAGCCAGGGATCCCGGGCAAGCCTAGGGCCCCCGGGCGCTCCTCCGCCCAGCTCGGGCATCTCTGCCGCAACTGCGGCCCGCGAGGTGGCCACGCAGCCGGGGTGCTCTCAGCAGGCAGCCGCTCCTCCGTTCCGCTCTGGATGCCAGCACTCCGTTAGCCCGGGTGGGGAAGCCCTTCTGCGGTTCCCGGGTCTAAACTCCCGCCAGTTCCGACCGCCCCCACCCCCTCCATCTGGCGGGGGCGGCGCGGAAGCGAAGAGGACGCGCGGTACGGGTGGGCACGCGTGGACGGTGTGCAGACCTTCTCTCCGCTCGGCATCTTTCCTCTCCTACAAGTGGTGGTGCTCGGACTCTGCTTTTGGCTCCTGGGATCGGTGCTGCGGACAGGAGCACCCTCTTCACTGGCGGGGCGCTCAAGGCTGTTTGGGAGAGTCGTGGAGGTGGCAGCAGGCTGAGGCTGGTGCCTAGCGAGCTCTAGACCGGCACTCCATTCCGGCCTGAACCCTTTCGTCGTCCTCCTCCTCTCTTCATCTCCTCTCCTTCCTCCCCATCCCCCGTTTCCCACTCCTCCTCTTCCTCTCCCCGCTCGGCGATGCGAGTCTGTGTCGTGTAACAGGATTGGCGTTGCAATGGCAACTGATGGAATGGGGGAAGGCAAGACAGCAGGGCTGGGGGCTCCGGACTGCGGGCGGACGAGCCGCTGCCGCTGCTTGACGCTTCTCTGGGGACCTTCGCGAGTTACTTTGTAAAGGCGACCTCGGGCAAGGGAGCCCCGCTTCGTGCCCGGGTCAGAGGCCACTTCCTGCTCCCTGGTTGTCCAGCACGGTTTGCATCGCGCGGCGCTCCCGGGGCCCCTGCCCGCGCCCGCCGCTTGCCGGAGCCAGGAGCCCGGAGCCCGGAGCCTCTTCCCCAAAGAACACTAGTCCTCAAGGCTCTGCTTCCCATCACCGCCCCCTGCTCCTCCCCGGCGTCTACGATTTTCCAAGGCGCCCGTGTGAGTGCGGCTTCTGTGTGAGTGCGTGTGTTGGGGTATTGTGTAGTGGGAGTGTGTTCGCGCCTGTGCTTGTGTGTGTGTGCGTGTGCGTGTGTGTGTGAGTGTGTGAGTGTGAGTGTGTGTGTGTGTTCATGAGTGTGGGGTGTGTGGGGCTCCAGCGCTCCACTAGCGGCCGCCGCCAGGGAAGGACAGACGGACAGCGCTTCCTCCCATAGGGAGCAGTTCCCGGGCACCTCGACTCCGCCCGGGCACAAGTGGAGCGCCCCTGGCTGGCTGCTGGCCTCCGGAAGGTTCCACTGCGTCCCCCTTGGGCTGGATATGTTCATGTTCACGTGAAGATGGATTTAGTGTACGGTCTCGTGTGGCTGCTGACAGTCCTCCTGGAGGGGATCTCTGGCCAAGGAGTGTACGGTGAGTGGAATCGCGACGCTATGGTGACCTTGTGATTCCCAGGCAAGATAGGCTGCTGAGCTAAGATGCAGGACTTACGCCTTACCGGGGCCCCTCCTGGCGTGACATTTGATTTACACTTCATCACGTTATTGGGAGCTGGAAGGAGGCAGAGAGCGCGCTGCGGATTGGGCTGTGAGCGGCTCCCCTGGCTCCTCGACTGGGGCTCTGAGTTGAGTCGGGCTAACAGCATCATACTCGCGGGAATGAGTGGCTTTGCACTTGATTTATCCCCGCGGGGAAACGCGAGCTCTTGCAGTCTTAGATTTAATAATGATTTGGTTGCGGTGTCACTGCCGCGGTTTCCCCTAAAGGGAACCTTGGAATGTGACCCCCTAAGTCTCTTTCACCTCCCCATCCTTTACTGCCCAGGAGGCCCCTCTTCCTGCAGGGGCTATCTTCCTTTCCACGTTTTTATCATTTTTTTTTTTTTCGAAGCAAATTTCTTTTCCCCCCTTCTGTGAATGTCTACGGGACTTGCTTTTCTGGCTCAGGAAATGGGTTGACAGTTGAGTTGTATTCTGCACCAGCCGTTGCCATGAGCACTGACTTGGGGAGGGGAAATAGCAGGCAAGATTCTCAGTGCCAGACACAATTAAGGGACATCTTTGTGTGAATGGATGAGCAAACGCATGAATGAACTGAAGATGAAGTTTGCTGGTCTCTGCTCCCAGGCAGGACACCGCTCTCTACAAGCAGAATAAAATCTCAGCTCTTCAGAAAGCCCAGATCCAAGAGGCTTGGAACCTAGAAAGGGTAAAGGGTGAGCTTATTAATTGGAAGGCTTTTGAAGTGCTCCCAAACAAATCCCGTTCCTTTGCCTGTCAGCAGTTGGCACTCTTGTGTTTAGTCACCTAAGAATGACTTTCCTTCCCCTTTCTCCCCCTCCTCTTCCTCTCTCTCTCTCTCTCTCTCTCTCTCTCTCTCTCTCTCTCTCTCTCTCTCTCTCTCTCTCTCTCCCTCTCTCTCTCTCTCTCTCTCTCTCTCTCTCTCTCTCTCTCTCTCTCTCTCTCTCTCTCTCTCTCTCTCTCTCTCTCTCCTCTCTCTCTCCCTCTCGTTTTTTCTTGGCTGACTATACTGAGTTAACATATCTTTATATTCTGGGACAAGCTCAAAATGCCCTAAAAGAGGAGGAACTTTTGTTTTCTCAAGGTATTCAAGGTATCTTACAAGGATAATGTTAACAGAGAAGATTTAGTGCATAGAGCCAGCCAAGACTCCCTCACAGCACACACCCTCATGGACTTGGACTTGGGAAATGTGGAAAACTCACGCTGCTGCATTGCCTTAGACTCAGTGTAGGCTAGGTCAGTAGCTGCCTAGGGCAAAAAGCATGAGTGTCTGGAGGCACCAGTGTTTTCCCACCAGTCTCCAGAATTGCCTGCAGAGTGGTTACTGGTGCTATGGACTTGGGAGTACTTAAACTCCCTGAGAACCCTATAGTGTGCAGTGGGTAGATGAGTACAGCAGATCCTATTGAACCTTTACTTTCTACTCTGTCTTCCTTCCCGGGCAAATAACTAAATAGTGGGGGGGGGGGGCAGAAAGGAATGGTTCCCAGCCAAGAGCTTTCTTTGATTCCTCTTGCCTTTACTCCTTTCTTATCTTGTGATTTTTGCTGTTGCCTTGAGCCCAAAGCCCTTCTTTCTCCCACCTCTGAGCACCTTCTTTTCTTCTTTTCTCCATCCTTTCTTTACAAAATCAAAGCAAATTTTCTGGTTGCAGCAGAGCCCTATACAAACATGGCGGTCAGTGTTGGCTTTGGTGGCTTACATGTAGGAAAGAGAACTTCAGTTTCCTGAAAGCTTGACTAATACTGGGGGCTAACTAGAATTCACTGAGAGTTCTTAAAAGGGTCTGCTATACTCTCTCCTTCTCCTTGTCCTGAGAAGGAGGGGTGGTGAGAGGGAGAGGGAGGGAGAGAGGGAGAGGGAGAGGGAGAGGGAGAGGGAGAGGGAGAGGGAGAGGGAGAGAGAGAGAGAGAGATCAAGGAATGTTAGAGGGAAGAGTTGTAGTGGCTCAGACCTTTTTCCAACTAAAAGAAGTTTCTGGGGTTTGTTTTGTTTTGTTTTGTTTTGTTTTAAATATATATGTGGCTTGCCAGTTAGTGGTGGCTCACTCCTCTAGTTCTAGAACTTAGAGAGGCAGAGGCAGGTGGAATTCTGTGGATTTGAGGTCAGCCTGGTCTAAAGAAATACTTGTAGGACCTCCAGAGCTACACAGAGTCGCCCTGAAAAATAAAAATGAGGTGAAGATATTGGGAGGAGGGTGAGGTGATGGGGTAATAGAGGAGAGGGGAATGGTTCCATTTTCCTGACACTTCCAGTCTTTCTGATTACTTTGGCAAGTCCCCTGTTGGCCAGAAGAAGGAAGTTACAGCTTGGCAGTGTAGATAAGTAGAATCATTTAAATAAGACCCTGCCTATGACTCTTATCAGTAAAAGAGGATACTTTACTGTGATGAAAACAGCGGTCTTTCTTTTAATATGTATGTAGCTGTTAGTTACTTAGAGCTAGGAATACAGTTGGCTTTGCGTGAACAATTTTAATCAGCATCTCTAGCCATGATAAATGTCACAGCGATTAAGTGGGTGAAATAAAACATTTGTATATCACTTTGCAGGTATGTTTTCTAGATCACTGGAGGTGATCTTTCGACATGTGAGTCTTAATTATCACCCGAAACATTATCTTGGAACTTGTTAGTAGTGCAAAGTCCAGTGTAGGCCCCTCAAAATTCCTGCATCAGGATTTCAGAGGGTGAGAGCCAACAATCCCTGCCCATCACTTCCTTTCTGGTGATTGTTAGGAAGTCCACCTACAGCCTGAGAACACTAACACAGATTTACACGTCATTGTTTTGACTATGTAAAGCAAGATCTTTTTGTCACTTAAGGTAATTTCAGTTTTATGTTAAAGTATTCATCATAGAGGAAGCAGTTCATATTTAAACAGTTGGAAAACATTTTAAAGGACATAGATAAAAGATTCTATGTAATTCTAAGAAGTGTTTTGTGTATTTTACATTCATTAAGATTTTTTTCAAAGATCGATTTTAGAATTATAACAACTTAAGTACAAACTTTGAAAAAGTAAGAACTTAATATAATATAAATTAGTTGCTATATTATATATTATATTATATAAATATAATTAGTTGCTAATATAAAAATCTGCAACCAATACTTTATTCACCCATATTAGCCAGACGTAAATCCATCTCCACTATATGCAAAATATTTTTTTCTGTGTTATCTTAGTAAATAGCAGCAAAAGGAAAAAAAAAACAAGAATTTTTTGGGGGGGGGGTTAAACTGTTAAACTGGGGAAAACTTTTGTTCTCTCATTTTCTGGCTGGGGACCCTGAGCATAAAAATAGTACAGTGTCTACAATTTATATGTGATGTGACATTTGATTAAAAGATACTTTTGGTCCTCCACTGAAAATTCTGATGGAATTATATTTTTAAGTGGAAGTTGTCCTGAATGTTCATTCCATAATGTGAATCTTATATAACATCACAGTAATATAAGTTATTTATGTACACTTTTGCAAGAAAAAAAGTGCAGAAAATTATAATAGAGTAACGAGCATATGAACTGTTTGGGATGAACATTTTTAATGAGATAATACCTGTGTTGTCTTATTTGTATATGTTTTAGTGGTTAATGTTTAGAAGTAACAGATTATCCCATCTTGAATTTTAGGAGGTCACTTGCATTAAAAAATTACCCCAAAATGCTGTTATAAGTTTAATTTTGTTTGAATTTTCATTTTGCTCATATACAATCAAACTTAAGTGGTCATTAAATGAAAAATGACCTGATACCTCTTTTTCTGACATTATTAATTTAGTGAATTCACCATGCATTGTGGTTAGTGAATTTCTTAGAAGTACTCTGTTCTCAGAGTTTTGAAGTATTTTCCTGTCAAATCATGTTTTGTGGATGTAATTGTTAGTAATGATCCAATATAAAAAGTGTTTTTATATGCCAAAAATGATTTAAAATTGGTTTATTGGTCCACACTGCATTTTTACTTCTATACACCATGCTTTTAACTTCCAGGATTTTAGTACAACCTTCTTATTGCAACAGCATGGAAAAATTCCCACTGCAAATAAACTCAGTGTCTAGATATTTTTTAGTTGAAACAAGTTAACTACTTTGGTGCCCTGAACTAGTTAAATCACTGTCTATGCAAAGCTTCAAAGATCAAGAGAAGTAAACAGAATTTGTTCATTAAACATGTGTACTTGACACATTAGCTGTCTATATTAACTCATTTCAAGTAATATCAGCAAATCTCACACAATTCAAACATGACACTGTAGGCAGTAGCTGAACAAGAATGACTGGGTAGAATTGAGAACATGGAGATAAGTCAGACAGAAAGGTTCTGGAAGAAATTTTCAACTGTCAGTGGGTTGAAGCTGATAAACACATTGATCCAAAAGGATAAGGCTGCAACCGAAGGTCGGCTGTTCATTACACCCAGTCCCACGGTGTTTCCTGCTCACAGCAGTTTCCTGCTCACAGCAATGTTATCTTATGGCATGTTGATTAGGATTCTGCCCAGTGTGTAAACAGATACTTCCTTTGATTGAACCATATTAAGGTGTCAGCCAGTGGAAGAGGATATTTCACCTATGTTGCTAGAGAACATATTCTGAAAATTCAAGCCATACAATCAGACTTTAACTTACTCTTCCTAACTGTCACCCACTGTCCATAGGTTCTCAGATGAAAATACCTCCAAAGAAATTGATCTGGAGTGATCTGCTTATCATGAAATCTTTTTTGGGGTGGATATTTGGGGTTATTTTATGGCAATATTAATATTTCACATGGCAAACATATTATTTTACACAGTATCATGAGTTTATGCCCTATATGTTCTCCATGGGTAAGTCTCACAGTTGACTGAGAGCTAGTCTAGATTGAGCACCAGGCCAAGGAGTCACTTTATAGTGGATAAGTTGATTATGGTGGCAGGGCTCAGACCACTGACAGTCAGAGGTGAAGACACAGAGGTAAGGCAATGCTGGTAAAGCCATGACACCGAGGAAATAATATGAAGGTATTTTTCATCATCTTTACTTCTTTGCTTATTTTGATGATTTTGGTAATAAACATTTAAGATTAATTTGTGTAATGTAACTTTTGTTTTATACTGTGATTCACCTAAAAACTTTCTGTGAGAAATCATAAGTTTTTATCTAAGACTGGGCTTGGTATTCTTTGTAAAAAGTGTTATTTTAGTACAATTTTGATAGGGTTTATGGAGATGTAATTATGCCTGAGCCTCGTGGGTTTAGTTTGTACCTGATTTAGTAATGGATGGGAAGTCTTGGGTTGCTCCCCACATATCGAAGTGATTCCTCATGCACAGTCTCTGACATGGTCCTCCTGCTTCTGAAAGAGTATGGCAAGAATGGGGATAAAGGATTGCAGCCTGCAAATGAAACAGCAAACAGGAACTGAGCTTGAGAACTGTGCTCCGTGGCTGCTCAAGGTGTGATTTTTGGCAGGAAGCAAATTTGGAGACACACTTCTGTATTATGTTCATTGACTTGTGTTTTAGAAGAATATCGAAAGTATTCTACTGAATGAATTTCAAGTATAAATATGTGAACATATTCGCTCATTATAATTGCTATTAACTGAACAGACTCACAAAATGAAATTTCTTGTCTTTGCTTCAATGACTGTCAATGTAAATATATCACTTAGAGTAGACTGAAAATTTATTACATTAATAGAAGTCTGTACCACATTTTCATTTTCAAATCCAATTTTATAACTTTTGACAATGTAAGTTCATAAAGTCTTGAGAAGAAACTTAATATATCATTAAATCTAATCTAGGACAAATTATGACAGGTAGTTGAAGATACTATGCTGTTGGTGAAATTTTATTTCTTCCAGTTTCTGTCTATTTATTGAATAAAGGTTTTCTAGACAAATTACTTAAACATCTCATGTTCCATTACCAGAGAATGTGCTCAGTTCTTTGAGGTTTTATTTCAGTTCAATTCCATTTTATCTTCTAACCATGCACACATTTGTGTAAACTCTCCCAACATTGTTTTGTTTATTGTACTTTTAAACACTTGATGCCATTTGCTAGCCTAGTCTTAAAACATTTCATTTTCTTTGTTAAGAATGCCACTTACTGAATTAAGGTGTTTTTTTTTAATATTTTATAATACAGACACATATTGTTCAGGAGTTCACAATCACAGAAGGAAATATCAACTCTTAGAAACATATTTTTGCTAGTGTATATTTTCCGTTGGTTTATCATTTAAAAACTTGTTATGACAGAATGAAATGTGTTAGAAATTTTTAAATAATCTATTCATCTGTCTATAAGTGTTCTGACTCTACAATTTTGTTCAAAGATTAGGTATTTCTTGCTGTTAATAATCAAATCTATATTAAGGGATGGTGGTTGCCAAATGGGGTCATATTGGCTGGATCTTATCATATTATCAAAGACTTTGGGATGTGAAAATATCTTAATGATTTTGAGGTGTGAGAAACATGTCTAAGTGAAAGAGAAATGTGTGGATCTCAGTTAGTTAACCCAGTGTTCTAACAGGTACCTTACAGGCAGCCGATGCTTGAAATAAACGAGTAGAAGTAAAAGACATTAGAAAATATGTACCTGGCCTTTCAGTAATGACAAAACAGAAAAATAAAACATAATTTATTTTATGAAGTAACTAGAACTTTGCTTGAGTGTATCAGAGCATGTGTAAAAAAAAAAAAAAAAAAAAAAAAAAAAAAAAAAAAAAAAAAAAAAAAAAAAAAAAAACAGGCAAGCTGTTGTTTGCCTGAAAAATGCCTTCATGGAATTAATTAATTAATTGGTTGCCTGAAATGAAGGATGGGCCGAAGAGACTCCTAAAAGGAACTGGTGGTTTCTCTGGAGAAGACTGGCATCAGTGCATTCATTCTGTTACTTCTGGCTGTATTTGTGAATTATGTCCATCTACCTTGCATGGATGTCCTTCTCAGGAGGATAAAACTACTATATGTATTCTTATGTGCACAGAGACTGTTTCAACGACATATGTAAATTCACGGCCTAGAAATTCTGTAGAGATGTAGACTACGTGGGTAAATGCATAAACCAACATGTCTGCTATGTATACTTTTAAGTAGTTATGTGACAGATGATAAAGTCAGAGAGATTGCAAGTTTATTGAGAGAATAAACCAATGGGACACACATCAGAAGCGCACTGAATATTTGTTTCTAAAGAAGGAAAAATTATAGATAATTTTTGGTGTCCTTAGAGGAAACAGAAGGGTGCTATGTCACATCATGGTTTGCACTTTGAAAATATGTTGCCTTAGTATAAGAGGGGGACTGAGTACTTCTACATGAATTTCAGCTGGAGTGAAATTAGCACAGGCCATAAAGTAAACCTGAAACAGGTGTGGGGCTAGTCACAAATAATTTTTTCAAAGTTTATCTCAATTAGGAAGAGGTATCTGAAACAATGCTATCATTCTTCAAAATTCTAAGCATAAGCTGAGAAATAAATTATATTACCTAAATTAAAATTAGTTAGATACATTATGTCTACCAGAATTCAGAGTTGATATATATACAGACAACTGGGCCTACCTTCACACAGTAGGAGAGCTGTCTCAGTTCCTGGGGGATTCGGAGCTCTCCCCAAATCTTGTCATACTTGTGATGCTTACATTTAAAGGCCTTTGGAGTAAAAACAACTCTTCAAAGGCTCTTTAAGATGCTGATGAGAAGTGCTGTGCAAAAGCTGCAGAGCATGGGCCCAGAAAGATCTAGAACATCTTGTTCTTTTCACATGGAACCACTGAGATGAATGCATTAGTGACAAGAGATTCTTCCACTCAGTTGCATCATTCCATTCAGGACAATCTGCTACCATGGGAAATTGTCAGGGAATGGTTCTTTTCTGTTCACTTTACTATGTTACATCAATTTTCATGGGAATCTCAAAAGAGGGTAACAGTATGGCGATGGAAGATAATAACAGCCAAAGATTTGAGTTGTGGGTACATTTTTTTATTCATGGGACAGAAAGGAGCAGATGTGGAGTTTCTGTCCTCTGAAATCTACCTGTAAATTCTCTGGCAATTGAGTCACATCTGCCAAGTGATTTTTAGGGAAGGTTAAGGGATAAGAAGGACAAAGAACAAGTAACACTCGATTTATTTCCTATAAAGTAATTTTACATGACAGTCTACCTGAAAATGTCTCGAATTATTTTATAGTTGTGGGTAAATATTATCTTACATCAATATATATGGGTTGAAATACAAACACAAACCATGCTTTGGTATCAAAGAAGAGAAATATTTTATTTTTTTATTCTAGATAAATTAAAAAGCTACAGTATAAACATAAGCAACTTGAATAAGAAAAATATCATGGATGTGATATAAAAATATTTATAGCTCTTAGTTTAAAGATTAAAAGATGTAATGAGAGAAAATAATTAAAAGGAAACATCACAGATTTACAAAAGATATCTGATCTGATTTAAGAATTGATATTGATTTTTCCCAGATATTCACCCATCTCTTAATAAAACTCTATAAACTATGTTAAATTGAAACACTAAGATACTACTTATGTTTAAGCTATTGTAATAAGCATATACATCTAAAAATTTGTTTATTCATCATGCATTTAAATAAACATACATCTACATGTATGGATGTAACAACAATTAACGATAAAGGTGACCATGAACTTGAAAAGGAACAAAGAGGGGTGTATAGGAGGGTTTGAGGAAAGAAAGGCAAAAAAAAAAAAAATCAAAGTGATGTCATAATATTATAATCTCCAAAAGAAAAGATAATTAAATTTATCTTTTGTAAATACTTGGTTTCTTTTTTTTTTTTTAATGTGAAGAACCATTCACTTTTAGAGCTCTTATTTGTATTCATAAAATTAATGAGATGTATAAATCTCTTGAGTTATGATTCATAAATATCAGGTTATTTATCTGAATACTATACTATAATATTTTTTAAGAATAATTTTACTTAGGCCTTACTGCAAACACACACTATTATGACTTGTGAGGAATGTCTTCATTGTATAAATGAACACTGTTGGATTTACATTGGCAATTGAACACATCTATACAGTAAGCCTGAAATATGAAGAGACCCAAATGTCAAGTAGTTTTGAGTTTCTTGTCTATCATGTCACAGGTCTCAGAATTGGTGAGCTCCTTACATGGAGTATTATCAATGTGCACTGTGGCCAATGCTTTCATGCTGTTTCTGTTTCTGTCTTTCTTTTTGTTTTTCTTCATTTTACTATATTTTTTTAATTAAAAAAATGTCATTTTATCCATATATCTTTCTGGTCCTGCTCCCTTCCCTCCTTCCAATCCCTCCCAGTCATCCTTCAGCCTCCTGCCTACCCATCCATCCATCCCCTCCTCCAAAAGGGCAAAAAGTTCCAAGGAGGGTCAGGGTCAGCTCAGTATAGCACATCTATTCTGGGTAAGTCCGATTTCATCTCAGTATCAAGGTTGGGTTAAGTGTTCCTCTGCAGGGAATGGACTCCAAGGTGCCAGCCCACACACAGCAACACAGCCTGATCCCACTCCTCGAGGCTCCACATACTGCCCATGCCAGTCACCAGTTGCCTACCCTTGGGGGGCCTAGCTCCTTTCCCAGATGGATATCCAGTGGCCTTTCTTGATTCAGTGAGCTCCCCAGAGCTACAGCCAGCCATCACTGTGGGAATTTTCCTCAAAATCCCGTCCCCTTACTCATACAGACTCTCTTCCCCGCTCTCAGCTGGACCAGGAGCTCAGCTCCATTCATTGTTGGGTGTAGGTTCTGCGATGACACTTAGGGAGGACTCATTTGATTATAGGGGAAGTGCTGTTTAGGCAACCCTCTCCACTATTGGTTGGAGACCTAGACAGGGATATCCTGTGAATTCTTGTTTTTTTTTGTTGTTGTTGTTGTTTGTTTGTTTTTGTTTTTGTTTTTTTAAATAATGCTTGTTTTTAAAGTTTTTATAATTTTTTCCTTATTCTTTGAGTCTTGTGCATTCATTTATTTATTGTATTACATGTATGTATACAAGCCACATATGGAGGTCAGAGAACAGCTTGAAAATGTTCTCTCCTTCCACCATGTGGATTCCAGAGGTCAAATTCAGGTTATTGGGCTTTGTTGGCAAGGACACTTACCCACTCAGTTTCTGTGTTCCCATTTTCTATTGGTTCCTTGTTGCTGCTCTCCAGTGTTCTAATGGACCCCTCAGGGGAAGGCGTGAAAAGGCATGGAGTCAAAGACACAGAGAGTCAGGTAAAAGGCAAACAACTGAGTGGTCTATTCAGCAATAGGGCGAGCCTTCTCCTAGCACCTGGGTTTTGTTCCAATCCCATGATTTTACATGGTTGCCCCTCATTGGCAGGGCATGGTCCTGATTACTGCACAGTGCCTATTACTAGATCCTGAGGCTGATTCCAGGTTGGATCAGAAGGAAGAACATTATGTTCATGCCTTGGCAACTGCTTTGAGCCAATTTCCTTGACCCTATCCTACTACAGTTCATGTTGCATCTTGATCTCTTCTATCTATGCCTTTCATTCTGATAGAAATGATATATTAGCTTTTGAATATTTTATTCTTCTGTTTTAGCTCCCAATCAATTAGGCCTCAATCTATGGTTAGTATTATTTTTCTTTATGTACATTCACCTACATGCATATGACCAAATAGAGTGGCATGGTAAGAGTACCGTCCCCCACTGTGACACTGTTCTATATTGTCAAGTGGATAGTGACATAATGACCATGGAGACTGAGTTTAGAAACTGCTGAGTCCTTTCCTGACATGAGAATTGTTCATACTGGAGAGCAGCCCGAGATAATTCCCCCTAATACTCAGGCCACGTATTCTCGAATGGTTTCCTGCCTCACAATTACAATCCTCCAGCCACCACAGCTGGCACCCAAAGACCCTTTCTCCCTGCTCACTGTGATGTTGCTCTAAAACTCTATCATCATTACATTATTTGGGATAATGTTTCAAATGCATTTTTCTGCCATCATTGAAAACCTCACTTGCTAATGCCTTAATGGTCTGAGATTATTTATTAGAAAAAAAAAGGCTTTGAAGTCCTAATATTTAACCTCTCCAGGTTCAGAGAACTAAAGAAGTTATAAACAAACACAAACATATACTACAAAAAAATATTTCTGTATCTGATGCAGTACATCTTCATAGTTTCTAAAGTAGATTCACAAACATAATTTATAAAGTATAAGTGTACATAGAACAATAAATGGACATTTGCCTTATTCATTTTTTTCTTTTTTAGTAGTAGAAATAGTTCTTAGTTGCAGAAGTACAGTGCTTTTACATCTTATTTTATCTTTAGAAATAAACGTGTACTTGGGACCCTGCATCACTTACATGTAGTGGGATTGTGCTCTGTTCCTTTGTAAATAATTATCCTACCTACTGATTTAATATAAACGGTGATTGGCCAAAGGTATACAGAAAGTGTGGGCGGGGCTACCAGTCCAAGAAAACTCTGGGAACAGGAAGAACAGAGCAGAGATGCCACAGAGAACCAGAGAAGCCAGCAGATACAGAGGACAACTATGCTGCTCTGAGAAAAGGTACCCAGCTGAATGGCTGAACAGGAGAAGAATCGGGGATTAGTTTAAGATTAAAGAGTTAGAAAGTTATATGCCTGGGCCCTAGTCTGATCAGCCTAAAATCAATGTAAGCACCTGTGTGTTTCTGTGGGACATCAGGTCAGATACTCAGGGCTGGGACAGAAAGGCCAGAGCAGAAAATTAATACAAAACTTCCGTATTCACAAGACCCTCTTTTCTCTTCTGTTAGTGCCTTATCATGCTTTTGTATCTTAGGTGTGTTTGCAGTTCATCAACCATTTCTGTAGTCACACAAAAAAATCTACAAACTAAACTTTAGCAACTTAAGCTGTTTCCACGTTTAGTCGTAGCAAATTTAATACAGAATATGCAGGTCTTTGTCATTGATACATAACAAGAATTGTTACAAGCCACACCCCGAATTAGAACTTTTAAAATATTATATACCAAACCTTAATTTTTGCATAAAATGTATGGAAATCTGAAATTTCAGGAGTTTTAATTACTACTTTATAGCTTCTAGTGCCTAGATTTAAATTGGAATATGACTTGTATATAAAAATAAGTTTTGTACAAACATTTTTACATTATATGCATATATTTCTTGTGTTTAAAACATGGGAATCTTAAATAATATACAAAATATAATTTGATTGCTAATTTTCAACTTTAAGCAAATACACACAAACATACACAGCACATAGCAAACAACACTTTATAGCATAACATTTTTATTCTTGAAGTTGAAAAAAGTGATTTTTTTTAAAAGATTGGTACAATTTATTTTTTGAATGATAGGATAATTTAAGCCTAAGTAAAATTAGTAAATATAATATAGTAACCTATAAGAATGAAGACCTGCCTTTACTATGCATTTTGCAGAAGTTATTTTTCTGCATGTAAAGCAGTAGCATGCAGTTATAAAAGAAAATCTCCCTTGTCAGCTGTAAGACTTCATTTCCCCCCAGGCTGATGAACAATCACTGGTCTTGGAAAGATTGATAGTTAAATGTCATATTTGGCCTGATTTCTGCCTTGAGTTCCCTCTGGGTATGGCTGGAGTGTTTTTCACACTGAGTTAATTGAGGAGACTATATCAGTGGATTTCTTTTCTTGAAAATCTTGTTGTGGTGAAGAAGAACGTTGATTACATGCTCTGAGCTCCCCTTAGCTAAGCGAGTTCCTCAACCCTCAAAGCTTACAAATTAGTGCAGCTTTAGTGATTTGTTTTAGGTATTTAGCTTCAGCATTGCTACTATAAATGTCATTTTTCCTATGCTTTTGAATGCAGTTATTGTCCGTGTAGTATAACCCTGTGCCATTTTGACTATTGTGTGATTGATACAGAAACTGCTTCCATAGGAAACCATTCCCAGTGAGAACAGGAAAGGTATTATGTTCAGCTGTCCTGCCATGCATTTCTAAGCAGCTGATGTTTTCTTTAACTCATAACCACCCGTAAGTTTCCAGATGCGATTTAGCCACTCAGAACTTTAACTCTTAATTTAGCCTCTGGAAGAGAAGTACTCTGAAATTAGCTATACAGCCATAGTTTATTTTTGAAGTTTAATCTGTTTTCTAGCATAACCGGGTTCATAGTATACTTCAATCAGATCTCTTATTTCAAAAACACAGAGAAGTGTTGCCTTCTCCAGACAGTGACAGTTTAGTATGTTAGCCATGATTGAAACTTGTGGGATATGATGATTTTTGCACACTGTGATAATATCCATGGTGTGTGGACAGCCACTATTTTGTAAACACATACTTCAAATTTAAATGCCAGGATATGTGAAATAGAATAGAATAAAACGTGAGAAAAATGCAAATTCAGAAGAGTGTGATATGTTTTATGCTTTTATGGCTTCTCACATTTGAGAATTCTTATATATATGGTTTTTCATAAGTAGAGCAAGGCAGAGTGCAATGCTTACTTGTAAGTTTGCTTTTTAGGGGACTGTTCATATATAGGTATTTTACCAGAAAATTAGGAAAGAATCTTTTAAAGAAAAAAGAGCTTGGAATAAGAAAATGGATCTGGTTAACTCAGGATCAGCTGCAAGAGAGTATTATGTGGAGTGGTTAGGATTCTGGATGCCTCTTAGCATCACTTGGAGACTGTGATGGCCTATGTGGACATATCAATGGGATAACTCTGAAAGACTTGAGTTCCTGGCCAGCATGCCTTTTCTGAGGCTTAGTCAGAATAGTTTCATCTGTTGATTTGTTGTTGTTGCTGTTACAAGTGGCTAAGGAAGCACAAACCAATAAATATGTCATGTTGTGGGATTTTGATCTCGTACATTGTAAATATTTGTCCCTCCTACTGGCTGACAAAAAAACTGATTGGCCAGAAGGCAAACAGGAAGTGTGGGTGCAGCTACTAGACTAAGAAAATTCCGGGAAAAAAGAACAGCAGAGACTCAGGCAGACACAAAGTAAAGAAGACCAGAATGCTGCTCTGAAAAAAGGTACCAAGCCATGTGACTAAACAAGATAATGCATTGTGTTAAGGTTCAAGAGCTAGCTAGCAATATGCCTGAGCCATAGGCCAAGCAGCATGTAATTAATATAAGACTGTGTGATTATTTGGGACTAAGAAGCAGCAGGACTGTGAGCAGACCAATTTCCTATGCTTTTGAATACAGTTTAACCTTGATCTAGGTTAGAAAGGCCTTGCCAGAAACTCTTACAACAATGTCATCTTCATTCAAGGGCCTCATAAAAACCACCAACTTTAATTAGACTTGCTTAAAGGCAACCTCTTCCTTTCGCTATTTGTTTGTTTGTTTAAATCAAACAAGTGTCAGCTATCAGAGTTTGAGATGCTTACTGTTTTCCATGGGAAAGACCTTCTGATTCTGGGAAATAAACCTTTTTAGTTTTACAGAACCTACAATTTCATAGACAGAAAACACAAATACAAATGTGGTTCATGGGAGCAACTGGGACCCTATATGCACCTTAGTTCTTAGACAAGCATATTCCACTCAAAATTAATCCCACATTATGGACTCAACCTATGTGAACCAAGCTGGGACTTGGTGGTTTTATTGAGATTCCCAGGAACAAGGAGTATGATTTGAAGAAAGTTAGTCATTACATCATGGTCGATATAGATGCCTTGGCCAGCTTGGCATGTAATTTACATGACCAATATCTTCTAATTTGTTTTCAGTCTCAAATGTACAATTTTAGTATAATAACAGATTTCTGTAGGGCTCGCTTGATCTTGCAAATTAGCTGGCCAAACCTTGCTTATAACTACTTTGGGGACCATGGTTTCATAATAGCTTGTTTTCAGGCACTCTGTATAAAGAATGGTTCAGTTACACATAATAAACTGCTTTTAAATTATTTTTATTTTTTGAAAATGGCTGAGGGTTACTTAAAACCATTGGATGTCTGTGTGTGTGCGTGCGTGTGTGTGTGCGTGCATGTGTGTGTGTGTGTGTGTGTGTGTGTGTGTGTGTGTGTGCACGCACATGTCAGGGCTTGCCATGAACTCTATAAGGAATAGTTTCTCACCAAAGATACTTTAATTTCAGAGTGTGTGATCACACGATGAAAGCAGTAGAATCCTTCAGGGAAGCCTGTACTTTATATAAAGTTTTCAGTGAACATAGTATCAGTGTTAACCATCATTCTTCAGTGCTATTCTGTAAATAGGATGTTTTATTTTAACTCACATAAAACTGTTAAATATTATGTGGGCTTCTTATTGATTGGCAATGCAAAATTTAACAATTAATCTTTAAAAAAATTTTTCATGCATTGGTATCTGTTCTACATATACATTTGCGTGAGGGTGTTGAATTCCTGGAACTGGAGTTACAGACAGCTGTGAGTATTGGAGTATTGAGAATTGAACCCTGTCCTATGTGTCCCTAAAACTTCAACTGATATAGTGTTTGCATTACCATGATTTTCAAAGTGCTTGACACTTTGTGCTGATCTAATCTACATTTTTAATTTTCTAGATAAAATATAGTGTAATATTCTTCCCTGTATCTAATTATTATACTATATTATTATAGGAAACAAAATAATTTGTTAGAGTCTTTGGTCTGAATGGGATATGATGTGGGTTGTTGTTTTTATTCTTTGTCCCAATATAGGTATGGGCATGAATGATTTGTTAGATAATTTTCTATGTGTCATGAATTAAATTTGGATTAATCTGCCATTGCAAAGACACCTAGAAATCTATGATTGGAACACCTTGGTTGACATTTTTTCAACACCCATTTGGTTGTTATATTAATAAGATGAGCAACAAAGTGTAGGTCATATGGTTAGTAAAACATCTAGTTGTTAAAGGCAGGGTTATTGGCTTTTATTGTCCATGAAGAAAATACTGGCTTTTATTTGCTATCTGCTTAAAGATGGAAGAATGGGTAATTAAGAGAAGTTCCCCCACTCAGCTATGAACACTTTTACTATGTAGCATCCTAGAGTAATCCTTCACATTGATATTGATTGCCTAGCACCTCAGAGTGGTCTCTGTTGTATAAGATATATATCAGTAGGAAATCAGGTTTCTTATACAACAGAGACCATATATATGTCATAACCTTAGCTATGTAAAGCCCCTTATTACTAATGCACAGACGTCAATTGGCAAATACTATAGGAAGACAAGCAGGAAAACAGTTAATTGAAACTCAAGAGGGTGACTTTTGAAGAAACCAGTCCAACTGTTACATTGATCACATTCAATCTCTAGAGTTTTAAGAAAATATTTTTTAAAAACTTTCATTAACTACCTCAGTATTTTCTTCTGACAACTTTGTTGCAACAACACAGAATTCAATAAGAGAAACTGACTGGAATAGCACAAATCTATACTTTTTATGATTAACATACAGTCTGATGTTCAGCACCCACATCTACTGTATGTCCATGCATCTACGTCTCCCCAGTTGAGCCCTTAGTGTGATGCAAAAGACTTTTAGTTGAATCAAAGTTTATTCAAAGCCCTTGCTTGTATAAATATCCTCTGTGTCTGATCCTCAGGCACCTTCCCTATTCTTAGAGATTTGATAGTCTTTTAATTTTACTGATGAGGACACTCTGTGAATGATGCATGAACCTTAAACTCATGACTGTATTAGTGTTATATTGCTATTATGGTTGATTGCTAGAAGCTTAGTAATTTAAAGACACAAAAATATCTCCTATATCTGTAAATCAAAAGATTGAGATGTGTGTAACAGGATTGAAATCAGGGGCTTAGCAGAAGACTGTTGCTTTCCATAGGCTGTAACAGAAAAGGAGTCTTTTATCTTCGCAATTTCTATGGCCTCCTATCTACTTTGTCTTGTGACTTGCATCTTCCACTTCTAATGATAGCATAATGCCTCTCTGTGCTTTGCTTTCATATTTATATTTGGATTTTTCTTCCTTTCTTTTAAGGACCCTAAGAAAGTTCTGATAACCCATAATTCTCTACTTTAACATTTGCTGATTAGCAACCTCGATTATATGAGCAATCTTAATTCTTCTATCCTAAGCAGTCTAATATATTTACTGTATCATGAATTAAGACAGGGACAGTTTGTGAGTGAGATTGGTTTTATTCCTTCTTTTAGAGGAATGTGTTGACTCTCGATATCTAGTCCTTACAAATACAAGTGTGCCCTCCAGAAATAGCCATCTAATGTTCTTCTCTTTATAAATATTATAACACTAACCATTCACATAGCTGATACATTGCATATATTTGCTTCTGGCATGTCATTCCAAAGGGAACACAGGATAACATAAAGTTCAAGTAGGCTCAGTCACAAACTGTAGCAAAATTTTACCAGAAATTGTCATTGATGAATGAAGCCTGCTTTCCTGGGTAATTCATTGTAACTGTGTTGTTCTTGTGTCTTGAGTTTATTTTTGCATAAAAGGAAATTTTTGTATCCTAAAAAAATATGTATGAATTTGGATCTTTGTACTGTGAAGGTTTAATTCATTTATTCTTAGGTTCTTACTAGACACAAAAGTCCACTGGGATAGTACTCATGCCCATTTGGCTCCATGATAGCACGTATACACTTTTGGATACAGGGTAATGCTCATACTTGTGTGGTTCCAGGATAGCACTCATTCTCATGTGGCTCCATAATAGAACTCATACACTTGGGACTCCAGGATAGTATTCATACACACATGATACACACACAGATACATCAGTTGTTTGTTGGAAATTAAGAGAATAAAAATGGATAGGATATTGACAATCATAGACTATTTTGTGTTTAGCCTAAGCTTAGAATCTGGCTCAGAGTTCTTGTTACTTCTTTGCAGTATGTGGTAATACTCATGTCTACACATGATAGCTGTATTATATTTTCAAATCCTCATTTCTAAGTCTGAATTATGAATTATATTAATTTTTATTCACAAGAAAAATGAAGTCACAAATTATCCTCAATTATCAATTACTAGAGAAGATATATGCATGTATATGCATGTAGGTGAAAGAGAGAGACAGAGAGATAGATTAGACATAGAGATAGACAGATTCATTGAAAATTCCTACACATTTAGAATGTGAATGAGTTAGAAGGTTCTGTTTTCTTGTATAACATCTATTTACCTCTTTTTTGATGTTTTCCATTTCTCATTTTATCTCAGAAAATATTTAGTCCTGAATCACTTTTGATCTTAATATTAATTGGTTTGTTGCATGTAAATAAAAGTTTAATTTTATTAAACAACATACTAATATCAATGTTGAATTACTTAATTTGTGCATAAAAAAGAGATATATTCTCTGATTTTTCCCTACCACTAACGATCGTCTCATTAATAGAAAACTTAAGAACATTCCTTTGTTATCTGATACTTTTATTGCTTGTTATGCATGTATCCCAAAAGTTCAGGTTTCTTTGTGAATAATTTATAAGAACTATATACAATTTTTGTTCTCAGGAATAATAGATGAGAAGGACATTCAGCACATACAGCTATTCTGTAAATAAGTTTCCTTATCCAATAACACTTGAAATGCTCTGCTAGTAGTTTGTGGTAAAAGAAAACTATAACATCTTTTAACAGGGAAAGCTACTTATTAGTTGCTTCATTATGCCATTGATTTTCTTAATAACAAGAAAATAAAGATCATTAGAGTTCTATCGTTGCCTGTCTTTTTCTCTTAGATTAGTGGTTCTCAATCCTTTTAATGCTCAAAACTTTAACACAGTTCTTCATTTTATAGTGTCTCCCAACTATATAATTGTTTTATTGCTACTTCATAACTATATTTTTGCTACTGTTATGAATAATAATGTGAATATGGTTTATAGATACAGATTTGCAAAAGGAGTTTTGACCTACAGGTCAAACCATTGACTTAGACCCTCTAAATGCCATATCCATCCAATGTTTTCAAATTTATATATTATATTAAGTTTTTTTTTTCTTCTGCTCCACCTTCTCACCTTACTTTTTCTTCTGCAAATATATAATTATTATTCCCTCTTCTAAAAATTGTCTAATTATTTGTATCATTTTCTCTAGTTACATCAATGTTCTTCCAAAGAAATTAACCTAATTCTCTTTTATGGATGAAAATTTCTCACTTTGTGCAGATACTGCATTTTCTTATCCAATCATCTGTTGTTGGGCATCTAAGTGGTTTCTATAACTTGGATGTCATGACTGATACTATAATAAATATTGATGTGCAAGCATTTTAGCATCTCTCTTTCACACTTTAACTGGTGTGCTTAAAAGATTCAAAATTTATACTTTAAAAACCAAAGTCTGACCTGTTACTCAGGTCAATTTACAAATTATAATTAAATAGCCTCTTCTTTTCCTAGAACTTTCATCTTAACCCCTCTTAGATTTTATTGCCCTATTAAAGATAAAACATCATTTTACAGTTACTCAACTTAAATTTATATCCACTGTGAAGTCTCACACATTATCATGTATCTTATGTCTGAATGTTCTTCATATATTTTTTTTCTTGTGTATTTCTATGAACTTGTATTTTCTGTCTCGTCTCCTTTTTGCTAAACTGGATGCTGTACCCTTCCTCCCTTGACTTATTATCCTGGATGTTTACAGCAATTGAAGAAAGCCCAATAAAACACAATTATTTTGTGTTTATTGGAGCTATAAAATGATTGGGTAAATAACCAAGCAATATTTTAAGTTTACCTGTCAATAACTTATTTGATTACTTTTGCATTAGGGATTAAAACTAAGACTCTGAGGGCTAATATAACACACACACACACACACACACACACACACACACACACACACATTTCTTCACCTTTTATTTGTAGATAGAGTCTCACTAAGTTAGACCCATTAGCCTCAAATTGTGATTGATTTAGCTTTGATCTTCCAAATAGCTAAGATTCAGTATTCCTAAAATTTAGTAATATTTGTAGAGACTATTAAAGTTTCAAAATAACATGAAAACATGTTTTAACTTAAAATATCTTCCTTTATCCATTTAAAAGAATTAACCTTTTGACACAAGTCAGATAGACTTTTAAGTCAGATAGTCATTGAATATTCAATGTGCACAAACATTTTATACAACTAATTTTATATAACTAACATGATGATATTGCTAAATAAGCAGATGTCTTAGCTACATATAAAATCAGAATCCATACACCATCATTTACTGTATTAATACAACATCTTATTAATATGTCTTGAGGTAGTACTATTATTAATTTTTAACCATTTCATCTATATTGACTAATTTATTGATAAACTCCTTTAGTTTGCACCCCATTTTACCTAGGCCAAAGTAGAATTATGAAACTTATTTTGCCGAATATATTATTATTTTATTTTTCTCATTCTATTTTATCTTGAAAATGCATATACCTTCCAGTTTTTGGTTGTCATTGTCCTTTGACTCTTCAGGCCTCTCACACATCAGTCTTTATGGTTTAACAGCTGATTGCTTTCTTTTGGTTACAATCGTTCATTGAGAAAATTATCATGAGACATTATGTACATAGCAGATTACTTTCTAGACATTTAGGAAAACATTTGAAAAATTATGAGAATGGTCTTTGTCTTCTTATATACTGTCTCTGACAAGACAAGGGAATTTGTCATCTTGCCCATAATATATATGTAGTGTGAATGTTCTTCTAGGTAGTAGGTAAATTTTTAAATAAATTTTCAAAATATTTCCTAAGTAGTATTACTGAATCCAGAGAGAAAGAGCTGGGTCTGTGCCAGATTGCATAACTTGAGAAAACAAAAAACAAAATTATAAACTAGTAATACACCTATTAAGCTCCAGCAGTATCCTGTCTCTACAGTGTGTCTTCGTGGCTATTTAGCAGTAGAATGCAGCACAACTTGGAGAAGACAGACACACAGGAGTGGATATTTGAAAATAAATACCACTTAAGCAATTAGTCAGAGTTTTTATTTTCTGTTTTGAATTTTACAAGAACACATATGTGATGATCATCTATTATGGGACTGAAGAACAATAGAAATGCAGACAGGGATGCCATGGTGTTTGTAGCAAAGTGCTTATTTCATAACATCTCACACTTAGTGTTCCAAGGCATCAAACAACTAAAAAACAATATTTTGGGGATATGTAAGGAGCACACTCTCTACCCCAATATTACTGTACTGCATGAAGCAGGTAAATTAAGCACAGAACCAGCTTATGTGGTTGATTTGTTCACAAGAGAAGACTACTAATATTTGGAACTTTTGAAAACTGAGTTTGTTTCTCCATTTAGGTTTTAGTCTTTTGAGATAAACATTTTATAATCTCCATTCTCTGAGCCAAATAGTAGTTACATTTTATACAAATTATAATATTTTTACATTATTAACTTGAATTTCATGTTAATATACATGATTATTGAGAAAGTCATCCTGTAAGGTATCAGAAGGATGCATACTATGCAAAAAAATGTAATTATTCTTTTGAAGTAGGCTGATACATAACTCCTGATATATAATGCAATTAATAGAAGACATTTGAAGAATAATTTATAAGGTGAGACTTCAAAATGTATGCAACACACTTAAAATGTCTTGGATCATTAAAATTTTGGATAAAAACATCTTTAAAATTTGAGACTCTCATTTCAGAGCCAATCATCCAAACAAGCAAACACAATACTAAGAAACTTAATAGAAAGGACAGAAAATAAAAGGAAGAGGTAAAGAAGATGCAAAGAGAAGAAAATATTTCAGACTTTTGGCTCATATATAGTTTGGCAGTGGGTACAATCTGTATATTCATATGAGACATTATAGCACTAGAGCTGGCAATTAGTATAAATGGTACTTCTCCTACTCAATGCTCCTCTGAAAGGATGAAGTGCTTCATAAGTCAAGTAGCATTTCAATACTTCTTTACATCACAGTGCAGTGGAATATTCTAAAATGTTGGCCCAATGAGTAGAGAAAATTGGAATATTATGCTTAGATCAGCAGACATACTCTAACAATGTGGAGAAAGCAAGTCCATGTTAAATTGTTTTACATAAGATTTTCTATGATCAGAATTCACACCTAAACTCAAAAATGTCACCATATATTGTACATGTGTCAAAGTCTGTGCTAAGTATTGTGAGACATTAAAGGTGTTTAACAATAAGAATCACACTTGTACAAGCCCTTTATGTGAAATTTCATCAGAATACAATTCTGATTCCTTTTGATTGATTAAAATAAAAAAGTCTATATTTGCTCACATAGTAGGTGTAGGACCAAAGAGTCAGATGGCTCTAACACTAGTTTTAAGCCTGATTTTTCAGTCAATTTGTTTTTAGTCTCATAGTCACAGTCTTGGAAATAGAATATAAATAGGTGGATATATATGTGTCTATATATATATATATATGTATGCATACACACATATACATATAAATTTGTGAAATAATGTATAGAGGCTCCTAAGATACACATGCAAAGTATAGTTTAATAGTTAGACATATCTGTAATCAAGTATTGCTACTTCACAAAAAGCACATTATGCAATGTGATAAGACTGAGAAACATTTGACATTTACATGGAACAACATGGTTATAGTCTGTTAAATCTTGTTTTACCATATGACATTTTAAATTAGAGATACTATGATTGATTTGTGAGAAAATAAAGGTAGGCATGCATACCTTGTTATAGGTTTGTATAAACATGGGCCACACCACTGCTGTAAACATGGTGTATTAGCTTTCGGTGCCTCTACAAGTCATAGCAAGTAACTTAAAGCAATCAGGCTTAATCATGATAATGTTTTTAAGGTTGAAAATTTAAATGATTCTTAATGTTAGTCTACAGGTGAGGGTCTTCTCTTTATTGAAGACATAGGGAGAAACTGATTAATTGACTTTACTACTCTGAGGGGTTGCTTGTATGCTTTTAATTTAGGGTCTCCCTACTTTCTTTTCAAATTCAGCCAAAGAGTAGAATTTTCAAATCTATCATCCTAGTCTGAAACTCCTCCACAATTCATACAAGCCACTGTGATTACATGTATGCCCTCCTCACAGTACAAAAGTATCTTCACACTGTAAAATCTTTACACAAAGGGGACAAATCTCTTAGGCTATGGAAGGCACATATCCATAGGCTTCTGGAATTAGGTATGGAAATCTCCAAGGGGCCCAGATGCTGCCTATCACAGCTAGATTCTGGCATTTAGCAGGACTATTTTCTTATGAAGTATACATCCTTATTTATCTTGCATAGCTAGATGCTTTGGGAAAGTGATTTAAGATGAGCTCTGAGAAAACTTATCTGCTCAACACTCGGATCCATCAAATGACCTTTTAATAGCTCATTTCCTTCTTCTCACTGTGAAATTTTACCCAATAAGGAGAGCCCTTCCTAATGAGCTTTGTGCTGTTACTGTAGTTTGAAAACTGATCTAATCAAGTTTTCCTCTCAATTTTATTTCTGTTTTTTAGCATTTAAATAAAAATGCGTGAGAAGATCAAAAGTGCTATATTTTTCTTTAAGCAAGAATGCCTCCACATTTATCTTCATGAATAAAATGGAAAGTAAGACAAATTTGACTATTCAGTCCAAAGAAGACTACACTTCTGTAACGCCAAACTATGAATTCTTACTATTTCATGTGCACAGCACAACTCTCAAGGAGGGATTAATCGCTCCTGTCAAATAGGTTAGCAGCTGATGCCTGCTTGCTGTTTTACAGTTCAATGGCTGGTGATAAAAAAATGCAAAGTTTCATTTCAGTAACCAGGAAGCTGTTTCCTTGCAACTAAACTAATTCTAATAGATGATAATTGGGAGCTATTGAGAAGTCCTTGCCATTTTATGTTTTCTTTAGTAACCTACAGGCAGTAAATCTGATGGGCTTGGATAAATTATTGATTTACATGTTAAACTGGTGACTTAATGATTTCTGCATAATTTTAAAATATGATTGACAAGAAGCACTGCCATGCTAAAATACCCTGCTCGTTAAGTATTTTTAATACTTTTTGTAGATGTTTCCATATTTTTAAATTTATATTTTATAGAGGAACGTTAAAGTAGAATTTCACAGGCTCTATATTTGGCTGTGTCTTTAAAAGTAGAATATAATTTCTCAGCATACTTACTGGACTTCAATCAATAAAACAATACTAGTTATAGTGAGTGCTTGAAAAAAAATGTTTATTTTTTGAAAGCCTAAAAATTTTAATTGTGTGAAAATTTTTTTCTGTTTATTTTATGTAGATAAGTGTTCTATCTGCATGTAAGCCTTTATTGTGTTTGGCATATAAAATAAAATTTAAAAATTGATAACATTATTTTATCGCCATAAAAATAATTGTTTAGCATAAAGTATTTGTTGGGTAATATTATTATATACATATGTGCATATATAAATAAATATGTATATGTGCACATGTGTATACCCATGCATATATACATGTGGAGAGATGGCTCTGATATTTCAGACTGATTTTATTAAATATAAAATGTATCATTACATACAGATGTATAAACAAACATATATCCACACGTCATATAGATATACCTACACACACATACACTAACATACAAACACACACATACACACACATACAAACACACACACACACACACACACACACACACACACACACACACACACAAGCACTTCTGCACTATTCACCTGAAAAATGAGGAGAATAAGACAAAGAAAGTTTAAATCTATGTTCTACAACTAGTTGTTAGCATTTTGTTCAAAATCTACGATATCTCTAGAATTGGAGTTCAGAAATTTAATTGAGTCTTTTACAGTATTATTAAAGAGCAATCTCAATGAATTTGCGACTCGCTAATCTTACTTAAAATCTTAAATTTAAACTTTCAAAATTCCTGTGTTCAGTTGTCTGCAGTTGGGATGTAGAACTTACAGTGGGTATGACTTCCAGTTGTGGTTCATGAGTGGCAGCCAATAAAGACTTCAGGATGTCTATACAAATGATATGAAGCAGTCATGCTTAGCAGTATGTGTGCGGCTGAGCAAAATACCAGTTTTTATTATGATTATTTATTTATTCTGCTGTATCTGCAGCATACTCTGAGCAAAGCAAAGCTCTCTCCAAACCCTCCCTCACAGCGGTCACAGGGCAGGTGTCAAGCTTTTATCCTTTAGGCCTGTTTGTTACCTTCATAGTCATCTATGCTTAATTAACTCATACAGTTATGTTGTCTTTACTGTCTATGAAGCTCTGTTCTATGTGTTTGGAAATGTTAAATTGAAATAGTCTATTAAAATAAGTAACAAAATGATCTCCATTTTAGTGTTGAGAGAGCTGAGTAATAAGAAATGAGCATACGGCCCAAGGCTATCATGATAATGTGTTGTATGCTTAGGACTCAAACTTAGAAAACTCGGTCTCTAGAGTCTCTTCATAAACAAATAGTTCAAATTTTAAATGTTTCCTTTGGGAGAGAAGTCTCTCTTCTTGACTCTAGTTCAGCTCATAGTATTTTTCTAAATCCTTATTCCAACTGGGAAAAGTTAACTCTGTTGTATGAACTTCCTCTTCTTGTTTCTGTTGCACTTTTATTTTGTTCTCATAATTCACAGACTCTCAGCTCTTGTCCTCTCCCTTCCTCTGACCATCCAACTCTTCCACTCCCCCTTTTCTTGTTTCCTTTTTTTTTTTTTTTTTGGCTCCTCCTCTCTTCTTTGTACTTTCAAGTAAGATCAAGAGATGAATAGACAGATCAGTGAATTTATATTCTTCAAAATAGAAAGCTGATGAGAAATGTAAATAGAGAAGAAAAACTTTGGGAAAGGCGGTGTGAGTGAGTCTTTATAAGACCAGAAGTATGAGCAAAAGTCCACTTTTAGCAGAGGGACAAGCATAAGTACTAAGTCAGGTTTTCTGATACTCTTCCCACTGTAAGTGGGAAGCCCGTTGGAGTCAAGAATCAAGGAGATGATTCAAAAAGAAATAAGGGACTCATGGATCAGTGTATAATTCTAGGAAACTGATTCTTGAAATTTTTAGGAATATATAGGTAGGCCTCAACAGACTTTCAAAAACTAATATGATAATTTTACAAAGCAAACACACAAAGCAATAGTTGAACAAATAAACAGAACAGCAACAAATGTATTAAACATCCCTATCGACTTATAAGGAAGTTTCTGAAACAAACCTGGAAGTAAGGAGGACAGTTATGTAGGCATTAAAGTAAACCAAGAAGAAATAATAAGAACATGGATCAACAAAACTGGCAGCATCAGATGAGGGAGTATTTGTTAAAGACACCACTAGAAGATGCTTACAGAAACTAAAAACTGTAAGTATGGTTATGGAGATTCAAATTCCAAATGTTTTGTCTTGTGAGTTCATTTCTCAGTATCTAGAATACAGAGCAAAATGATTTTGTGGCACTAAAATTTAGGGAGAGGAGATGAAAAAAATATACTTAAGGTTTAAACATGTACTTAATAAGCTCAAAGGCACTCAGAGTCAGATGAGCATGACTTGGAGTTGGGTAGACTATAGTTCTGGAGGCAAGGGAGAAAGATTGCTTAGACTGATTCCAAGTCATCATCATTATTTACCCAGTACATTTTCACTTATCTTTCTTCTTGTGTTAAGCACTGTGCTTAAAGCTAGTGATCCCATAACCAGCAGTCTTCTGTTCCAATCCTCAAGGACTTTGGAACCCATTCTCTATAGAGGAACACCCAGCCCAGCATTGACTTTGGGATGAGTGAATTGGACATGCCTCAAGTGGATGGATGTTCTGTGCTGTGCTGGCTCACCTTGGGACTTCTTGCCTTTTTGGAGAAGGGGATGGTTGGATGGGGAGGGCCAAGTCTGAGGGCTGGCTGGGAAGGATTGAGAAGGGGAGGTAAGGGGGAGCAGGTGGAAACATTGATGGAGATGACATTTTTAAAATGAAAATTACATTTAATTTAGAAAAAAAGTGTATTAGTCAATAAAGAAATCAGAGATGGTCCAGAACAAGGTTTTCTGTTATGACTAATATCACAACACACTAGGACTTTTTGGGAATAATGCCTTTTTGATGTGTTGGTGTTAAAATGGGCATCCTTGAATAATACAGAAGCAGTAGTCCTTGGCAAGAGTCCAATGGGAACAATATAGAAATAAAAGCATTTCATAAAAATGTAGTGCCATAAACGTCTTAAGAAGAAAGACAATAAAATCACATTTTAATTTAATATCTAAGATTATATTGATGGCCCGTGAGGAATCAAAGTATAGTTGTGAGTAAATATCAACTTGCAGTGGTTTGATGAGAAATGTGGAATAAACCAGAGGTCATAAGTTATTTACACAAATTCAAAACAAATATCTTCCCAGGTGTATGCAAAGAGATTGTAGACAAAAATGGGGGGGGGGGCTGAATTTCTTTGTTGGGTCAGAGTGGGTCAATGAGTGAAGTACCCACAGGCATGATCCAGAATATGCAGAGAGAATCACTGGATAACACATTACTACATATTATTTTATGTTTTTAACTAAATACCATAAAAAAGAAACAAATAGCTGTGCTCTTAAAGGGCAATTTGTGGGGTGATGAAGACAAGAAAATTATTGCTATGTATGTACACACTGACATAAGTATACATTATGCAGTAATAAGTGCTCTAAAGACAATAATTAAGATGGGAAGATCATGGCTCCAGAGAGGACTCAGTAGTTAAGAGCGAATACTGCTCTTCCAAAGAGCCCTAACTTGATTCCCAGCACTGACATCTGGCAGAAAAACTGCCTGTAACTCCTGCTCCATGGATCCAATAATTCTGGCCTCTGTGAGCAACTGCATTCATGTGCACACATACAAATTTAAAAATAATCAAATCTTTATAGAGGAAAATAACAGCTGGTTTCTATTTAAATGAAGTAGGCATTTCATCAAAAATATAAGTTAACCAAAGAAGGTAGAGCACATTATTTCAGCCTGAAGAATCTTTGATGAGCAGGACTCTTGAGTAAGAATGTATTTGATATTCTGAAAGAACAGCAAGAAACTCCACAGAATTAAAATAATACAGGGTGAGACCAGAGATCTTACTAATATCTGACCATGTATGCCTTGGTGGCCATTGTGAATATGTTTGTGTGTAAACTGAGGAGATTTTCTGGAGCCATAGTGTCTGGACAGAGCTGTGGGGCTGCTCTTAGAGGGGTCATTCTGGGAGCTGGATGGAGACAAGACTATACAGTGTTGACCTTTGGGTTACAGAGCTCTCTTAGAAAACATTTGTCACGGTTTAGAAGAAAGACGAGATAGTTTTACATAAATGTGAAATGATGAGAAGATTCACAATTTGTTTTGAAAACAGTGGCAAAAATAACTGCATATTGCACAGTGAAGGTTGGGAGAAAGGCGGCTAGAATCAACTCGGGATTTTAAGTTGAACAATTGTGTAGAAAGTAGGCTGAAGGGAGCTTAGGTTGAAATTCTTTTGCCTTGTCTAGCATTGGGGATTACAGACAACAAAGAGTGGGTAGCATTTGATGAATAATTCCCCCGGACTCAACTTCATTCTTTTAATTATTATTATTCTTTATTTAAATGTTTTTTCCATTTAACATACCAAAGGTCCCCCCTCCCTTTATCCTTTTATCCATCCATTCCTCAGAGTGGGTAAGGCCTTCCATGGGGAGCCAACAAAGTCTGGCATATCAAGTTGAAGCAGGACCAAGCCCCTCCCCCCATGTAGGCTGAGGAAGGTATCTCTCCACAAGACATGGGGTCTAGAAACCAAGTTCACACACTAGGGACAAATCCCGGTCCCAGAGCCGGAGGGCCCACAAACTGCTCCTTGTTCAGCTGTGGATCTCTGCATCAACTTTCATTAGTTTCACCTAAGACAACAAATTGGGTTGAGCTATTGAGAGTCACCATAAGATTCTGTTACTGCTGCATTCTGTTGCAGCAAAACTCAATTTCTAATCTGTTGTCTTTGACCAAATTTCTTCCATTCCTCACCCCTACGGCTTAAATTAAATTTGTCTGAATGAGTTTGATTGAAAAATGTTTATATGTTTATATTTAAGAAATGTTTATGTCTATGGCATGGTCTGTGATTGTATTACAAGTACCAATTCCTTTTATACTAGAATCAGAATTATGCCATCTTGTCTCCTTGGGTAACCACATATATACCTAATCTGTGCATGTTGACATTCACCTACCCAAGGCTTGTATGGGAATAGAGTATAATTTACATGATAATTGAGTCAGGAGAAACAATGAAATAAGAAGAGTTAACATTTAGTGTATGTATGTATGTAACATGTGTTGTATATATATGATGTATCCATAAGAAAGAGATCATTTGTCAGAAACATGAGACTTTGTCATATTTAAAACTGTCTTAAAGCCATATTTTTCTTTGTGGTGACTTACACTGGTTTGTATTTCAGATAGCAAGCGATTTGACACCATTTCAATGTAGAGATATTGACATTTCAATGTGAGGAATTTTGAATTTTGGTTCTATATTTCTTAGAGATTTTTGTCACCCTCAATAATTATTTCTTCAAATATTATCATAGTCTTTTCCATAGAAAATTGCTTGTAATATATTTTAATATATTGTAATATTAGTTATTACAAGTGACTAGCTGGTTATATTTATCTCAGAAGAGTACAACTATGAAAATTTATTTTTAAGATTAATTTTCTTTGATATTAATATGCCAAAGTTTATTTTTTAAATATTGTCTTGCTGAAGTTGAGTAGTGTACCAGTGAAAATAATAAAATTTTCTTTCTTTCTCTCTCTCTTTCTCTCTCTCTCTCTCTCTCTCTCTCTCTCTCTCTCGTGTGTGTGTGTGTGTGTGTGTGTGTGTGTGTGTGTGTGTTTACAAAGTTATTGTTTTGGACTTATTCTTTTTATTAGATTTCTTATGATCCTGAGTGACACATTCAATTTATATGATACCAGTGCATCTTTGTGTCTTATAAAATATGTATACAATAACGTATTCTACAGAGTTGTTGTATAGATTGAAATAAGAAACTGCCATACTTAGGACGCTTAGCCTGTTCTAAGTACTCAGACATTTTTAGTCATTTAAAGTTGTTGAGTTTGTATATATACATGTTATGCATCTACTAATGCTGAATTCTGGAGACCAGATACTTCAATTGGTGTAGCTATCTCTGACTTTATGAAAATTTTAGTGGAGCTAACTCTGATGATCACTTCAATTCAAGCAATCAGCAAAATCTCTCTCCGGTTGTGTAAAGGCATGATTGTGTAGCATTGCGGTTTCATGAATGTTTCAGTCATGCTTCGTTATGGCTTCCAGTAGCAATTTTTATTATCTTTTTTTTTTTAATTTGAGTATACTATAGGACTGTACCTATACTTCAGGAGTCTATGAATCCAGAGAATCAAAATCAGTATGAAAAGATCCAGTGAGTGATAGGAATCTCTGTTGCAGGGAATGACTGTTACTGGAAAGCCTATTCCCTGAGTAGCATTTTCAAAAACATTTCAATTTATATTGCTTTTCCATTTTGTGCTCATTGAGAGTTTTTAAGCTGGAAATTTTTGAATGAATATATTGAGTGAAATTTTGTGTCTGGCCATTCTACTCTCAGACTGTTTTGCACAGTGTACCTATTTTAGCTCTTCTAATTTAACACCTCCCACAGTATTCTTGAATATTTCACATACTTAGATAAAACCTGTGCTTTCTGGAAGAAAACAATAGGTGTAGATATTTTTCTTAACAGAAAATCATCTTGGTGAGGGCATGATTATTTCTAAAGGCTGAGTTGCTCCAGTCTTTATTGGCCATTGCGTTTTGGAAGTTAATTGTTTTCTGTGATGACCATTGTTCTTACCATCTACACTGTGGCATTTATGACAATCTCCCACAAAGTTCAACACACTGGTGTCTGAGAACATCAAATATATAATGACATATTTGATAAAATAATGATAGTTTGTAATGTTCAGCCTGTGAAATTTACGTCATAAATTAAATTTATCCCTGGAGAAACATTTTTGTTGTACCTTCTTTGTAAAGTAATATTTCTTAACCACCTTTTTCTCTTAGATCCCATGCCATATTGTCTTCAATTTCACTCATAATTATTTTTTTATTATTATGAATTTGACTGTATTACTTACACTATTCTAACCAAAATTTGTACTGTAGATTCTCATTAAGCTTTATTCTTAAAGAAATTAATAGGGAAATATGTGCGCCCCCTCAGTGTTAAAAGTTATTGATGGAGAATTATAAACACTTCCTCCTTTATAAACAATGTAAACCTTATTTGTTTCCTATAAATGAATCTTTCTCTCCTGTCAGCCAGTTCCCAGTTCCTAAACAACCACTTAGAGGCTTAATATTACTTATAAATGTTCAGCCAATACGTCAGGCTTGTTACTAGCTAATTATTACACTTAAATTAACCCATATTAACCCTATTTATGCTTTTCTACATGGCTCATGGCTTGATACCTCATTTTTCTTTTTTACATGTCCTGCTTGCTTGGTGGTTTGTAGCCATCTATGCTGACTCTGTCCTTCTTCTTGCCATCATTCACAGTTTGGTCATCTCACCTCTACTTCCTGTCTAGCTACTTACCAATGAGTGTTTTATTAAACCAATTTAAGGAACAAATCATTACAGTGTACAAGAGGATTGATAAGATTAATTAGACTTACCCATCAGTTTCCTGTCATTTGAGTATGTCAGTTCTAAAAAAGACATAAATCCAGGATTTGAGAAATTTGAGGTAGGTATGACTATACAAATAGCAAAAATCACATACCTACTTGTAAAGTGTTGCTTTAAATGGTTCCCATTTGTAAACATATTCAGTGCCTACCCCTAGTCTTCTAGGTAGGTGTCTGAACAGTCTTGGTGGGCAACATGTGTGAAGCACTCGGATGTTTATACGACTTGCCTGCTGTCATAAAGATTAGAATGAAAGGACCAGAATTACAGTCTTAGTGTCAAGTATCCTTGAGCTCACCTTTTTTACAAAGCAGCATGCTCATTTTAAAGAAATACAGCTTATATGGACAAAAGAATTATTAGAAGAACAATTCTGACATTTCTTCAAATGTTACAAAACCAATAAATAAAAATGTTTTTCAACTTATATAGAATATAACTCAAGAACTCAATAACCAAATCTGAACACCCTTACATAGAAATGATAAATAATTATAACTAAATCCTCTGGATTATGAGGAATATATATTGTTATTTTCTGAGAATTATTGTTTCAAAGAAACAGGAGAACAGTGCCAGTACTGTAACTCATTTATAGAGTTCTTCCTTAGTTTGTATCTACTCCTTAGTTTGAAACAAGCACTGTATAGACTGGGCATGGAAACAAACAACTGTGATTCTCTGCCCAGAAGGTGAAGACAAGTTGACTAAAAGTCTGCATTTAATTCAACTACATAACAAATTTGAGGCCATCAAAGGATACATGAGTCCCTTTAATAAAAAGCATAAAAATATAATTTTATGGGTAGCTTTTATACTATGAAAAGCATAAAATATGGTTTATAAAACTTTGCATATTGACAGCCCAATTTAGAAATAACATTGTAAGTATATAATATATATCTAGTGTTTAAAAAGTTTGGTTTTGAATATAAATATAACAGATGTACATATTATGCAGTGTTTATTATGAAATATTTACTATTATGCAAGCCTACTAATTTACCTGCATTCATGTTCACTCATTGTTGATATACATACATAATTAACATATAATATAAATCAATATGAAACAGGTGCTTGTATTTGTTATTCTAATCTGACAGAATAATGTCTAAATTGTAGACATTTTTACAATTAGATTTTGTTTTCATGGAGTGCACTTATCTGGTATAGTATACTAAATCTCTCCACAAGGTCTAGGTGGTTTTTATTTTTTCCTCTGTATTTTGGGAAAGATTGTAATAGACATCTGACATCTTCCTTTTTTCAAAATATTTCTTAAGGTGAATTGCCAGAAGAAGGATTACTGGGTTAAACTATACAAACATTTCTTCCAAATTGCCTTCTAAAAGACATGTACCTTATTTTCTTTCTTAAAGCCATTTACTGGTTAGGTACATATTGCTCTGTACTTTCTTGTAGAAAAGGACAAACTATCTGGTTTTCAAACCTTTAACCTTCCCAGTATTTCAACATGGAGAGTTTCTTATTGAAACCTTTCTCCACCTAATTCAGTTAGCAACCCTCCTCAAGATACAAAAGCATGTTTCTAGCAATGTCACTTCAGACTGCTGGCTGGGAACTGCTTTCCAGGGGAGACACATTGAAGAGGATCTATCTTCTGATGAGAGCTGATTTTAAGAAAATTGCCATTGCTATATCAGTAACATATGTAGAATTTCATAGTTTTCATATAACTTTTATAAAATAAAATATTCAGTGTAGTTCATTGAGGAAATCATTGATACATCTCCCATATTTATAAACATTGACAATTCTTCTTTAAAGTTGAAATCTGTGGTTTCTGTTGATATGCCTTCTTTATGTCTAATAATACATTTGGGAACTTAAAAAAAAGAAAACCTTTTTAAATGTTTTTGGGTATTTTTTTTCTGCATTTCTGTCTATGCACCATGTTTGGGGTGTGTGTTCAGAGAGACCAAAAAATTGAGTCCAAACTTTAGAGTTAGAGATAGTTGTGAGTCACCGTGAGTGATGAAAATTGAACCCTGGTCCTCTTAAAGAGCAGCCAGTGTTCTTAACAACGGAGTCATCTTGGCAATCTCTAATAATATTTATCTATGAATTTATTTGAATTTTAAATTTAATAAAAAGTCTGTGCTATAAATTATCTCAAATTGAAAACAAATCACACTTAGTGTTAGATTTTTGATATGTTTAATTTATACGCAGCTACACATGCATATGTACTATACTATGTGGTGCTTTAAAACACGTAGTCCTGGTGCAGTTGGAAAAGATTCCTTTGAGTCTTGAAGCCCTTTCCTTTCATTGCAGTGTTAACTGGGGCTATTAAGGAGGCATTCCTATGCTAGATGTCAGATGTGCAGTCGTAAACAAACCAAATATCATCTTGACCAGAGAGCATTTCATTGTGTGGAAGGCTCAGAACAATAAAGTGTAATATATAGAGAATGCATATATTGGAGATTATGACAAGAGCAGTACTGAAGAAATGAGGAAAATAGTTGGGACAGTGACCTGTGATGTTTTTATTCAGCAATGCAGTCTCAGAAGTTTATGAACACTAAGAGTTATACATATTTTATACTCAGAAGTGGCCTAGCCTCTTTGAAAGCATTATTTCATTTAATGTTTAAAGTTCTATGATGTGCACATTTCTGTTATCTTTAGAGAGATGTGATTGCAAATCAGAGAAGTGAACCAAATACATCTATTTTGTTCCTACAAAAAGGCAATTCCCCATTCAAAGTTAGTCTGTGTCCAAAATCTGAGGGGTTGCTATTAAACAAATTTCTGAACAATGATTCAGGCAATATTCATAAAGGAAAGAGAAAAAAGAAAACAAAGAATCAAAGAGCCATAAAACACTAGTGTCACAATTACCTTTCAGTATCATAAATTCAAGAAAACTTAAGAACTTCAGAGTTATATTTGAAAAGAAACCCAGATAAAGCTAAAATGTAAAATAATGGTCAGTCCGTAAAGGAATTTTTAAAATAAGAACCACTGAATTTGAATTCTATTCTAAAGTATACCCTTTATGTGAAGGATGCTGTTAAAAAAATAACATTTTACAGTTGCCTTTTCCAGTGCTCTTCACGGCTCTTGAATATAGATTGGGGAACAGAGAGCAAATGTAAAGACAATGGACTGGAACATAGGGGATAATAATCAAGGTATTAGATAGCAGCAGGCAGACTGTGGGGCTCAGAATGACATCATAGGGCATAATGGAAAAAGAAGACTAAGGGTTGATGTTGAAGGAAAGGCTTCAGGAATACATTTGCATTTCTGGGACTGAGTTGACTCATGCTTTTAGAAACACTGGGTGGTAATAAAGTTCTACTGAGAAAATTCTGACTTCATTTTTGATATATTAAATTCAGAAGCCAGTGGCTCATTTAGAATAGGTAGTGTGAATTTACACTCCAAGTGAGGCTCAGCATAGAATTAAGAGATATTCCCAAAATATGCTGTTCATGTGAGCTTTAGAACAATGCATTACATACTGTGAGAAAAATATATGTCCCTCAACTGAACCTAAGGTAAAAAATCAATATTTGGGAGACAAGAGACCTAGAACATTACTAAGAAGGACCATTTTCATCTAAGAACAAATACCAGAACACTGTTGGGTTTGTTGTGGAGTTAGAAAGAAATGTGAATCAAATAACAAGGTAAAAAATATAGCATTACATTTGTGATTTTTACATTCCATCATATGTTAAGAGTAGAAGTCGTATTGTGATATGGGTGGAAGAAAATATTGTCAATCATTGTTGCTGGAGAAGGAATTTGGCCACAATGGTACAGAGTCATCCAAAAATTATAGGTATAGGTAACACAGAGGTTTTATTTTTGCTGTATAACATGAGAGAGGGATTAGTGTATAGTTTATATGATAGAATGTTTGCTAAGCATGCAATAGGCTGTGGGTTTTATACACTCTCACATAAGATAGTCACATTAGTGCATGTCTAGCATCTCAGAAATCAGGACATAGAGACAGAACGACTAGGAATCTGTGGTCATTCTTAGCTATATCTAAAATCCAAGGCCAGACTGAGATACATGAAGCTGTTTCAGATAAACAGATAAACAAAAAGTAAATGCAAAAGAAAGTAGAAGAAAGCATTTTAAGATTTTAAAATGTGTTTATGCACAAGGGGAACTGAGACTAAATAATGAAGCAAGGCAATGCTTTCAAGAGATTGCCAGCTAGTACCAAGTGGGAGGGTCTCATGCTAGTTATAGTGGAGGGACAGGACAAAGAATGACATAATACAAAAAGTACAGGTATAAAGCAGAGGGTAGGTAGTGAGCACATGGGACAGAATGGTGGGGGCAAGCTGAGCAGGAACCCACTATGAGTTCCTGCTCCAACGTGAAACAGAAAAGGAGGAGGTAACCTGTTTAAAACGGCTAGGTGGATATTGAACAGAGGTGTTTAGTGGTCCCATACAGTGGTTCTCAGCCTTCACATACTAAGATCATCAAAGGGAATAGATATGGCTATAAAAATCAAACTCTTGACATTTAAGTTAGAAGTTTAACTTCTAGATGGTAGAATCTAGAATTACAGATGATATTTTTTCTTCTTTTTGCAAATCCATGCTTGAGAGATATTAAGAAATCAATTTCTTTTTCAGAGACAAAGATGTCTTGCTCAAATAAGTATAGGTAGCATTCTCGTTTCCTATTTAAATGATAATAGTAGTATTATCCACTTTAGGGTCAGAGCCTACACACCAGATGGTCATGTTCTAGCAGCAGTTCTGATAATATAATTGAAAAGGGGGGATTAATGGTGAAAAGCAGAAAAAAAGGAGCTTTTCATTGTGAATACATTGGGAAGAGAGGGAAGGAGAGGTCAGTGACTCCACCCACAATATCCATCTTCATCTCCTGAATTGAGGTTACATAGTGGTCCACAGGTACACATCTTTAATCAATCTTGGTCAAGATTATTCTGCCGTCTAGTGACCCATCATTGTTTCTTCTGGAAAGTAGTTTAAGAAGATGTAAAACTTGTTCCAGGAGAAAAATAAGTGCCCACTGCCTGGTTTAGGATTTAGGATTTTCTTTCTTCAGATATAAGATCCCAGGAGGAATTCAAGTTTCATGGAGTCCATTGTTTCAGTAGTTTTATAGCCATAGAAAGGAGTGTACATATCTTTTTAACATTGCTTCATCTCTGCCAGGCCATTAGAAAGGTCCTACCCTAAATGTGTCAGGGGAGGACAGATAAAGAGATATAGATTCTATTTCCTAATAAACATCGATTCTATTGTGCTTTGTATACACATGGAAATAATATGTGTGTTTCATTTTAAATATCACACTGTTTATATATACTTAGGACTCCAGAATATCAGTAATGGTTTCATTGGAATGAGAAAACAGATACTCAGGATATCTTTATATTTCTCTCTCACAGAAATCCTGCTTCAGATTTGTGTAGAGCATATGGTTTGTGTGTTTGGCTCTATCTCTCCTCTCTCTATATACCAATGTCTCTCAGTCTCTTTAGTTAACATTCTCTCTCTCTCTCTCTCTCTCTCTCTCTCTCTCTCTCTCTCTCTCTCTCGTCTCTCTCTCTCTCATTTGTATGTGTGTATTTAGACACTTAAAAGCACAGGTTCCCTCCAGGAAAAAAAATCTCCACATTATTTTCACAAGCATAAAAAACAATTTTTTACTATTGAAACAGCCATGAAACAAGAGTTGGTTTTCAATAACTTGTTTATGTTACCTGTCACTAAAATTCACCTTGTAAATTTTGAGATTGTGATATTTGAAAATGTGTGTCACCACACACACACACACACACACACACACACATTAAGTCATTTTATACTTAAATTACAATCTAAAATTTAGTTCTTATAGTAATAGAATAACCAAGACTTTTATTGCCATATGTATTCATACTTATAAAAATACATCACATTTTATGATAGGTATTATAGAAGCAGTTTTCATTTTCTCCCCCAAGTACTCATTACAATTGACTAGACTTTCTATGATGCGTTCATTTTATAAGCACAGTAGTTAAGCAGCTAAGCGACTCCTTCAAATTGTGTGCTATATTTTGCATATGTTTGTGCTTTTATCCTTCATAAAGATGGGATCTATACCTTACACAAACTGAGAAGTACATCATAGGTCACCTCTTTGTATCTAAGCTATTTGCTCTGAGCTGAGTGCACATGTTCTCATGATTTCTTATACTGTGCTACTCACACCATGACCTGTGGACCAGCACCTCAGTAACACCTCAAAAGTGGAACCTCTACTTTTAGCATAGAACTCTTGAATTAGAAAGTGCATATTAATGAGATCTTTCTAATGATTTGTGCTTACAGTTAACTTTGAGGAGCTGAAGGGCCCCAAGGGAAACCTGTGTTTCCCTTCTAGACAGCTTCTAATGAACTACAAAGCAGAATGTTTGCTCCCCTAGAAGAAGGGCTCTGCTGAATTTTAATTGTTGAACTACAAAATATGCAAAATTAAGTTATAGGGAAGTAACAAGGGTTAAGTTTGAGCTAGCTTGATAAAAACAACTGTAAATGTCAGATGAATAATTATTTTATTCTAATGAGAACCATGTCTTCTTTTTGTGCAGGATATAACTTCTTAAGCAAAGCTAATTGCATTTATTAGTCTGCAGTACTTTCCTCTCTGAATAGCCTGTTTATAAAGGTGAACATTTTTTCTTTCAGACCCAGCCTCTATTGTTTTCTTCCTCAAAATAAGACCCTTATAACAATGTACTTCCTTTAAGAAATAATGCAATGATTAATGATATTTTTAAAATGTAAAATCCATAATATCAGTCCATAAGCAAGTGTAATTATTTAAAAGTGGCTATTAATAAAGTGCTGTGGAAATAATGTGTGATTACCTTCTGATGACTCACACAATTACTTAATAATAATATGTACAAAATTAGCAATACTGATGTACCATAAGTTATTTGCCAACTTTTAAAAAAATCTATACAGAATACTTTTTGCTCTTATTGTACTTAAGTGTGTTATGAAGTAGATATTGATACAGGTTCTAATCTTTAGGCAACTTGACAGGGATGACCTTTGTACCAGTTCCTGTTGAAGTGAATGAGGTAATGCTAAATGTGAATAGAAAAAGCAACTGAGTGATGACACAGTAGCTGTGACAGCCCCAGTGACCTCCATCAACAACTCTGGCAAGAAGATCACCTTTTGGACTTTTCCCAAGTGACAGAGTCCTACATTCCTGCTTTTGGCAATCTACTCAACTCAGTCTCCAGGGTGCTGGATTGACATTGTACTCTAGGCCTTTATAAAAACGATGACTGTCTTTGAAAGAAAGCAAGATTTGAAATGAGTACTTTTTTCAACCAAGGCAACCTACAAAGTATATACTCTGGTCTGTTATCTGCTGGGAGAGAAAATTATGTATTTCTGATGAGAATCAGAGATAGTGGTACATTAAAACATGCTTATTTCTTTTCACAGTTAAAATAAAAAGCAATGTTTGGCCCTTCAGTATTCCTAGATAAGCAATGGAAGTCAAATACCATTTACAATAGTTTACATATTTTAATCTGTACATTTGTTGGTGTAATATTTAGAGAGGATACTGCATGAAAGAATTTTTCACCATTTTGGGTGTTAGAATGGTGAAGACAGACTGCACATGCTTAGGGAGGAACTGTTAGGCTGTTGAAAACAGAAGACAAGCCTAGATTGTTTCAATGAACATTGGGTTTGTGTTAAAAAGAAACTTAGTTGCCATGAAGAAAGTGAATTTCAGCATAGATTACTGAATGATAGAATGGATATTCATAGGATGTGGTGAGAATGCATAGGAGAGGATCTAATCAGACCAGGTGAAGTGAGCTGGAGTAGAGGCTTAACTATGAGGGAGCTGAGTTATCACCAGGAGAGGAAGGAAAAGATGCTAGAAGAGGTAAAAGGACATTGTAATTTATAGATAGGAGCTATATCTCTTGGCCTCTGCTTTGTTTACCTATAATGAGCTTTATAGGAATAGCAGATGATCCTAGAATTGAAGAAGGCACTACCTAAATTTTAGGGACCCTTAAATTGAGGTAACAGGATTTTCATCCTAAAAATGTAAAGCATTGTGATTGCTAAGAAGTGTGTAGACATCATCCAGAAGAGTACAGTAGTGAGATTATTGGATGCCCTAGAATAAGTATTATAGAATGTTAAGATTTGCATAGCAAGTCAGGCCTTGTGAGGCCCACCTGTAACTCAAGTACTTGGGAAGCAAAACCAGGAGTAACCAGGATCTGAGGTCATCTTCAGCTCCCCAGATACAGGCTAGGCCAGGCTTAATGAGACATTGTCTTAAAACAACAGGAACAACAACAACAAAACCAAATCTAAGCAAACAGAAAGTTAGCTGAGGGATGTCTCAATGGGTATAGGCCTTACTTTACAAGCATGAGGAGCCAAGTTGGGAATCCCTTTACTTGTAACTCCATTATTTGGGGGCACAGACAGATGGATTCCAGGGGCTCTCTTTGCCAGTCATTCTACCTGAAATAACAAGCTCTCGGTTCACTGAGAGACCCTGTCTCAATAAATAAGATAGGGAACAGAGGAAGACATCTGTTATGGAAATTTGACTCAGAATAACATGTGATTATCACACACACACACACACACACACACACACACACACACACACACACACACACACACACGAGTAGTAAAGAAAGACTAGAAATTGAAGATATTTGAAGAAACATATCGATAGTCTAGATAATTGTGTTCTAAGAAGCCTTAATTTTTACTAAGAAATCTAATTTTAAAGGAAAGAAAATGTAAATGAATGAACATAATCTAGTATTAAGTAAGCCATATGTTTCTTTCAATTGCTACTTTATTTAACAGCCAAAAGTTATTAAAAACTTCTGGTAGCATGAAACCACAGCCAATCAGTTTAAACATTGAAAATGCAACATGAGCTCTGTGAAGTAGTAGCTCTGTACATAGCGGACTATTTATGGCCACTGGCTCTGATATGTGATTAGGAGAATCCATTTCAGCCCGTAAGTTTTAAAAAGATACAGTAAAACAAAGCTGTCAGTGCAAAGGATATTGCATTTTGGGTTAAGGGCAATTATTTATTACTTTTGGATAATATGTGTTCTTTACTTCCATCTTCATTGCAAACATAAGGAGTCTTGCCACATTTTAATAAAGACCATTAAAGTTTTCAATGAAATTATTTAAAGATGAATTAAAAGCCAATTTCAGAATCCATTGCCAAATGAAGAGACAAAGGATTGAAAAGCAATGACTTATGATTCTCACTAATTAAACCTTTAGACAATAAAGTTCATGACCAATGAAGTGGAACATGAGAGCATTTGTTGGTTGATTATTAATTATCTTATTATTTTTGATTTTACACATAAAGTTGATGAAATTATGATTGTTATATTTCTCATATAAACATTTTAATGAGAAAACAAAAAGGCTACACAATTAAATTATCTTTCATTTAAAAACAAGTAATGTGGGTTTATCCAGGGAGTTCCTAATCCCTCTAATTCTATGGAGTACACAGTTAAACAAAACCAAACAAAAAATCATTATTGGGTACAATGAAAGCAAGAAAAAGTGTATGTTTTGCAGGTTGAGATCAAAGGAATTAATTGGTTTTGACTTTCACAAGTTCATTGTGACCTCAATTTTAATTTAAAACTAGAAGTTCATAGGGAAATAGTTTACTATTTGTCTCATAGCCCAGGGCCTTTTAGGTTTTGATTTTTAACTGTTTGAATATAGCACTGTTAATTTATTTTTAGGCACTGAAACCAACCTCTTTGCTCTACCTATGGGCTTATAATTTGAAAAAATGTCTAGAGTATTTTTTCTGAAGCTTAAATAAAACTACTCAACTAAGAACAAGGACATTTCAACATACTGGGCTTTAGAGTCATGTCTTACATTTCCAATGACTTTTTTTTTTTTTTTTTTTTTTTTTTTTTTTTTTTTTTTTTTACAAAAGCATTTATGTTGTACAGGTAGACTTTAAAGAAAACTCAGTGTCTCAGAAAATGATATGTAAAGACTTGACATCACCTCAGGATATAAGGTGCCTGAACACTTTTTTTTTTTTTTTTTCAGAACTAGCTATAGTAAGACAGTCGTGAGTCCGTAGTTTTTGGGTCAGAAAAGGAACTTCTTTGAACTGATATAATTTAGCATGCACTGGAGTTTCAAGTTTTGGATTTTATTTGTTTCTGAGTTTTGCTCAAGAGACAGACATCAAAAGAATAATAGATAGGATTTTAGTGCTAAAATCTACCACAAACATACCTTAGGAATTAAGGCAAGTTTAAAAACACAAAAAGTAAAAGCTCAATTTTTCTATATCTTACAAATGAAGACATTAGTGCTGGTTTACATTATTTAAAAACAGTATAAGGACACAAAAATTATGCATTTTCATTAAATGGGAAAATATTTGAAAGGAAATAGATTTCTGTATATGTAAATGAGGCAATAACAGTGCATTAAACATTGGCATTACATTGGTGTTGATGCCTTCTTTGTTGGGTTAAGCTTCATAAGACCACCAGTTCCATCAAAACTTGTTTCTGTAACAATGATCAACAGATGAACACTTATCATCAGCCTTCCATTTTCCTGACCTAGACATTACATTCCAGAGCAGCACTTGGTATTCAAGGTCTGATTTCTTGTCTATAGCATAACTACCTGTCCTCAGAAAAAGTGACTTCTTACCTACTGTGGTCAGTCTGGGTGTCACCATAGGAAGATCACCTGAATATTGTAGTAGGACGTTTCTGGCACAGACTTTTGGGGGACCTAACCTCAAGGTCTAGGCCCACAGACCCACAGACCCGCTGTCCCACAGAGACACACAGATGCTTCCAATAGTTTTAGGCTGATCAGCCTTAGGCCCAGGCATATAGCTTGCTAACTCTCTACCCTTAAGCTATCCCATGTCTCTTGTTCAGCCATGCGGCTCAGTACCTTTCTTTAATGCTGCATGGTTGTCCTCTGCATCCTGCAGCTTCTCTCTGGTGCTCTGTCTGGCATTCTGCTCTCAGAGATTTTCTTAGTCTGGTAGCCCCACCTACACTTCCTGCCTGCCTTTGGCCATTCAGCTTCTTATTAAACCAGTGGGTGGGACTTTTATTTTCCATGAAACAACATAACACCCCTACAGAATATAGAGATCAGTGTTCTCTGTTTTAACTAGGCTGAACACAACCTTAGAAAGTATTCACTCTCCATTTAGCTTCTTGGCTTGTTTTCTATAATGCCTACTATATACCTCATTTAACTCGTGAAGGTTATCAGTGTCTTCCCACTCTATCCCTTCCTCCAATAATGGGTGATTTTGCTTGCCTCTATTGGGAAATAATCAGATATGTATGTGGGTTGATTTATTTTATATTTAATAAAACCAGCATGGAATATCAGAGAATAGAATCACACACAGTCAAGCCATGAAGTCAGAGAGTGGTGATCCATGCTTTTAATCCCATCACTCAGGAGACAGAAATCTTTTTTATTTCTGTGAGTTCAAGGTCAAACAGCCAAGCAGTAGTAGCTCACAACTTTAATCCTAACTCTAGGATTAAGATGAAGAGTTAAACCTGGAAGTAAAACACCTGGGCAAGGAAGATATTTAAGAATTCATATATTCATATATTCTATATATTCTATAATTCATACATTCATATATTCTATATATTCTATAATTCATACATTCATATATTCTATATATTCTATAATTCATACATTCATATATTCTATAAAAGCAACCAGGCAGGCTGAGGATGCTTGGAGATAGCATTACCCTGTTGAGCCTGAGAAAGTGACTGGGTGAGAATTGACTGTGGTCTGTTTCCTGTCTCTGATATCCCAGGCTGATTTTATTATTATAAAATATATCACCACAGATGTCCAGCATGAATGTCTCTCTGTACCCACAAACTCTGTTTCATTTACTTATCCCTCACTTATGAAAGGGGTTGTAATATAAAAGGAGCTTCCTTGACTCATTTAGCTTGTAATCCACTGTGCTTTTCACCATGGGCAGCCCCTGTGCAGTTCCTGTGTAGAACTGAATCTACAGAATTGCCTCATTCAAATCTCAGTGATACTTCTCATTTTTCTTATTTATAATTTAATAGTCAGGAGATACTTAATCAGTAAAATGGTGATGTCATTTGTTCTACTGCTCTCATTCCAGATCTTATTCTCTTTATTGTGACTCTTAGGAAACTTTATTACCCTTTCTTTTTATTTAATGTAATACATATTGGAAAAAATATGGTCATATTTTGAGGCATAGTGGCTAATCAACACCAACAATATCTCCAATATTCATCAAGGTAAGCATTTGTTATATGTTAATTTTCTCTATAGACTGTAGAGAGTTTCTATATAGAATGTCTGATTAACTGCTCTCTCACTGTCTTAAAAGAGAAGAGGCTGTTTCTTACCACATGTGTGGGCCATGGCTTTGCTTTGACGCTTCCCTTCTGGTCTCCTGTTACAGAAACTAAACTGAAGGAACATCCCCTATTTGAAACATGTCTTATTGCATTTTCAAGGACATCAATGCACAGATAAAACAAGATAAGATCTTCTTATAAAAGAAGGACAAGAAACAAGTGAGAGAACCATCTTTTGGTTGTTATCACATTTCATTGGGTAAAGCGAACTGCATGGTGGTCCATCCTGAGTCTTCTGTCTTGTTTTGTTGCATAAATAAAAATGTTCTTTGTTATAATTTGTCTGTGACCAAGAAAGTTACATGAAAAGCAAAAAAATCTTTTATTAATAAATAAAGGATGGGTATAAATCAACTGCATATGTGAGTATTGTCAAAAATGAGAGATATTGGAAGAACTGACAAAAATAATTATTAAGGTGACAACTCCATGATGTTAATAGAGTTTAGTGATTTGATAATAAGCAGGAGATTGTAAATAAAATAAAAATGGTTCTAATTTGGACTAGTGTGTGTTTATAGGAAGGGATTTTGGCTATTAATGACATAAGCCAGTAATTACATATGTACATGTATATATATATATGTATATATATCACATATATTACAATATTACAGTAATTACATATATGTATGTGTGTATATTCAGTTAGAGATATTACATTTGACAACAAGTATGTGAATGATGAAACTTCAAAGGTTTGTTATTGTTTAAATTGTTTATGTACTTTTAAAGCATTTGTTATATTGGTGTATATTATAGGAACATGGCTGAATATAGCTTTTATCATTGAGGTTGTTTAATGATTACAGTTATGATTGTGCTTCATGTAACAAATTAGTGGCCATTTTTGCCAATTCATAATGTTTGGAATAATGATATACCTTGGCCTCACTGACAGTCCATATAGATCTCCAGTTTTGTTCTGCTGTTTAAACTCTTTTGTTTCTTCTTTACTTGTTTGCCTGCTGCCTAAAAGGTTTTTTTTCCCTGAATTTGAGCCATTAGATAGCAGCTTGATTTTTATTTTTTATATAGTTGTGATACTTGAAGAGCCTTGTATATGATAATCTTATCACTGAGAATTGAGAATATATATGATTTGGGCAATGTTTATGACACAGTCAGGAATAACTTAATTTTTCACTATTTGAAGAAGGAATAAATTTATAAATAAGATGATAAAATGCTTAAAATTAAGTGAAATGTTCTCACATGTATCAAGTTTGAGGTTAAAAGATACAGAATTCAAATTAAAAGCATTTTGACATTTTATTAATTATGTATATGCTGTGTAGATATTACATTCTGTATTGGTAAAAAAATTTAATACATGCTTTCTGGAATTTTGAAGCATTAACTTCATAGGATAATTTAATTTTCATTCGTGAAGTCTTCTAATTTTCGTAGAGTAACTTTGTTAACAAGTTTGGTTGTCCGACTAGATGTATGTTCTTGAACAGACTTTATTACTAATATGCACTTGAATCATACACAATGATTATTGGAATGACAAACATGTTATTGACTTCTCTTGATGGTTTACTTATTGCTAAAACTTGGCATCTACTTGCCTTGAAACTCACAGTAAATGTCTGTTAAAGCTCAAGAAATCTGTGTTTAGTCAAGGATTACACTTATGTTTGTGAACAAATAGCATCCTATGAAGCTCATTTATTTTTTCTTTTCCTTTACTTTTTGGTGAAGGATCTCATAATGTAGCTCTGTGAACATTACTGACCATGCACTCATGGCAGTTCTTCTGCCTAAGCCTCTCAAGTATTGGTATTATTCCTGTGAACCTTATGTTGCTATCTTTCTTGTTGCAAAGAATTAGAGGATGGGTTTGGCCTTCAAACTTGAGTAGGTAGCTACAGCTGTCTGTATTCTATCACAGGAGTAGCTTCAACTCAATCCATTAGTCCCTTATTCTCACTGCTGAGATTGGATCAGTGGGAGATAACCTGGTAATAAGTTAAATTTTGAGCATATAGTTCACTATTCAAAACTTATTAAAGCACTGTGCTTGTGTGCGTGTGTGTGTGTTTGTGAGCATGTGTGTGTTAAAAAAAGAAAACTGTCCATCATATAATGGAATTTACGACTGAAAATAGAACATAAAATCCACAGCCTTCTTAAATGTCAAGGCCCAACTTAAAAATGGCAAAATGTTTGAGTAAGCACAAGGATGGACCCATTTTAAGTGTGACTTCTTCCTTCCTCCCTCCCTTTATCTCTTTCTTTTTTCTTTTACTTTCATTCTCTTCCTTCTTCCTTTCTTTTTCCTATTCTTTCATTTTAATTTTTAATTTATTCTTTTCTCATATATTACATTCATATATCCTGATCATTTTTTTTTCTCCTCCCATTCCACCCTCCCATTTCCTCTTGCCCATTTCCATTTCTCAACTATTTCCATTTAGAAAAGAGCAGACATACTAAGGATAGTGACCAAACATGGCATAACAAGTTACAATAAGACTAAACAGAAACCCTCATATCAAGGCTAGAAGAAGCAACACAGAAAGAGAAAAGGGATCCCAAGAAAGCAAGAGAAGTTTTAGAGATACCTCCCACTCCCAATTCTAGGAGTCCCACAAAAACTCAGAGCTACGCAACCATAGCATATATGCAGAGGTCTTAAATCAGATCCATAGATACTTCATGACTGTCACTTCAATCTCTATGATTCCATATGAGCCCTGCTTAGTTGACTCTCTGGGCTGTGTTCTTGTGGTGTCCTCAAATCCTCTGGTGTCTGAAATCCTCCCTTCTCCTCTTTGGTGGATTTCCATGGGCTGTGCTTACTGTTTGGCTGTAGGTCTCTGCACCTACTCCCATAAGTTGCTTGATAAAGCCTCTTTGATGGTGACTAGGCTTGGCACCGATCTAAGAGTACAGCAGAATAACACTAGGAACCATTTAATTAATTTCCAAATCTTATTAAATTAAATTTCTTATTTGGTTCTGCTTAGTTCTCTGGGCTATTCAGCCTCTAGTTTCTGGCTATCCGTGCACTATTAGATGTGAACTCTCTATTCAGCTATCCATGCAGTATTAGATGTGAACTCTCTCCAGCTATCCATGCAGTGTTAGATGTGAACTCTCTCCAGTTGTGGGTCTCAAGTTAGAACAGTCATTAGTTAGCCTCTTCCTCAAGTTTTGCGTTACCTTTATACCAGTATACTTTGCACATAGGACACATTATAGCTTGAAGATTTTGTTGCTGATTGAACAGCTACAAATAACTATAAGCATTTCTAGTTATATAAGGTTGTTGGTTCAGGCTTGGTATCTCCCATTATTAGATGTCTTTGCTAGGATCATTGTGGAAGATCCCAAGGAATTTCTACTACACTAAATTCCCACAATTGTCTCTCCTAGGATGGTGAAAATGTTCACTGTTTCTGTTTTTTACTATTTTGGATTCAATTCTCACTGAAGATATAGTCATGTTTTATGCCTGATATGTAATATAGAGAATCTTCTGAATTGTCATTAAATGTATTAGTATTAATGCTTGTAAAGTTATTTGCTTACTCATTGAAAAATGCAGATACTAACAACTAACTTAACAATGAATATACAACTGATTGGCATGTCATATGAAGGGCAGATTTTATTCATGTAACATATATTTGGGATTTTCTTTTATCATTCACTAACATCATGAAGTGGTACTTATGAGTAGCCAATTATTATGTAAGATAATGATAGAATTTTTGTTTTCAATATACTTTCCAATTTTATCTGCTGGTTTATAAAGTAATCCTATATATTTAAAATCAAGAAACTGAACAAACTGAGAGATACTGCAACATCAATATATAAGGGCATAGTAGTCAGGAGTTTTATTCCAGGTATATGTATCAAGATTTTTATATTTTTTAGTATTTTGTCATGCATAAAATGATCTGGGTAAAATCACCTATTGTTATGTTATTTCACATTAATAGGTTTCTTTATTGCCCCAAAGTACCATCAATTTTGTGTACACATAAATTATTGAAAACCTTAAGCCTACTGAGTTATACTATTAAATCCTATCTTAAGAATGCATAAATCAGAAGCTGTATTGTGTTGTCTAGTAATGGCTAACTTGTGTTTTGGTTTTGTTTGTATGTATAAGCTCATTCTGTTTGTGGCCTTAGTCTAAAGTTTTGCAAGAGCCTACATTAAAGCCTTGTTAAAAAGAAGACACTAAAGGAAGGTATAGTGTAATACTGTTAGATATCCAAAAAGGTTGTCAAAATTAACAGTTTAAAGTGTTTAACTTAACTAATGTAGGACATTTAATATAAAATATGTCGTCTTCTTCAGTGCGTGCCATTGGATATGTCAATCACTCTCCAATGTAGGTGACATTCTCAAGAATATTTAACCAAAACGATGTTTGTGTGTGTGTGTGTGTGTGTGAGAGAGAGAGAGAGAGAGAGAGAGAGAGAGAGAGAGAGAGAGAGAGAGAGAGAGAGAAGGAGAAGAGTTTTAAGAGACAGAAAGAACGTGCAATTATGAATTTTGGAGGACAGAGATGGGGATGACCTAGGAGTTGGTGGAAGAAAGGAATATTCTTAAAACATACTGCATGAAGTTATTAAAGAATAGGTAATATCATTAAAAAAAAAAACAACCAGAATTTCACTTCTTTTAGTTAATCACAAAAGAAGTAGCTCTTCCTCCATCTTTTCATGTTTTAATATTTCATTTGGCCAGAAGTCAAAGTCAGTGTGGTTATAGGCTCAGTGGAAACACATTTGCTTCATAAGCCCAACTACCTAAGATTGTTTCTGGAACACATGAGAGAAAAAACAACCACCTCATCCCCATAGAAAGAAGCTGTCCTCCTTCTGCCAGAGGTGTACCATAATCTGTGGAACACACAAATGTATTCCTAAGTATGAACATATTTATGGTGCACTAGACAAAGTAACAGGGGGGTCAATTTAGGAGCATATATTTGGAAACTTGATAGATATCCACAGACATGGATGGATGGGTAGGCATCTAAAGACGAAGATTCAAGTGATACTTGACAAAAGGAATGGAGCAACCAAAAATAGGTGTGATACAGGGAATTTTTATGAAATTTATAGGATTCTCTTATTTTCCATAAGATCAAATAAAGTTATTAGTTAGAAGAAGCCTCTAAAATGAGATTGGTTATTTGTGTGATTATGTATGCTTGTCTTTGTCTGTCTTTGGAAGTAACAAGAGTAATTTGTTTCTGGTTGTGACAATTATTTTGATTTTTCATTTTACTTTAAATGGTGAATTAGTAAATCAAAAAAATGTGGTAAAATTTAGATGTGTTACAAACCACATTTAATTCTTCAGTTCTCTTTTTTGATTGGATTACTTTATATAAATGTGCTACCAACTCATTCATTTGATGCAGTGCATATGAAATATACCCCATCATGTTGTTCTTTCTTAAGCTCTATCTCTCTCTTTCTTATGTTCATCTGAATATGCTGTGCAAATCTATATACTACAATGTAATATTTGCCCCTACATGAGACCATGAATAACTATAGTTTACACCAAACAACCCAAGCATTTATGATTTTTTTATAAGTCATTTATACAGAAATTGTCTTGAGAATGCCAGTGTGCAACTTAATATATATGAAGTCTATGAATTTTAGTAAGGGAATAACTTCATAAAGAATGCAATTGCTTATTGATCACAACAGGTAGGGGCTTTAGTTCTTCATTTAAAGAAGAGTAATAACATTTGAACCATATGAGAAATACTTTATTTTTATCTGTTATTTACTGGGTCATATCTACTCTTGACTATGTGAAAATTCTTGTTCCTTTGGAGACAAGTGAGTTAACTCCACCTTAGGGTTCTCTGCTTGTCAAGGGCAATCTGATAGTGGGGCTCTGAGATCAATCTGTTTAACATGGCTTGGGAAGGTGGCAGATATTTTCTTTACTGTTACAATCTTCTGGGAAACTTAAAGATCACATTTTGATTTTGAACATTTGAAATAAGGGTAGTGGGAGTGAAAGAGATGGTTTTAGTTTGGTTTAATCAACGTAAATTTAGTCATTGCGATTAAGTGACTTTGTATTGAATATCATGGTTTTAAATGATACTTCAGGGATTTTTCTCAGGGACAAATGTATCTCCTGAAAGTTTCATCTGGGAACTTAAAGAAACTAAAATGAAATTTTCTTTAAAGTATCTCAACCTCTAAAAGAAGTCCTGTCTTTTTATCATCTACTTTCCAAGGTATAAATATAAAAATATCTCTCTCCTTTATCCCATTTGGGTGACACTCTCATGAATGGCAGAAGTCATCACAGGCAGAAGACAGCACATTACATTGTGAACTGAGCAGAGCCAGTCACTATCAGGAGAAGGATATAGAAGGGTGTTGGAAATGCAGGTATTACTCAAGACGAAAGTTTAAAGAATTAGGAAGTATCTGACTTAAAACCTCAAGTGGAAAAAGAGGTATGAAGGAGCACAATTTTAAAGCACAAGAAAATAGATCCCGTTTTCATTTTCTCTCATGTTAGCCATGTACAATGAACAATAGTACTATAGACGAAATACTGTAAATTCATGGGCAACCTTAGGGAAAATGAACCCTCTAACTGGCCATCTGAGTTTACTGCCAGGAACAAAGACTTTGGAAGGGTTAGCAGTCCATCAAGGAGTCTCAGACAACATGCAGATATTTATATTTTATCCACTGGCAACTTTGACAGTTGTGTTCCTTGTCATCTTACTGTCTGTTTCAAAATTCAGACTCAAGTATATTTGTGCTGTAGTACAGGGGTTTGTGGCACTTCATCTTACTTGGAGGCTATCATGTCCCCAGTCATTTCTCTGCCCTCTGACCCCACACTCATGCTTCTCATAGAATCTAAAGACTAAGGAACCACACACAGGCACACATGCACCCAGACTAGGAAGATGGATTAAACCTTATAAAACGAGGTTTTAATAAGTCATTATATCCAGGACAAAACTATAGTAGTTATAAAATCTACATTGTGACCTATAAATGATGATGATGATGAGTATGATGCTAAAGTTGGAGTATTTATCAGATGGCAGATGTAGGTTGAATGCTTTCATTCAAACCACATTACAACCAAGTAGTGTGATAGACAACACTAATAGAGTTGTTGCATCATAACTAAGCTTTGGAGCTGCACATCTTAATGTCATGTGATTTGGTATTGCTTTTATCATGGACCTACTTAACTAACTGTTTTGCTAACTTTTAATTTTCTCTCCTCATTTTGAGAAATAAAAAAATGTAAGCTAGCAGCTTTGATCTGGTAGTGTTTTAGAGCCTTGTCCTATGATTTTGTATTTATTTATTTTCCGAATAGGCATTGCTTAAGGTACATTGTGGTGAATCTTTTAATTAATGTGGATCTATGAAAGAAAAGTGTGTTAGAATTTACTGTAATTTCTATGTGAATTTGAAAAATAAGTGCAAAATAAAGTGTGTTTGTGTGTATACATGTACCTGAGTACATAACTATGTTATGTTCATGAGTGTGTGTACATAGAGCACACACATGTTCATGTGTGCATGAATATGCATGTGTCTGTGTGTACATGTGTGTTTATGTATGCATGCATTCTAAATAAGGTTACTACTTCACGAATCTATGTGTATATATATAATCTAATAAATCTATGTATATATATATATAATGTAATATTTAGATATATGGAAAAAGAGGCCATGAATTTGAAAATTTGAAAAAGACTGAAAGAGTATATATGGGAGTTTGGGGACGAAGGAAAGGGAGCAGGAAAACAATATAATTATAGTATCTCAAAGATTAAAATATTAACTTTATATTATATAATTAATGACAAAAGATAGAAGCATATTTTTCATGAGGAAACTAGGAAAGCTACATCTCTCTCTTTTCGTGTGTGTGTGGTCAGTTAACATATAACTCCATGTTTTAGATTGCTTAGGTATAAGGCCTTTCCGTTGTCAGCTTTTTTGGTTAAATTTTTGGTTAAATAATATAATGGAAAGTTAAAGATGTTTTTGTTACATTATTTTTTCTATGTGTATTGTTTGTGTGTGTGCACACACATGGCTGCATTGGCTTTCCTGTGGAGGTCAAAGGACAACTTCCAAAGGCATGTTCTCTTTCTCCGTGATGAATCTGAGGATCCAATTGAGGTCCTCTGCCAAGCTTGTGGCAAGGGCTTGAACCCACATAGTGTATTGCTACTCAAATTTATTCTTTTAAGGAGAGTACTGCCTTCAAAATGTTAAACATCTCTCTCCTTAAATATATGTTTTCTCTTTCCTCTCAAATGTCTAACATACCCTAGCAGCTTGCTTTGTTTCTTTGACTTATGACTATGCTAATGTTTTAACATGTAACCATCAGCTGGATAGAAATATTTTAGATGTTTGCAGTATAATAAAAGACAATATAATATGAAAGAGTACTTAAGGTCAGACATAGCTGAGGTTTACTAGTGGAGTGTTCATATGGAAGATGTTTATCCACGAAAGGCTTCAGTTATTGCTTTAAGGAAAGAAAATAACAATAGATACCTAAAAATCATTGTAAAGGAAATGAGTAAATTATGGCAATTGTCATAGTGGCTAGCATAGGGAAGTTACTTAAATATGAATGTGAGTGACTGTCTGAAATCCCTAACATAGAAAACAAACATGATATCTTTTGGTCTCCAGAGCATTCAGAGGGCCAGCAACCCATAAGAAAGGAAACCCTTTGTCCCACCAGCCAGGTAGGTTGTTGGAAGGGAAGCTCATACTTAGGTTTCCAGGGTATATTTAAATACCATATCCTCTATTGACACCATATCTTATATTTTAACTAGATATGGATTTCATTTTTTGTGTTTTTAACCTTTTAAAATAGAATATGTATGAAGAACACTTAACTTCTGTTTATAACAAACTTCCTGTAGAAATTCTATTTTAGTATCTTTGTGGAAAAAATACAGATAGTGTTGTAAAAGTACCAACAGTAGCACTCTGCTAGGAGAAGGCTTAACACTTCAAATTGCAAAGCAGTTACCACATATTTTTAGCATAAAACCTGGTCTTCAGACTCCCCAACACTCTTAGATTTGGCTGCCTGTGTCATTCTGCTAGTTGAAAATGAAAATTGCTATGAAGTACAGAAAGGGGATGACTTACTGTGGGCGCTCTAGGAAGAGGAAAGATTGGTCTTGTAGTAGTGACATGAAGTTTGGTTTTAAATAGAGAACAAAACACACCACACACATAAGGGTGTGGAGTTTTTTTGTTATTTTTGATGTGTGTGTGTGTGTGTGTGTGTGTGTGTGTGTGAGAGAGAGAGAGAGAGAGAGAGAGAGAGAGAGAGAGAGAGAGAGAGAGAGAGAGAGAGAGAGAGAGAGAGGATCAAGTATTAAGAGTATTAAGGAGTTCTTTGTGAAGCTGTAGTCCCACTGTAAATGTCCCATCATTGATTTCAGAAAAATTGAGTCTGAGGATAGACTTGCCTTCATGGAAAGTTGTGTTCATGATTGGGTCTGTTGTGTGAGGCTTTTCTTTCCCAGGAATTCAAGGTTATTCAAGGGAGAACAGTTGAAAATGATAACTATTTCTCTTTCTTTAACCAAAGGATGGCACAAATTGAAGGCAGACAAAGACAGCGTTCCACCCTGAACTGTAGGTTCAATTTTATAGACAGTGTGAGTTTTTAAGTATATTTCCTTCTGTTTGTGATGTGCCAATGCTTCTTATCTTTGAGAGATAACCCCCTAACCCTTTTTAACATAGTAAGATCTACAGCCTCAGGTGCCTCTTTTATATTCTCTCTCTCTCTCCTCCCCATATTTCTCAAAGAGAGGAATGTTGGCCTTTGAATGCCCTGTGTTTAAGTGTGTGTGTGTGTGTGTGTGTGTGTGTGTGTGTGTGTGTGTGTGTGTGTGTGTGTGAAGATCAGAGGACAACCTTTGGTATTAGTCCTTACCTTCTACTTTGAGACACGGTGTTTTATTGTGTATCTGATATTTGTGCCAAACTAGGTGCTTCTTAAGTATTAGGGTCCAGATTTCTCTGATCCCCATCCCTCCTGTAGAAGTGCTGGAATTATAGATTATGGCATAACATTTTCAACTTTTGTGTGGATTCTGGGAATTCAAGTCTAGGTCTCATGTTTGTTTGATAAATTGTGTTAGACACTAAACCAAGTCTCCAGCCCAGAACTTATCACCTCTAATAGCTGTTACTCACAGCTCTTGACACACAAAACTTTACGCCTTCCTCTATAGTCGTTGGTGTCTACTGTGCAGACTGTCTGTTTGGCCTTTTCTTCCTTTAAGAGGCTTTTTTCCTGACCACATCATTGCTTATTTTGTCAAGTAAGCATGACCTGGTCTTCTCCAAACTTTCTTACCTTAGTGTTTCCTCCATTCATATCAATGTGCATACCTGACACCTATTTTTATTATTACCTATTGCCATTGTCATTGTGGTGGTTGGGTTGAAAAGAAAATTAAAGTAATTGAACTTTAATTGATAAATATATTAGATTTTGTATTTTTCTTCATTGGCTAAAACACAATTGATATAATAAGTACATTAGAAAAAGTAGTCATAATGCAATCTAGAGTCTGCTTTAATACTGATCTTGCCACATTATAATATAGTGTTCCCCTGGGGACATACTAAGCCATTTCTTATATGTGTAAGATCATTAACCTGCTTTAGTTAATGGGATAAATATTGACTACTTATTTGAACACAGTGAATTCAGTTTGAGTATTAACCAGATTTCTAAAACAATCATCTCATTTTCCCTATCACCTACAAGATTAAGTCAAAACCACTTATTCTGGATTCAGAGTACCTTCCTCCTTTACTAGATTCAGGGTACTTTCCTCCTCCCAGTGATTTCAATGCTCTAAGACTTTGGAAGACCTGCTAACCTCTGTTTGCTTTTGATAATCATATTTGACTAAAATTGCCTACGCTGATATCTGCTGTTCAACTATACATATGAATAACTTTCTGTTTAAACATGTGCAACTTTAAGTTAAAGATATGGAGTATTAACTTTATATTTTTTAAAAGAAAGCAGAATTTCTCTTAATGTATAGGAAGTATACACTTGCAAACCCAAGCATCAACAGATGGGATTACTTGAACAAATTTTGTATTGCTGTGAAACATTTAGCAGGCAAACAGTCTTTAGCGTGGGGGGAAACCTTTACCAGCTGTACCTCAGACAAGAGAGTAATATTCAGAATCCACTAAGAATTGAAAAAAGTGAATAGGAAGGAAATAAAATTGCCAAACAACAAGTAGGAAAAAATGAACTGAATAGACACTTTCCAAAAAAATGACTACTTTGTGTTCAATATCCTTAGCTGTTAGGGAAATGCAAATTAAACTACATAGAAATACCACTTTTCCATGTCAGAATGGTTATTATCAAAAACTCTGACAACAAATGCTAGAGAAGATGCGGAGAGAGAACCTTTATTCACATTTGATAAGGTTTGAAATGAATACAGCTCTTGTGGAAATAAATTTCAATATTCTAAAAAATAGAACTACCATCTGACCCTGTAATTTCACTTCTAAGAATATGCCCAGAGAATTCAATATTCACAATATACATATTTGTACTCTATATTTATTACTGATATTCACTATAGCTAAGAATGGGAACCAACATTTTGCCCATGAACATTTGAATAGACAATGAAAATTTCATGCATAAAGAAAAAAATGGGTGTACTTGGAATGTACGTTAACCTAGGTCACACAATTTCAGAAAGAAAAAAAAAACCATGTTCTCATATGTGAAGTTTGGCTAATAATATATGCGTAGATATAGAATAAGAGAGGGTAAGTATTAGGGAAAGGTCACCGGCTTCATGCATGTAATTCATGTGAATTATGAAAGAAGGTACAAAGATAACATTTCTCCCTTCTCTTTCCCCTTTTCAAACATTCCCTTACACCCCTCCTATTCTTCCACAAATGTACATATATATGATCTAATAATCTGGTGATTCCTTATGAAGCTAGATGTGTGTAGATTTTTAGGACTGAATGTTTGGCACTAAGTTCAGTTGGTATACAACCCCTCACTGCTATACCCCACAAAAAGGGAAAAGAAGATAAAGACAAATGCCATTTTTAAGGCATTTCAAACACAGTAATTTTAACTGCAGTTATAACATAGTTTATTAATGCTACTGTTCAGTTTACATCCAATTAAGTGTAGATCAGTAGATTAAATAGTTGTCTATCCCCCGTGTTTATCATCTTTATTATTTACAGTAGCCAACATATGAACTAAGTTCCTGCCAGTGTATAAATAAAGGCACAATGGAATATGTCATTATTTATATGTGTCCTATTTGCCACATAAATAATATATTACAACCAAAGTAGTTTATGATAATGATGGAAAATAAGGAATGGACAATGTTGAGTTATTTTCACGTATACTATTCCCTACTCTCTGTGTGACTTTGAAATTCCCAGTGTCATTAAGTACACCCATCTTCTTTTGCCATTCTGCTATTATAGGAGAGTAAGGAAATTACACACATTTAGAAACAATATCTATCTGATGACAAATGTCAAACACATTGTTATCTACTGAAGTATGTATTAAAGTAATTAATGTATTAAAGCTGTTTTTATACATTAAAGTTTTATAACAAATATTTAATGAATGAAGTTTTTACCCATGATAGACATTACTGAAATAAATATCAACACAGAACAAATATATCTTAAAATAAAATTAATACTAATTACATTTTATTTGACTATTGCACTACATGAATATTTCTTTATTCAAGAAAAACTTTTATTTTTATTCATTGAATTGCTAATAAAATGACTACATTTAAGTGATACCAAAAAGTAGCACTTTAGAAAATCCTCTGTTGTTCCTGAGCATGGCATTTCAGTTTTGCTCAAGATGCATGCTTTTTGACTCACTCACAACTCTTTCTGTCCTACAAACTGTTTCTTCACAGCAGGAAGCAAATCATATCATACATCTTTATAAGTGCACTACACACTGTAGGGGAGGCTGTGCATTTTCAAACTAGTGTGGGTGGATCTGCTGACATAATCAAAACAGTACCTTTAGTATTTCGTTTCAGTTGAAGGACTTTGCTGGAGGCTGAATTTTTATGATTGCTACACTTAAACAATACATAATTACCTCTAGTGATAGTTTTCTCTTGCCTCGGTTTGATGATCAATGAATAAATATATGTATAAATTTATATATGTGTATATGTGTACATCTATCTATTTAAACATCATTTATTAACTATTTATCTACCTACAAATATAAAACTTTTCATATTGAATTATGCTCTTTCCAATGTCTGTCATATTAAATGTTCATTGATTGATTCCCATGAAAAATATATCCTTTTGATTTTTGTGTTTTTACAAAAAAAGGGAAGTAATTTCAGATTTACAACTATAAGAGATTATTTTAGTATAATAAAAAATCCAACTCTGCATTTATAAATTGTCCCATTTGTTTAATTAGTGTATATATTCTTACACCGATAACACCCAAAACAAAGGCCCACTGGAGACCTTGATCTGAGAGACCAAAATTTAGTCGAGAAAAAATAAGTAAGAAACAAGCAAGGTAATTTCAGTTAGTTATTTGTTATACATTTGTTATAAATATAATATATATTTTAGATTACTTTGGAGAACACTTACTTTGTGAGAGACATAAGTAACTGTATTACAGTATTTAGTGATGACTTCTGTGTGATGGCACCATGAAAGAGGAGACTCCGGAGCATTGAATGAACAGTAATGTATGTGTGTGGAGAAGTACATTGTAAGTAAGAGAGTGGTAGGAAGAAGGCAGATTTGCTATTGTGATACTTAAGGAAGACACTAGGGAATTGTTATGAAGTCTTTATATTTCTGAAGGTGGTATTGATCCTCATTTTGTCAGTCATAATTTCACAGCCTTCTCATCAAGTCAGTACTGAAGAGACTCAAAGGAATTTTGACAATTCTTCATTCATTACCATTATGAAGTTTCCCTGTAGAATAGTGGGGACATTGGGCATTACTATTCTTGTTTTTCAAACTATATTTATTTAATCATGTTTGAATGCATGTAATGTATGTGTGTGAATGTGTGCATACCCTATGTCCCCCTTAAGTATTAGGAAATACGTTTGAGAAAGTCAGTTCTTTCTTTCAGCATGTGGACTCTATGGATCAGGCTTAGTGATCATCTTTACCTACTGCCCTAGCTTTCCGTCACATTTAAATATTTAATAAGCTAATTTGATGTGATTTTTCCCATTCTAGTAAATGATATACAAATATCTGATATGTAACAATGATAAAAATCTGTGAATCATATAGTAGTTTTACAGTTTCTGTCTGTCTCATTCTTTCCGTCTGGCTATTGACTCATCATACCCTGTGGGACCATATGCCTCTATTTCACTTTGAATGCCATAAATTTTAGTGCATACAATAATTTTAGCTGGAGTAAAAGTTCATTGTTTGCGTGAACACATTTTGTCATGTAATTGCTTATTTGTAAGTAAAAAGCATTAATGGACTTCACTGTGTTTTATTGCAAGATTAAACTATTTAATGACTTTACTTTTATCTGTTAGTCATTATGACAAGGTAATTTTACTAAATACAAGGAAACATAACTAAAGTAATATATGTAATAAATATACAAAAACTGAAAACTGAATATGTAACTTGTACATTATTTAATCACATCTCAACTCCAAATTTAGTTGCTTATAAGTCTAACTTAGGAATTGTGGTATTATGGGTTGTGTTAATACACTTCGATAAGTCTAATTTAGGAATTGTGATATTAAGTGATATGAGATGACCCATAGGTCTTTCTAACATTTTCTCACGAGGATACTAGAATAGGTAGATTAACCACCATTGCCTCATTTTATATTGCACACTCAAGGAAGGTACTCAGGAAAGTCAGACAATCCTCTGAAGTTATCCAGAGGATGAAAATGAGAATTTGTTGAAATGGAAGGATATAATTTCCACTTTTATTTTGGGAGGAGAAATGAAGTTGTGAGTCACTTATAGCATCAATGTTATCCCAAAAGTAGAGCTGAGGAAGCTAACAGATGGTAAGGATGGTTAAGAGAGTTGGGAAAGGAAAGAGGAAGAAGTAAGGAAGTGAGAAATGTTGCTTGGTAATGTCAATGTGAAGGCTTCAAATAGGCCTTCTATGTGTTAGCCTAATGTTGCTCAGGGAATATCACTCACTCACATGGGGTTCATCAAAGTCTTGGAAGCTTTAGAGATTCTGGGTATTGAACAAAAGAAGAAGAAAACACAGCAAAGCAAAGAGAGCAAGAGGTAAGGAGTTGTGAGGAGTTCTGGACCAAGTTAGAGAACTGAAAATTAACCCAGTCTAATTTAGTCCAGTGATGGACAAAAGCATTTGTTAATTAGCAGAGTACAAGAGATTATTATTTCCTTGGTTCAGCATGACAACCTGGTATAACAGCACTTTGTATGTGACATTAAACCGTTCCACTTCTGATGCAGCTTTTTTGGAGAGTGATAATTTTATGGTCTAGTTTGAGGGTGTACTGTAATATTTTGGGCTAATGCATGACCTTGTGGAATGTTAATGATGATGTCTTAGTTTAAGAAAGCAGGCAAATAGAATCTGATAATTTCATTAATGACTGGGAAAGGACTGTAAAAGCAAATTCAGCAGTGAGAAAGAAGATCAGAATTTCTTTATTTAAATCACTGAAGAAGGAAAGAGTGCAAAATATCTCATGTCTGTGCAACTTGGCAGATAGAAGCTATGATATCCTAGAGATATTTGGTTGTGATTTCTGTAGAGGTGATAAGTGACTCAGCTACCTACTCTCTTAAATTGGTCAGTTGAACTTGCTAGGACAGGCAGCTTCTTGTGGGTTTTAACACATGGGTGAAAGTTTTATGTAGGGTCTGTTTGATGCTCAATTTAGGCTCTGTATTATTTTATTTCTTATAAATAACATTAAGCTTTAATTTACTGAATACCTCACTTGAATGACTATGATGCATCTAATCAGAACAAAGTTCAAGATTTATGTGGTGCACATCCTAAAATTTTGTACTGTGTTGACACTTTTATAGGACCCTACATATTTCAAGGTCTCTGCTTGCAAAAGTAGGGAAGTATGAAATTTGGGCATGTGAGCTTTTATCCATCCTTTACTATTCTCTAGACTTGCATTCTCCAGATTAGATGATGGTATTTTTCTGTCATCGGAAGCCTGATGCAAGTACCCAACTGTTTCCATTCATTTTTTTAAACCTGGAATTCATTCTCTAACTCTTATTTTCTGGAAATAGTTTTACATAAAGAAGAAAATTAACATTTTCAAAATTTAACCTAGTAAGAGAGTGCACCTAAGTGTCCTCTTTTTCTCCTAACTTTGAAGAAACTGTAATTGTTTTTAATTTATAGAGCTTTGGAGTGCTATGAACACATTCTAAAAATAAAATGGAATTATTCTCCTGTTTTGATGAGTAATTCATCTGATCCAAGTTATTGCTCATGCTCTGCCATTATCTGATCTAAAAGCCAGCATTCATTAATACTATTAATGCATTCGCCTTGTGCTGGGCTTCTTCATCTCACATGTCACATTGCTTGTCACTATCAAACAGTTTGTTGAACAGGTCTATTGGTTAGTTGGAATAGTTGATTAACATGTTAATTGATTAGTGTCATCTTTTCCTAGAAATATTAAGCTGATAATATATTACTGTGGGGGGAAAAAAACGTGTCACTAAAATATTTCTTTTACTCAGATCAAAGCAGTCACAGGTTTGAAATATATTTTCTTGGTTAATTACAGTCTGGGTTTGTTCTAGGCAATCTCTGTCTGAGAGAATGAATGTCCTACAATACTAATACATAGCCTTTAGGAACAAAAACCACAGAGCAGGAACCCAAAGCTGTAAGAGAGTTTATCATTTAAGTTTTACTGATTCAGGAGATTTCCTTGTAATCAATGCCAATCTTAGTTTAATTTAATATCTTGTAGCACAGACTAATTCATGCACTGAGTTGGTTTCCATCCAAGAGCTAAATATACACTAGGCTAACACATCTAAACACTGTGCACTGATGTAGCTAACATTACCTCATTCGCTGCTAAAACTGGAAGCAAATATCTTTTATTTGCATTTTAGTTTTCTGTCTCAATCCTGTTTGTACCTCTTACAGAATACTGCCATTTTTGTTAATATTTATTTATAAAGCCATATTGTTACATTTATTTGTATAGTAAAAAAGGAGATGAGCAAATCTAATTTATCCTTGTCTGCCTTTTTAGGTTAAACTGAACTACACTTGAAATCCTTTGTGTCAACTTCTTGAATATTGAAAATTATAGGCCAATACCATCATGCCTATATTTAAAATGGTTTGTTGTGTAAACATACTTTATAATCTAAGGTTCATCTGTTCTGTATTCCCATATAATCTTTTTGAAGAAAACTAATAGCTATGAATAAATAAAATTAAAAATTTCTTCTAGATTTGTGGAGTGAGGGTTCTGGAGGAAAGAAATCACAAAGGTGAAGAGGATCCAGAATTGACAGCCATTCAAAACAAAGTATATGCAAAGATGCAATAATGAATTCTATTATGTTATATGCTAGGTAAAAACAAGTGTCCTATGTACCTGACTTAGATCCTAGCGACTCACAGAATGGTGAATAGAAACAACCAACTTCAAGAAGTTATTTCCTGATCTCTTGTGATGCATATGCGGAGACATATACATCATATATTTTCACATGTGTGTCATGCACAGTACACACACACACACACACACACACACACACACACACAAGAGGGGGGGAGAGAGAGGGAGAAAGAGAGAAAGAGAGAGAGACTAATAAAATGTTTGAGTTTTGGAAGGATAAAATCACTGAAATATCAGAGGACAGAGCCAAGTTTTGAAGGTCAGGAAATGGTGACCCAGGCCTTTAATTCCAGAATTTGGGAGGCATAGATCTCCTGGATCACTGTGAATTCAAGGCTAAACAGAGCCAGGCAGTGATGGCACACACCTTTAATCCTAGCTCTAGGAATGTGGCAGAGGAAGTAAAATAGCTGGGATGGGAAAGAAATATAAGGAGGAGAAAGCAGAAGTTCTGCCCTTTTGCCTCTATATCCAGTCAGTCTGAGGACTTTTGGAGACAGGACCTACCCATGTTCGGCCTGAGAAGTTGACTATGGGTGAGAATTGACTATGGTTTATTCTTTATCGCTCTTATATTTCAGTTTCCCCCAATATCTGGCTCCAGGCTTTATTATAATACTGAGTAGCATTCATGCAAGAAGTAAACTTACAACTTATCACTTTGATGATTCTTTATTTTCCTGTGTAACATGTTCCAACACGCCCTTCTTTCTGTTGGCATGTAAGGTTTTATTATTTTCTTCTTCTTTCAGTACTTTGCTGAATTCACATATGTAGGAGACAACAATTAATATGCACCCTGCATTGCAAAAGGAACATGCATGTAACATAGCTGTCAAAGTACAGTATGGGTGGTTTTCAAAAATCAATGCTAAGTTAAGATTCTTTGTGTTCCATTTTACTTGGTATCAAGCTTTCCGTCAGTCTGTGTTCTTTGAACAACCTTGGAAGAATGATTTTTGCTGTTCTATGGCTTGACATAGCTCTGTAGTCTCAGACTTTTCAAAAATTTGTACTGCAAATCCCTGCACGCTGAAAGAGAGTGCTAGCAATAACACCATGTAATTTTGGTATCACTAAATTTAAAATTTGTGTTAAAGTTGCCCATTAAGTCAGGGAAAACTTACTGGATGACAACTGTTTTTCTCAGTGTTTGAAAATGGCTTTTTATAAAAAGCTTTCAGACAGACGCTTAATTGAAAGCTGCCTTTTAGCTACAGTGATGGATTTATTTAAATTTAGATATAAGTAAGTGCCTATTCTTTTTTTTTTTATCTTAAAGGCAGATACACAATTATGATGTTTCAGACATGAGTTGACTAAGGCTGTGTTTGAGGACACCCAAGCCCTTCTACTTATGGGTTTAGATGCATTTTTTCCTTCACTATCCAGAGACTGTAACTAAAGAAAGGTACTAGAATCTCTAGGAAGGTGCGGGAACCATTTCTGTTACATCCCAAAGGAACCCTTTAGTCATTAACTTACTAAGAATTAAATATAGTATGAGAATTCTATCCTGCAATAATCACACAGCTTGATGTGAGAGAAGGCAATACAGGAGTGAGTCCTGTCTGACTGCAAACCAGACATCTCCATTTCTGTGAGTTTAAATTTCCATCCTTTCTTCTTTGCATTGCTGTCTTAGGCCACACTCACTTGCCCTGCAACACAGAGCAACCATCCAGCCAGTGGACCTGAAAATGTAATTCACAATATCCTAGCCTGAGTTACCTGGCCAAGAAAGAGGTGAGGACAAACTTGTTTATAGAATCCATTCCACTTTTAAATAATATATTTCTACAGCACAAATTCGCAAAGAATGTGGAGTTATATTCTATTTCTCACGTAGGATAACTTCTGAAGGCAAATAGAGTCAGTAACTTTTTGAAGTCTGTTTCTGGGCAGGAGGTTAATGGGCTTAAATGAGCAACTCCTGCGTCCTTATTCCAAGCATGTGTTATAACTTCCTGCTAGGAAGGATAGAATACTGAATTCAGCAGAATGCTCAGGTGTGCATAAGGCCTTTGAGCTACAGGTATTCATGTTCTTGTGCCTAAGTATGAATCAGTAATTAGCTTAGTTTGATTTACTGCTATTAAAGGATAGCAGCAAAAGGGGAAACAAACCAACCACTAACACTTGTCTCAGCTTGTGACTGAATTTATTCTCCCTTGGATTTTTCTTACTCATTTTGTTGCCAATGGAACATCTTGGAAGATTTTTTTTTCCAGTTAACATTAACTGAGTTATCAGATATTCTCTATGTGTAATGATATTATGAAATGCACGGAAGAAGATAGCATGATGTTTTTTCCATGCAATCTAATGGTCAGGTTCAATAGGTGATATAAGCTTATGGGGAACATATGGGTTTATCCTAATAGTGGTGAACACCACAGCATCAATCTTTTTTTCTACTAAACTGTGCAATGTAGTAATGATCTATCCTCCTGGTTCTAAATTTTTATCAGACATATTAGAGCTATAGTTTAGTGGAGAAAACTCCAAAGATGACTAAGTTTTCAATTCTTCTAGAGTGGCAAAATATATGGAATACATTGTAATTATAGCCATTTGTAGAAAACAGAGACAATGGCAGTGTTCTCATTCTAAGTTCATAAAATTAAAGAATTTCTATACAGCAAAGGAAACTATCAATAAACAGAAGATTAAAACAACAGAATAGGTTATAATCTTTGTCAACTATATATTCAAAAGAGGATTAGTATCTAGTGTGTACAATTAACACTTAAAACTAAACACCAAGAAAAAACCCCAAATAATAAATGGGCCATGGAACTGAATGAAAACTTCTCAAAGCAGAAATACATGTTTTAAATGTGTAGAAGGTTTATAAGTTCATTTAATTTATTTAAATAAATATGTCACAATTTTTCTTAACTGCTTACTTAGAAAGTTTAGCATGCAATAGGAAATTATTGAAATCTCAATTTTTATAGTAAACATTCAAATGAGCACATTTTCTCCTGGAGCCTTCTGGAGTTAGTGGGTTTGATAGAGTTTTCAGTAAAGCAATGCAGTGAGCCAGTTATGTCTTTGCATGAGCCCTTTATTTTATTAGGTACCACTTAATGTGAAGCAGGGCTTCTTATAGAGTTGGCTGAGGTACTGGCATATAATGATTATGAATACCTGATCTGCACTTGACTCAGGCCTCTGAGTTAGTTACTTTTAGAAACTGAGGAAGCTGCCTAAACCCTACTATGTGCACCTTTTCTCATAGAGTAGAGGAACACAAACTACTCACTTCATAGCAATATTTTGAAGACTTAGGAATCTCATGTACCAGGGTCCCTCATAGTGTCCATAATAGTCGTTGATGTCAGGACTGGTGTTTTTATAGGAAGGAGAGTAACAAAGGGTAAATTTCTAAGCATTATAAGAGATGATGAAAGGGAAGCTGGGTAATGATCAAAATCAAATCTCCCAATGATTCCCAAGCTTAGAAACATCAAAGAGATTTATAAATAAAAGCATGTCATTAAAATCGCCTTTCCAGGATGACACAGAAACACTTTCTGAGGATGATGGAGTGAGCAGTCATCTCTTTTTAGATTAAAGTTATTAGGAAGAATTAGCTGATTAAATTCACTTAATAATCCTACAAATCTTAATTGTTTTCTTTTTATTTAACTGTTAGACAAATTTTATTTAAAAAAACAAAATACAGCTAAATTCATGTACTATTATAAGTGTTGTTGGTTCATGAGTTTTAAGAAATGGAAGCGCCTCCATAATTACTTTCTTTACCAAAGTATGGCATACTTTCATCACCAACTGAGTATTTTCTTTTATAGCCAGGACCCATGCCTAAGCACAGCAACAGGTCAGCAACTTTTGGATTTATAGGCCATCTCTCTGTGTTCTAAATGGTGTCACACAAAATGCTATTCTAAATATATATATATATATATATATATATATATATATATATATATATATATTACCTCAAGCAAGTTGGCTGTACCATTAGTAAATGATTTGAAAAGTAACAAGTAGTAGAGAAATTAAATCATGGGTTAGTGATCATTGTAATCCCACATAAGTTTGCCCGAATGGGTATTGTCTTTATAATTAATTTCAGGTGATAAACATTTAAGAAACATAGCTAAGGGTAGGTCTGTCATTAATTCTCCCATACTTATGCTGTCATGTTCCTGAGTCTGTCCTTCATTGTGAGCATCCACGTGGATTGGGATGTTTTGTAAGATTCTCTCTTTTTTTTTCTTTCTCAGAATATAGAAGTTTTTTAAATATATTTTTGTTTATTTTTGTCTAGTATTGGGGACTATCCACAACTAAATGTTTGAAATGTTCTAATAGTCTTTTGAAATTGCCAATTTCTGAGTTAGACATTTCTTCTGTCTGGAATCATCATGTTTCCACAGGATGCACAGCTGGGCTAGTCACACTCAGAAATGGCAGAGAAACTAAAGTTATGGTATTTGTTCTAGAGAGTGGAATCTCTAAAAAAAAAAAAAATGGGAACTCAGTCAAACCTTGATAGTGGGTAAGATTTCAGCTGTAGAGACTGTGAAGCAATCAGACTATGTTCCTGTGCATGAACTGGTAGCTTGGAGCCTATTCCCTAGAGAGGAACACCTAATCCAGTCTTAATACTGGGATGAGGGAATTAGACCTACCACAAATGAGTACACCAGACTGAACTGACCTACCTTGGGACTCCTTGCAGTCCTTGAAGAAAGGATGGGTGACGGGGTGGGAGATGCTGAGGGTGGACTTGGAAGGATGGTGAGGAGGGAAGGGGGAGCAAGCAGGGGCATATACAGAAAAAATATAAATTAAAAAAAAGAGAAGTGGTTAGTACCATAAATTCAATTCTAGTAATTGCCCAGCATGTTATATTTACTAACTTTATTTAGACTGAAGTGTACTGAACTATGTTACTTGTAGTGATATATTTAATAAAATCAGCCTGGAATATCAGAGAAAAAAATTTAAAGTCCACAAAAAAGAAATAATTATTTTCAACCGCAACAAAATAAACAGGAAAAATGTTTTATTCTCTAAAAAAAGGTTGAAATAAAGATGAAGAAGTTGGAGGGATGTGGAGGAAAGTGGGAGGCAAACATAGTAATATTATTTCATAACTAATAAAGCAGAAGTGACTTGAGAATAGAGACTCTGTTTTACCCTGCTCTGTCCCTGTGTCTGGTGCAGTGCCGGCATCTAAGGACATACATAATATTTACTAAAAGAGGTGATTGGAACCTTATGACCAGAACTGTACCCACAGAGATAAGAATCACAACCATGCCACTGTTTATATTATGAGCATGATTTTATGACTCCCAAGACTACGAAGGCCACCTCTTACTTTTTCCCATTGTTCTTCTGAGCCCCAAGTCTAAATGTTTGTTTCCTGAGAATGGCTGAGACACCCCTTTCTCAGCCTAAAACTCAATCTATTAAACTTGTCAATTGTGAACATTGCTATGGTCTGTAGAAGAATGTGTACTTTTATAGGAAACTGAATTTGTTAACAGTGTTCCAGAAGATACACTATAAACTATAGTACCTCATGATGGGATCTGATAGTACGAATCAGCATCAGAAAATTGTTACTTATGTGGGAACAAGCTTTACTTTGATAGTTAATTGTGCTTTAATAAGAACTATTGTTTACAGTAAACAGTGCATCAGAATTCCTTTTAGAGAGAAGAAATATGTTGAATTTTTGTTATTCTTAGAAATTGTATTAGTTTTCCTGCTTTATGAATTTCAATAATTTGGTATTAAATTTATATTTGGGTAAGATTTCAAGTGGCAAATACAAGAAATGCTTTGCAGTACCTCAGTTCTGAAACAGTCTAGTAGTGTCTTAACTAAACTTCTTCCTCAGCTTGGCGCAGTTTTGCAGATCATTCAGTTTCTGCCAAACTTTAACAAATAAATGTGAGAGTGTGAAGGGCTGATACCCAGTCCCAGCAGCAGCCAGCCACAGGACTTCTTCACACCACAGATTAGCAGTTTTTCTTCCCCATAAAGACAAGTCCAGATATTCTGTTTTGTAAAACTGGAAGTAAAATTTAATGAAATTTCACACACACACAAAAAAAAACGATTTTTAGGACGTATCCTGTTTCTGTTCATTGCCAGTTTAATGATGAAATACCTTGTCTTGATCCAATATTAGGCTTTAATTCAATTAAAGAGACATTTTTCTCTAACAATTCATCACTATTTGCTGATTAGTCATCATACTTAAAAATATCATTTGGTGAAGTCAGTGGAAAAATTTCTTCTCTTGAGTTTAGGTAGCCAGGAAATACATTACAAAATACCATAAAGTGTAATTTTTAATCCTAGTTTTTCTAATGTAGTACATATGAAAATATATTAGCCTTGCTGATGTTTATCATCCTATTAGTATTTTAGTAAACTGATCAAATTAAAGCATACTTCCATCTACTGTGCTTTAAAAAATAGTTATATCAAGTATCATTATCACCTGTGTTTCATGTGTCTCCAAATCTCTTTGTTAACACTTTCAGTATTTCTAGAATAAACCCAACCTTATTAAACTCCAATTCTTTAAAGTTTTGTTTATGACTAAAATGTATAAATTAGAGAAGAAATAAAAGTATGTTTGTCAATTTTGTTTACAGAAAACTATAATAAAAATATACCACATGCAAAATATTAAAATTAATAAGATAATAAGGCATTAGAGCGTAAAAAAAAAAAACAAAAATAAATGTCATCAGTGTCTCCATATCTTGGCCAATAAACAACTCAAAATGAAATGAGGAAGGAACTTAATTTATAATACTTTAAAAATCATCTAGGAGTGATCTAATAATATAAATGAAGATCTATACACAAAAATCTACAAACATCACTAAGTAAACTACAGAAGACAGAAATAAACAGAAGGTAAACATTTTACATTTATAGTTTGAGAAATTTAAAATCGATAGACATATTGAATTGATGGATTTTTAATTTAAAATTTCTTATTTTGCAAAATTTTAAATTTCATATTACTATTATTTTATTAGTATTATCACTATTACTATTAGACCACCAAATTCAGTTAGAGCTGACTATGCATTAATGACCTGGAAACATTCACAGAACCTGAAACCTACCTGATGTCACATTCCCAGACTTACAAGTCTTCATCTACCAGTATCTTTTTAGCTAGATGTTGGGTTACTGAGTCACTGATGCTGCTGGAGAAAGAGAGGTAGTGCTCAGTGGATAAGATCAAAGTATATTTTGTATACATAGGAAATGTCAAAAAAAAGTAAATTCAAATATTAAATAAGAAATATTTCCTGAGATAAATCATCAAACTTATTCTAAATTCAAAGTTAAATCATTGGGTATGTAACAGTTAAAACAATCTTGAAATACTAATAGTCAAGGATGCATGGCACTTGATGTTAATTTTAATACAATACTCTAATAATCATGATGATGTTCTATTACACATAAATCAGTTGAATGAAATATGGCAATGTATTTATGTAATGTTAGTATATTTACTTTTAATGATTTTGTTAAGAACGTTTCTAAGATAATTGTATGGAGAAACATAAGTCTTTTAAACTAATGTAACAACTGGATATACATATAAAATAGAATGATATTGGACATCTTGCTCTACACGTAATTCACTTGACTCTGTCCCAATATATCAATGCACAAAAGAGACTAAGAAGGGCTCACAAACTTGAAATTGAAATCATGTAATATAACACTCAGATAAAAATTCTCAAATATATATTTATTATTGTTTTATTGAAAATATATTTTTTCCTATCTCCCTTTTCTCATTTCCAATATAATCCCAATTTACTCAGGAAACCTTTCTTATTTCTCCTTCCCAAGGGAATCCATTGATATCTCTCTTTAGTTATTCTTTCATTTATGTCTAAAAATCCACTTATGAGTGAATACATACCATGTCTATATTTCTGGGTCTGTGTTACCTCACCCAGGACAATACGTTTTAGATCCATCTATTTGCATGCAAATTTTAGAATATCTTTTTTTTTCTGAGTAGTATTCCACCATGTAAATGTACCATAATTTTTTAACCCATTCTTCAGTTGAGGCACATTGTTTCCAGGTTCTGGCTATTACAAATAATGCCTCTATGAACACAGTTGAGTTGATGTTCTTGGAGTAAGAATGTGAATCTTTTGGGTATAGGCTCAAATAGTGGTATTGTTGAATCATTAGGTAAATTGATTGCCAGTTTTCTGAGGAATCAACATACTGATTTCCAAAGCAGCTGTAGAAGTTTATATTCCCACCACTAATGGAGGAGTATTCCCCCTTGTTCCATATCCTCTCCAGCATAAGCTATTATCTGTGTTTTTGATCTTAGCCATTCTGAAAAGTGGGACAAGATCATGAGAGGATGAGATGGTTTAATGGGAGGAGCCACAAAGAGAGAGAACAAAGAAATGGATATCTTGATAGAGAGAGCCATTGTGGAGTTAGAGAAAAACATGTTGCTAGGGAAACATTCAAGTACTCACAAGATGTACCCAACCAAGACTCCAGGCAATAGTGGAGAGGGTGCCTAAACAGGACTTCCTCTATTATCAATGAATGACCACCCTAATTGTCATTATAGAACTTTCATTTAGCAACTGATGAAGGCAGAAGGAGAGATCCTTAGCTAAGCACCAGGTCAAGCTCCCTCTCAGTCAAGCTGAAGAGAAGGAGGAAAGAGTATATGTGAAAAGATATCAGGATCATGAGCAGGAGACCCATAGAGATGGCTGATCCAGGCTAATGGGAGCTCACTGACATTGCAATAATTTCTGAGGAATCTTCATGAAAAGGAATTAAACCCTCCAAATGTAGATGACAGCCCAATGGTGTGGGTAGTTTGGAGAGCCTTTTACATTAGGACCAGAGTTTATTTCTGGTGTATGAACTGACATTTTAGAGCCCATTCCCTACAGAGAAACACCTTACCCATACTTGCTATTCAGGGGAGGGACCTGGACACACCTCAACTGGATATGCCAGACTAAACTTACTCACCCTGTGATTACTTGCCCTCTCAGAAAATGGATGGGGAGATAGGTGGGAAGGATGGGAAGGAGGAGAAATAGGAGGAGCATTGAAGAGTATAAGAAAAAAAAAACCTTTTTAAATAAAAATTACTAAAAATATATATTTTGACACAATATAATGAATGATAATGACTATTCTTATAAAAGAGTAACAGAAAAAGCTATTTTTAAAATTTTCTTTCATTAATCCAAATCCAAAAGTCTCTGAAATGCCATCTTTCACCTATCAGAATGGATAAAATCAAAAACACTGACGACAGTTTATTTTGAAGATGATATGGAACAAGCAGAACATGCCTCCACTGTTGGATTGCAGTGCAAACTTGTACATCCATTTTGAAAACTAACATGGAGACTTCTCCGAAAATTGGGAATCAACATACCTAAACACCAATATTACCACACTTGGGCATATAACCAAAGGATGTTCAAGGTATCACAAGGATACTTGCTCAACTATGTTCATCGTGGCATTATTCATAATATCCAAAACTTGGGAACAAACTAGATATCCTTCAACCAAAGAAAAGATAAATATGGTACATATACACAGTGGAGTATTACTCCTCAATAAGAGATAATGGCACCATGAAATTTTCAGGCTAATAGAAGTAACTAGAAAATACAATTCTGACGGAGGTAAACTAGACTCAGAAAGACAAATATGGTATGTATCCACTTGTAAGTGGATACTAGATGTAAAAGAAAGGATAAACAGATATTATCCACAATTCTAGAGAATTAAGCTAACAAGGAGGACCCTAAGTGGGACATATGAACCTCCCAGGGAAGGGGAAATAGATGAGATCTCCTGAGTAAAATGTGGGGGAAGGAGACAATAGAGGGGAGTGGATGGGGGGTGAGAACATGAAGGAACCAGGTAGTTGAGTTAGAATAGGACTCAGTGGGAGAGCATTGAAAGAGATATCTTGATGAGATTATGGATTTAGGTAGAAACCTGGGGCTTCTGAATTTCACAGGAATCCACAAGGATAACCCCAGCTTAGACTACTAGTAATAGTGGAGAGGGTGCTTGAGCTGGTCTACTATAGCAATCATATTGGTGAATACTCTGTCATTAGAGGGCTGCCATCCAATAACTGATAGAAACAGATGCAGAGAACCACAGCCAAGCACTAGAAAAAGATCCAGGAGTCCAATTGAAGATAGGGAAGAGAGATTATATGATCCAGGAGGTCAAGATAATGATGGGGAAATCTACAGAGACAACTGAACCAAGCTGTAGGAACTTTCTCATGGACTTTAGACCATCAACAGCTGTATATACTTCATGGAACCAGACTTAACCCTCTACATATGTAAGAACAGTTTTAAGGAGCCCCTGGCAGTGAGACCAGGATCTATCCCTGGTGAATAAGTTGGCTTTTTGAAGCCTTTACCTATGGTGAGACACCTTGTTCAGCCTTGATGCAGTGGGGAGGGGCTCGGTTCTGCCTTAACTGAATATGTCTGGCTTTACTGATACCTCATGGAAGGCCTTAACCTTGTGGAGTAGGGAATAGAAGGTGGGTCAGGATGTAAGGATCTAGGGGAGTGTGAGGAGGGATGTAGGAAGGATCTGTGCTTGGTATGTAAAATAAATTTTAAAAATTCTTAAATTAAAACTAAATAAATCTTGAAAAATATCACTGCCATTAATGAATAGACAGAAAGTTCATCCTAAGTTCAAGAAAGCTTGGGCTGCCCCACAAGCCTGTAGATATAATTCTTTCTAGGTTCTTTTTGGTTTTATTGTCTCCATGGGCACGAATTGCCATTGTCAAACTTTTCACATTATAGGGATTGTCCCTCCCCTTTGAAGGATACTTACCCTATTCTCTAATTTCTCTTTACCTTGTAGTTTAACCTTTTGTACTTTTTGGGAGAGGTAAACCCACTGTCTAAATGGGCTCGTGTGGTCTTTAGTAAAGATGTGGCTGTTCTATGTGTTCACTTTACTGGTCATCAGTGTTTAAATGCTAATATTTAATGAATGTGAGTGTCTATATATTTGCTGTTCCTGCATTTAAAGATAATTAAAAACAATTAAAATTATAGTCAAGTATGAGAGGAATAGTATAAATATATCCATTTTTATTACAGTGTAAATGTTATAGTAAGAGCTTCTTTGAACTTCTTACATGAGAAATGTCTGTGTTAAATTCATTTTTAATATGTAATCATATTACATTGTTTCACATAATGAAGGTTTACTTTTAGTGTATCTTGTATCTAAAATTTGATTGAAAGGCAAACAAAAGGAAGTATTCAAGTAGATATTTCTTAAAGAAAAATATGGTTTTAACAACATACTTGAAAAGATGTCCTTCATCATTAATTATTGAGATGAAAAGAAAAACATTTTAGTCATACTCTACACAGAATTTAAAATGATGAACAATATCAAGTGTTGGCATGTTGCTAAGGATACAATGCCATGACCTCTAATACATTGGGATGAGAATATAAAGTGTTTAAGTCAATTTGCAAAGCAACAATGTGTGGGCTCTTTTTTTTAATGTTGTTACATGTGTATATATAAATGCATAGAGAGAGAAATGGTAAAAGAGAGGTTTTGGAGGGAGTAAAGGGAAGGGAGAAGTTAGGACATTATATTTTTAATCCAAAAATAAAAGAAAAATGGGATAAGAGTAATTTAGAATGTTAAACATTGCCATCTCATAACTCAGTGATACTATTTTTTGGTATCTACTTTAAAGAATAGAAATGGATGTACAGAAAATCCTATACATGGATGCTCACAGCAGCATTATTTATGATGATTTAAGAATGCAAACAACCCAAATACAAACCTGTGTATTTATTGGGTAAATAAAAATATTTCAGAATCATAAAAAGACATTCAATTAGAAAGAAAATTAGCCAGACCATGCTGGAGAGCATTCACTTCTATCTCGCCTTTCATTTCTAGAATGATGTTTTCTAAGATTATTTTACAAAGTACCTAGTTTCATAGACACCCAGTATTTTTAGTCAGTAGCTAGAAATAAAGGAAGCTTTAGAAACAGCATTAGGAGGCAGACAAAATTATAAATTAAATCTAACTGATAACAAAAGTGACCAGAAAGGAGAATGACTGAGGTTGTGAAATGAGTTGTATTAAGTGAAGACTGATGTCATTACTCACAGATGATACTTCATTGAGTGCCATAAATTCAGAGTAAAAAGGGGGGGGGCGAACTTAATTTCACTAACATCAATGGTATTAAGCATAATTTAATAGCTATGGATTGCATCTGTCTAATCTAACCTCTTAATATAATGCTAATTGGATTCACCCTGCAGATTTAAAAGCTGTGTGGTCCAGGTTGAACACATTTTACCCTTCCCAAGCTGGAGTTACCAGTTCTAATATGGCCACTGGTAGGTCTTCGGGAACAATGAATGGGGATATTGTTACTTCCTTCCTCTTTATATGGGTTGATAAGATGCTGACAAACTGAAATACTAGAAGAGAGAAGACCAACAATTGAATGTTCTGCTTCATACAAATATGACTATTGATAATGTTAATATACTTCATATTTTTCTGAGGCCTAAAAACGATAGTGTTCTGACAACATATAATTGCCTAATTTTTGAAGTCAGATACATTATTACTCTGGTTTAAAAAGCTGATATTTTGGAGTATAACATGAAACCCAATATGCCAATTAAATTTATTAAAAGCTATTAAACAACAAGTTAAGCAATCTATATATGGATGTCCTATACAAGTCAAGAAGAAAAAAGGAAAAGAGAGAGAGAGATCGAGCCTCAAAGTGAAGGAAAATTGAGTGAAGGTAACTTATAGGATAGTTCTACTGTTTAGGAAAACCAATCCAGTTCCTTATTTTAATTGCTGTCAATTAGCATTAGGCTCATCTTCTGCACACGAATATCTGTTGTATTCATGTCAAAACTAGAGCTATTTTTAACATCTCAGATTTCCCTAAGAACTGTTAGCATTCTTGCTTAATTCCTATTTATTGAATTGCCTATTGTCTCCAGTTCATAGGTGAATAAAATGAGATTTAAGTGATTTGTTCAAGTTCAAGTAGCCGTTGTCCATGGAAAAGGACTATCTTAGCCTCAGGTTAAAAGGTCCTTGAAAACTTGCGGTTGTCCTGAACCTGGTTAATAGATATTACAAACAGGACATTGGTAACATATGTCTAGATATTATCAAACATTATTGTTTCTTCTGTTAAAAACTGTCACGTATGATATTTTTATTGATTACTAAAATAATTGAGTTAAACATTAAAGATTGATGATATTCAATCATGGTCAAATATCTCCATATAAATACGCATTTCTGAAATCATTTTAGAGTCAGAAGATGATTTTCAAACGTATATGATAAGTTACAGCAAACAAGAAATAAAATTTAAATTAAATGGAGAAGTGGGATTTAGAAAATGATTTATAAAGCTTTTCTTTAAAAAAATTCTGTATTTATTTACTGATTTACTTCCTTTATGCTTTTCTTTTTTCACACTCTTTCTCCTCCTGAGTCCCCGCTCCTTAAATCAATGATATCTTCTTTAATTATTGTTTTATACACATGAATACAGTGCATGTACATTTGCCTAAATACATACACACGCATGTGCACGTGCACATACACAAACCCTGCACACACACATACACACACACACACACACACACACACACACACACACACACACACACACACCCTGCTCAGTCCATTTAGTATAACTACTTTACCTATGTATTTAAAATTGAACTTACCCTTGACTAACCAGGGGCTCATCTTTCATAGACTGGCTGGTTCTATCTCTCTCATTAGCCTTGTATTATATGGAGTTCTTCATTTAGGAATGGCTCTCTGTGAGAGTTCCTCCATGTGCTCTGGCATGTCACCTCATGTTATTATCACATCCATGTTGTGCAGCCTATGATAGTTTTTGAAGTACAATAGAAGAAGCTTCTCGATCATATAGAGAAGTCACCATCTTTATTTGACATCCTAGTATTCTTGCTCTTATAACCTTACTACCCTCCCATCAGGTTTCCTCAGCCTTAGGTATAGGAGTTGCACTGTATGCATATCAATGGCCTGTTTTTCTGTGCACTTTGATCTGTTGTGGATTTCTGTAATAGCCTGCCTCCATTAGGTGGGTGAGAGCTCCATGTATCTGTGGGTATAAGAACAAGGCGTTTATTTTCTTTAAGTAGAGTTGCAAACTATATTAGTTTAGGAAAGTGGTACTAATAAGTTCTCCTTTAGGTCCCATGAATCACCAGGCAAGGGTGAGTGGCCAGGTTTACAATGCTAGGCATGAATTTCCTCTTGATGAATACACCAACTGGAGAGCTTTTGATTAACCAGAGGCTAAAACCATCACTGTTACTTCACTGGGGGATTCTTGACAGGGTGATCATTGCTGTAGTTGTTAGGCTTTACAGCAGGCTTAATACTACTGATTTCTTATCTCAGTAGGCATCAGGAATTCTATGGGAGTTGGTCCTTATAGTTCCATGTTAGTTCTATCAAGTCCTTTGCCTGAAGTGTGATATTTTGGGCAGTTTTCTTTTTTTTTTTTTTTCTTTCTTTGTCTTTAACTTCTGTGAAGAAAAAACAAAACAGAACAACAACAACAAAAAAAAAAAAAAAAAAAAAAAAAAAAACAAAACCCACAATGAATAGCTTATTTTGTTTTGGAGTGTCTTGGATTCCCCTGACCAGAAACACAAAGGGATGTTTCCTGTTCCTGATACTGAAGTTTTGGAGTTTTGCTGATCATTTATAATAGCTATATAATAGTTATAATACCTTTGGGATGGAGTACTGTCTCTACAAATGGCATTATCTCTCTCTCTCTCTCTCTCTCTCTCTCTCTCTCTCTCTCTCTCTCTCTCACACACACACACACACACACACACACACACTCACTCATATATGTAGTGATATATTGTATATTTAATAAAGCTTGTCTGAAAATCAGAGGACAGTACCAAGCCAAAAAGCTCAGGGAGTGGTGACCCACACCTCTAATTCCAGAAGTCTGCAGGTAGAGATTCTCTGGATCTCTGTGAGTTCAAGGCCAAAACAGAGCCAGGAGTTGATGACACCCACCTTTAATCCTAGCAATAAGAAAGTTTAACTAGTAAGTGAGACAGCTGGACGGATAATGAGAAAGAGGAGACAGGAGATCAGCCCTTTGCCCACTTTCCCTTTCCTTCTTAGAAGATTCAGAAGGATTCAGTCTGAGGATTCCTGAGGAGCAGCTAGGTGAGAATTGGCTGTGGCATGTTTCTCTGTCTCTCTGACATTTCAGCTTTTCGCAATATCTGCATCTTGGTTTTTTTTTTTTTTTTTTTTTTTATTAACAATACCATGCAGAATTCATGCAATACATATGTATGTAAAGTAAACAGAAAATAATTTTCTTTTCAGATATACTTAGTGGTATTATCACTCCTCCTCTCCACCCTTCATGGCTCCTATGCCTCATTATACTCCTCTCTAAATATCCTTACCCCACCGTGGTCCTTAAATAGATTATCCTCAAAAGCTTCTTTGCAGAAAAGAAACAACAGAGTAAAGAGAAACCCTGCAGAGTGGGAAGGGAATCCTTGCTGGCTATACATCTGTTAAATGATTAATATCCAAGAATATTTAAATAACTCAAGAAACAGTCTCTAAAAACAAATGACCCAATTTGAAAACGGTCTATAGTCCTGAGCAGAGAGTTCTCAAAATAGGAAATATAAATCATCAAGAAACACTTCTATAAGAGTGATGAATAACTTTAGCAATTAGAATTGGAAAATTAAAGTGCTTAAAGGTTTTATCTTACCTAGGTCATAATGACTAATGTCAAGAAAAGTACTGACAGCAAATGTTAGCAAAATATCTGGAGAGCACCCTCATTTACTGTTGGTAGATGAGGGTCCCATCCCAATCTCAGAGAAAACTTAGATGCCCTTCAACTGGGGAATGGATAATGCAAATTTGGTCCATATTCACATTATAATTCTGTTCAACTCATAAAGATTGCTATATGGAAATACAAAATAATATGCTAAGCGAGTGTGGTAACCTAGACAAATAAAGATAAGTGCTACATGTTATCTCTAACTTGAGTGAAGTTTTGGTATGAAAGCATGTCTGGTATACAGACTGAAGAGTAAGTCATTCTGAAGCTAGGAAGCAGATGACAAAAGAATGAAGCAGTATGCAAGAATGGATGTTCTATAAGTTCAGCTAGGTTAATTTGTGGGATAACGGTCAGATGTTATAAGCCTGAATTTTGTCAGGATGGAAGAAGCAAACATTAAATATATATATTCACAAAGATGACTAAAACAGACTTGTAAAAATTAGGACACTAATGCAAGAAGGTGTAGTTAGGAAACTTTTTGAAAATGAGGCAAAAGGCTTTAAATTCCTAAACAAAGCACTGAGGGTAACAGTTTCAGAGGATATCAAAGGATTTTAGAACACCTAACTCTGTGAATAACTTTTAAGCTTGCTTATTTGTTGTCCCCATGATGAGATTATATCTGTACATCATCAATAAGTGTTAAGTTAATATTAATCATGTGCCCAGATTAAAGGTTAAATTCAGAAAAAATGAGTATTTAGAATATCACCATGCTTTCTTTACACAGGGCAGCATATAAATTTACAAATAAATGATTTTGCAAAAGAGACTCACCATGGTTGTTGGAAAATAGAAGATATACATGGCTGTTGGTTTAGTGAATGTACAGTTAATACATGTTGTTGAGTTACCAGATTAAAATGATTAAAATGTTAAAGCATTTATAAAAATGAAATGTTTCATTAATTCAGTTAGCATGTGTCTCTCAAGGAACCACCATGTTGGACTCAAGGAGACTACAGACAAGTCAGTAACCCTTTATCCAAACTTCCGTGAGACTGCAAGAATGCATGATACAGAGTAATAAAGATCACTAAATTTTTCTGAGTGTCAGTTTACTCTTTAGCACAATGAACATTAAGTTTGTCTTCCCATTACAATACAAGGCTATTTTGAGGACTATGTGTATTAAATAAATTAAAAATAAAGCCTAGATGTTATTAAGCTTTTCAGAGTAAACGCTATTTCCACAGAAGATAATTATCTCCCTCTCCAAAGGCAGATAATAAAGATTTGTCTGTGAAACCATCATAAATTGAAAAAATAAATACAGTTTTAGACTATTTTAATCCAATATCCAAATAAAGAAATTTAGTGAGGAGCAGGTAGTTATTTAAAAACCAATCTATATAAGACACACTATTTCCTCCATTGTATTGATAATGAAAGGAAAGGGGTTTGTCATTGGACCTTATGTTCATCAATGTTATGAGGTAGCGGAGACTTAACAAAATTTGTTGAAAGATGTTTCAATAAACTGTTACTTATGAGACACCTCAGAATGTGGTGCCTTATATCTCTGTAGAAAAATTATAAATCAGTTAAATAGGTTACAAAAGAATTGTCAAAGGCCTCTATTCCTGCATAAGCCAACAAGAGTAGCACGGTCTTATTCTCACTTGCTGAAGCTGAGTGCCATTCAAGATCAGTTTAAACATCACTTCCTGAGAGGTATGCTTGCTTTGATCACACATTCTAGTGGAACTGATTCCCTTTGCTTAACTCTTCCTACAGTCTCGATATCAAACTTTATTTATTCATTATCTACTTCCACTTAAGCCTTTTAAACTAACAGATACAGAGACCTTGTCTACTTTGTTTCTGTCTTTGGTAAATGACAAAGGGCAAATAAACGAATGAATTCTAGAGTTTCAGCAATGTTTATTGAATTGATGTGCTACAGATAATAGTTTTCATAGCAAGATATTACTACTCAATCAAAAGGATGCTGAGGCAAGAAAAATAATGCACAATGTTTCTCTTCCTGGTGAGAAATTCGTATGAATAACAGACTGAGTGAAACCTGATCTAAAGAATGAAATGATACTTATTGAAATAAACGATGGGATTTTGGATAATTTTACAGTACCAAAAGGTAATAAAGAACTACTTCTGGAGAATATAAAATAGAACTAAAGAAAATTGTTGCATTTTTGTATGTAGTAATTGTTTTGAGAAGAACAGTAGTTGTATCATAGCAGCTTAGATCTAAATGCTGTATTCCACTGTGATTTAAACTAATACATTATGATTCTCAGAAATTTAAGCTGAGATTTTTAAACTTGGATCAGCATTGATGCTTATAGCATTTAAAAAGTATTATCAAAAATAAAAAACCCTAAAATATAGAGTAAAAAAAAATTGAATTTTCTTTATAATCTACCTTCCTCAAATGTCACATTTAACACAAATTTTTAAAATATATCCATTAAGATATAAAACAATTTTTGGTTAAAGTATTCAGGATCAGTCATGTATGGAAGTCATTGTCAACACTATATTATAAAAGCATAAATTTATTGTGATTCCTTGTTTGTTTTATTTTGATGTGAAACCTGTTAACTATTGATGTTCATCTTTGAGTCTAACACGCTAATGTATCTGTCAGTGTTTAGCCCACACCTTTCCCTTCTTCCTACTTTCATTTTCCATTTTCTCCAAGCCACTTTAGGGCATACTGTACCATTATGTATCTTATTGTCATTAATTAAAATTAAATAAACAAAGGGAAACATTTCAACAGCCAACATTTAGTAATTGCTTACTGTATACCGCATATTGGACAAAGGATTTTATGTCTATTACCTTATTTGTTCCTATAATAGCTATATGAGATAAATGATGCTCTGCCCAATTTTGGCAGTGAGGAAGCTCACAGAAGTTAATTTACTGACAGCTCATTTCATTGTAAAGATTCCAGGCTTAACTGTCCCTAGAGTAGTGAACAGATTGTGCATAAAGTAATGAACAGTAATGGGCAGATTGCAAAAAAACAATTATAGAAACAAATTCTTGAAATAAAGTGAAGTAAGCTTTATATGTTAAGGATCCTCCCCCCTCTTCAGTTGTGGTTGCTCTTTCACATCCTGTTCTCATCAAAGGACAGAAATGTTTTATACAACTTAAAAAATTTGATATGAATTTTCTCAGAGTCTATTATCACCATAGTCAAATGGCCATATCCAAGCACCACATGGGAAAAGAACGCATGTAACTTCCTCTTAGTGATATATGAGTGTTGTATCAGGCATAGTATATAACCCACCGATTGGTACAGCCTTTTGCATACTTCCCACTTTCCTCAGCTAAGCTTCATTTGAAGTTCATCCCATTGATTCCCCCATATTTGATCATATTACCATTACAAAGTACTCAGCTTTTTAGCAAATCTCATTTTTATACATGCTAATTATGCATCCAGTCATTTTCAACCAGAGATTGGGTTACTGAAATGAGGTAGCAAAGGTGTGATGCTTCAGTGGCTTACTCCTACTACCCAGTTCTTGTCTACACTACTCTTAAAAAAGGGTGAGGGAGGAGGAATATGCTCACTGCATAATATGTACCTATATGAAGATTAAAAAATAATAAAAAAAACACAAAGGAATGCTGCTTTACCCTAATCAGGAAGTGGACAAAGAAATAAACAAAGAATAAGAGAGGATGGAGACAAAAATGCTCATTCCTATGTGTCGAGGAAAACAAATATTTAAGTCTTTCATGCACTCTTAGCATAATAAAGGGATAAATGCTCTTAAAGCAAATTTCCAAAGAAATGATGGGCTTTGTAGCGAAGTGGGTTGGTTCCTGATTCATATGATTTAAATTGTGCTTGGCTTGTGATTGGGATATTGCTGATTTAGAATTATTAGCATTAAATTTTCTTTTCTAAACAGCACAAGTTACAAAGATCTGCTCAGCCAGGCAACCACTGTTGACATGTACCCTTTGAAGTGTAGCTCAGGATAAAAGCTTTTGTCAGCAGGCTGGCTGCGAGGTCCCAGACAGCATAATACAGCAGAGGCATTATTCCTCATAATGGCAAAGCACCAGCCAAGAACACTGGGGCCTGGGGTTTTGACTTAAAATCTCATCAAATGCAAATATATACTATTGCACAAAGACAATAAAACATGTCTTACAAGGAACATGCTGGCATTTTTCTTCTTGTACTTTAAATATAGAGAGACACCTTATAATATTGTCTTTTAAGAGATTAGTAGCAGGCAGAATATTTCTTCCTGCAGTTACATTTTCATAATCACAGACCTTCTACTCTTACAGATTATAGTAGTCACAGTGAAGAACCTATTTTATAGGATCATAGTTTGTAAATATTAACTTCTATTGCCCGAGTTCTCTGAATTTCCAAAAATGTAGATATTGACACTCAATGCCTCTTGTGATAAACTAAAAGGTGGGGACTTATAGGATTAAGAAATTCTCTGAGCTCTATAGCCCTTTCCACCCGTGTAGAAACACACAAGAGTGCCATCTATGAGGACTTGACCCTAATTAGTCACTGAACTTGCTGGTGTCTTTTCTTTTGCCTCCAAAGTTATGAGGGATGCATTTGTTGCATTCATAAATTACTATCTAAGGAGTTGTCTTATAGCAGCAGCCCAGATGGCCTCAGCTTCTAAAGACACCAACTTACACATGAAAGCTTTAGCTGTGGAGAGTAGAAAATAGAGCTGTGTTCAAATCCTTGCTCATTTGATAATGATGGGATTGGACAGAGAGAAACAACCTCTTTATATCTGTTTCTTCATCTCTACCATGAAATGATTTCTTAATTTTTTGACCTGCTATACACATTAAATATAACTATACATTTCATAAGCATGTGCACACATTAATATAATACTGTGACACATATAGTATAGGTGCTTAATAGTTTTTAATTCATTTTGTTCTTACAGAATAAACCTAATCTGAACATGTGTATGTAGCTGGAACTATCCACTTCTTATATGTGCTGTAGAGCTGATTGGATCCAGTTTTAGTTTTTGGCAATTTGACACAAGTAATAACATCTTCTTTATTCTATTACAACACATTCAAAGTGTGAAGGTTTTTTTCCTAATCCTTGAAAATTATTCATTAATCATTTAATTGTAAACATTATAAATATACTAAAATAGAAAATGAAAAGATGATTGGGTTTATCAAATGAGCAGAATAGAAGATGAAAAAAATCTATACTTATATTGCTGCCATTATACGAGAAACTTGAAAAATATATCGGTATAGAAGCATAACACAGAATGTTGTAATAATATTTGGTGTACCGTTAGAATGGCATATCATGCCTCCTTCAACAGTGATAATTATGGATCCTATTATTTGGTAATATATTTATGACATTAATGAAAACAGCTACATATTTAAAAACACTTTACAAGGTTCTCTTCTAAGTATTCTGATAGTGAACACATTAAAAAGAAAAATATTAGCCATGCTAAATTTTACAGTGTCAGGAAGAAAATAAATTATCAAATCAGTGAAGTTTAGGTTGGCCTAAATTAATCATGTCTTACTATCATCTTTGATTAATTGGGTTCCAAAAAAACACAGACTTTGCTTATTTCCAAACTATGATAAACAGAGACCAGGTGTTTGGAACATTACAAGTTATTTTCAGTCAGAGATTCTGACCACTGCCAAAGTTGTTAGAAGTCAGCATGATTATTGCAGTCACTATTGACACCATTCTCAAGAATGTTCTCCCTAGGCATGGGAGTATACTTGTAAAGTCAGAGACGTTATTGTCTAAATTTTTGAAGCATCACACTTCCACTTCACTTCACAATCAATTATATTTCTGAACCTTTAGGTTGTAAACTCTCAGAAGGTGGGAATAATTTCCAGATTGTTTACTTACAATGAATTCTTAAAAGTATTTCATAGATTGAATGAATTCAGATGGGACTCACACCGATCACTATAACCAAGACCAAGAATGTGGCTAGATGTTTTATAGGCTCAAAGGTCTACCCACTATTATTATATAAAAATTATATAACATTTAAGCAGCTCTTAATGACTTATTGTTATGTTCATAGATCATAGCATCTCTCAACACTCATCAGCAGATGTTATTTTTGTTTTGTTTTGTTTGGTGGGTTTTGTTTTCTTTCAGTGTATACTGATTAGCAAAGAGACTTAAAATTGGTCAATCAATGCTTGAAACTAAGAGACTTCAGAATTCTTGGCCAAAAATGCAATATATGTATCACATCTCTTACTTCAAGGCTCAGGAATGTTCATATAAGAGAGGTTGGAAGATTATAGGTGATAGAGATGGTATATGACTTCTAAAAAGCATTATATGAGTCTCTATGTGTATGTATGTATACATACAACAGAGGCAGAGAAATCACAGAGATTATGAAAGCATGCATAAGATTATGTAAAAGGAAATATAAGTTTTGATGGAGAGGATATGTACTACAACCTTTATTTGAGGAGATGCTAGCAAGCCAAAGTCATTTTTTTTTTTTTTTTGATGATGGGACATCTCATATATAAACCATTAAACCATACTCCAGGATAGACCCGTCAGCGAAGAGTAAATGACAGTGTGGACTGAAATTGGAGGATGGGAGGGAGGGGGAGGAAAGGAGGGAGTAAGAGGGAAAGAGAGAGAGAGACAGAGAGACAGAGAGAAAAAAATTGGTAAGTATGGATATGTATACAGGTAGAGGTAGATCCAAAAGAACTTGGGGAAGAATATGAGTATGATCATGATACAATATATGAAATTCACAAGTGAATAATAAAAATAAAAATTATTTTAAAAATTTAAAATGGGCATTGTGACATATACTCTTAATTCTAGCATTTGGGAAACAGAGACAGGAAGATCTCTGAGTTTGTGGCTAGCTTAGATTATATAGGCAGATCCAAGCCAACCAACACTAAATCATAATACTGTATTTCAAAATAACAAACTAAAAAGATATTGATCCTAACTCTTTGTACTATAAAATCATTGTGAGGTCTATTAAGCATGCATTCATGCATATATCAGCATAGTATCATGATATGATATACTCCACTATTATTGAGAATTATAGGGCTAGAATGTATAACTGTTTGCATATGCAATTAAGATAAAATTCAGATAACTAATAATTATAATAGAACTATACAAACTATATATACAAAATCATATACAGATAGACACACTCTATAGTCTAAAAACTTTTCCATCCTGTTTTTATTAGGGTAAGAATTTACAGCTGTCTCTCCATGTAAACTATGCACAATGTTCTAAAAACAATTGCCTTACAATGACCTTTTAGTAGGTTTGGGAAGTGCAGTTGTAGAATTTTGTTTAAACACAGCCTAGATGCCCCTCAACTGAATAATGGATTAACAAACTATGATACATCTATAAATGGGGTACTACTCAGCAGTAAAAATAATGATACCCTAAAATTTGCAGGCAATGGAGACTGTCCTCCTGAGTGGTATCACAAGCCCAGAAAGAGAGGCATGAGATGTACTCATTCAGAAGTAGATTTTAGACAGAAAGCAAAGAATACCCAAGCTGCAAACCATAACCTCTGAACAGCTTAGAATCAGAAGGAAATTAAGAGAGACATCTAGAAATTTCCCTAAGAGGAGAAAATAGAGATCACCTCCAAGGGTAGGCAAATGTTGATTGGCATGGGCAGTATGTAGAGCTTCTAGGGGTAAGATCAGGCAGTGTGTGGGCTGGCACCTTGGAGCCCATTCCCTGCAGAGGAACACCTAACCCAGCCTTGATACTGGGATGAGGAAATGTGACTTGCCTGGAGTGTCTGTGCCATGCTGAGCTGATCCACCTTGGGACTCCTTGACCTTTTGTAGGAGGGGATGGAGGAATGAGGCTGAAGGCTGACTGGGAGGGATTGGGAGGAAGGAAGAAAGGGGGATACATAGATAAAAATGACATTTTATTTTTATAAAAAATAATAAAATGAATAAAAAATGAAAATAAAAACACAACAACCAATCAAACTGTAGAGTTGTTGCTCAGTCCCAATGAATACATCAAATGTTTCTCCAATTAAGGCTCAGAAAAACTGACAAAAAGTGGGTTATAAAGATTTTAAGAAGAAAAGAATTGGGTACTTTGGCGTGAGATTGTGTCTTCTCACATCAGAAGCTCCACCTGTAAATTCTCACTGACATGATCACCCAAATGTGAAATGAACAAGGATAATCCCAATTATCAAGACAAAACGCATGGGGGAAAAGCCTATGGGAGCTCAGTTCTATACATCTGTAGGCAAGTGAGGAAAACTGGGAATGAGAGGCGTGGTCTTGACTAGGGGCGAGCACACCAATAGATTGCCAAGCTCAAAACAATCAATATATCCAAATACATATATATATGGAATAACAATTAATGAAAAGAGAGATTGTGAATTCAAAGAATGGTGAGGAAGGGTATATGGGTGGGCTGAAAGAGAGGAAAGAGAAAGGGGAGTATGGCAGACAATCATTTAGTCTCTCTCTCTTTTTTTTGCAAGACAGGATTTCTCTGTGTAGCCAAGGCTGTCCCGGAACTTGTTTGGAGGACCAGGATGAGCTTAAACTTAGTGATCTGTTTGCATCTGCCTCCTAAGTGCTGTGGTTAAAGTCGTGTACCACCCAAATAAAAAAAAAAAAAAAAAAAAAAAAAAAAGATTAAAAAATACCCTAGAAATGCCAGTACACAACGAATACTGGAAAATAGTCTGAAGTTGGTGTGCTGGCTTTTTATTATTTTTCTTTTGACTTTACAAAAATAAGATCCGTTACTTACTATTCCTTCTCAACTTTTGTTATCAAAATATAGATCTTATAACATACAGATTCATTGTGATGAGCATGCTCTTGAAAACAATGTAGTCAGAGATACTAAAGAGGACATGTCTTGGAAAAAAGGCTAGAGCTAGTAAATATCTTCTGTTACTTTATTTGGTATCTAACAGGTTATTTATGAGTTAAATGAGTGGCTAGCCTCTAATAAAAGTTTGTACTATTACTGTTATCAACATTAATATCCCACATTCCATCATACACCATGTGGGAGATGCTCCCTCATCAATTTTGCTCCTTTCTAATGCCTTTTGATTTGCTCTTAAAATTATATTAATACGTTCATTAAAAATACATTCCCAAAGCAGTTTTTAATAACATTGATGTTTGATCTAGATAGATGTATGTATTATTTTGAAGGTAATAGTACTTTTACGTTTTTCTGTTTTTGTTTCAATCATAACTATTTCACAAAACTATAATATAGGCTGAGCATAAACATTGTATTATAGATAATAGAAAATAAATTAATTGAAAATTTTATTCCAAATATAATACATCAATTAATAAATATATAGTTAAATGAGACGCAGTCTGTGGTAGAAACACAGAGTTGTCTTCATAAAGTTTAGCCTTAAATATCTGTGAATACATAGACAAGGAATATATAATATATACGTAATATAATATACATATATATAAAAGAATATACTCATCAATTCTTTAGAAAAAAAATTCTATTTTTTTCACAATGAATTCTGAAATCTAACACATTGATTTTTATGGGCAATCTACAAATTTGGATAATGTACCAGAGTTTATGTTACATGTCTTTTATATGTTTTTCAAAATTAGGGGCACAATATTAAAATATATTTTAGCAAATGATTTTATGAATAGCACAACTAACGTAATTCAAATTGATGTTCTTATAGTAGCTGATCTTAGTCTCTGCTAAAATACCCAGCATCAAGAGGAAACGATGGCTTACAGGATAGAACCTAAAATATTCCTTTACATCTGTGATGAAGCTTTGTGCTTTTATTTTCCCACAAAGTAATATTTTCCCTTTCAATTGAATTAAAATGGAACCATTACTCTTTCAGTACTGAGGCCATTGGGCCATATACTTTTACTGTTTGCAGTTTTATACAGAAGTATTCATGAAGATAGTAAAAATCATGTCATTTCTACAGTACTATTTGCTTTACACTGTTTTTCTTAGTTGTCTATTGAAAAGTATTTTCATAGTGTGCGTAAAGATGTATCTGAGCACACGGTGTGATGATGATATTCTTTGAGGAGCTAGTGTATGGACTATGTTTTGTAAAATGAGTGTGATGATTAGCAGGCACTTCCTACCTCTTGGAAAGATGACTGGGGATGATAAATTCAGACATTACTTGCTTAACAATGGCAGCCACAGGTGCTCCAACAAACTTGATTTGATTGCTTTCTGTACAGACTGACATACTGGGGTGAATTCTGTGCTATGGTGATATGTATTCCATATCCTCATTACACCTGCAACAAGTACTGGGCTGGGGCCACGTAGCAACAAGAATGGCTTGGTCTAGATTCAGTTTCAGTTCTGCTCCATGCCTATAGACCCAGGGTCAAGGCCTTTGTTCTTCTGTACCTCTCCTTCTTTAATTTTAATATGAAACCCAAATAGTTACAACCTCAGAATGCTGGTGTTAAAGTTAAACAACTAATGTGTCAAAACTAATGTTTCTCATCGATCATAAACAATGAATAGATTATAGCTATTATGTTTTACTGTAGCGAGATTACGTTGTTCCATTGTAAATAACTGTCCCCACTTATGAGTTTAATAAAAAGTGCTGATTGGCCAAAGGCAGACAGGAAGTGTGGGCGGGGCTACCAGACTAAGTAAACTCTGAGAACAGGAAGAACAGAGCAGAATGCCAGAGAGAAGCCAGAAGAAGCAGAGGACAACTATGCTGCTCTGAGGAAAGGTACCGAGCTGCATGGCTGAACAGGATAAAAGTCATGGGTTAGATTAAGGGTAAAGAGCCAGCAAGTGATATGCCTGGGCCTTAGGCTGATCAGATGAAAACTATTGTAAGCATCTGTGTGTCTTTATGGGTCTGTGGGTCTGTGGGCCTAAACCTTGAGGTTAGGCCCGAAAGTCCTGGACAGAAACCTCGTACTACATTTTACTTTTATGACAGAACTATAAATGATGGTAAGGAAAGAACTCAGATGCTATAGTTGGTGTGTTATGACTGAGTTAATCAGAATCAGGTTACATTTATGCATAAGAGAATCAAGGCAAATTGTCTGAAAAATAACAGGAAACATCTTTTGGTGATCTTTTTCATGTCTTCAAACTGAAGTAACAAGTACAAATTTGAGATGTTGGTGACATGTGTTGTGAAGCTAGGGACAGTGATGGAGATACTGCTGACATAGGGCAGGAACTAGACAGGAGAAAGGGTATGAAGTATTGGCTCATGAACAGGAACCAACACCTCACTGAGAGACACAGGAGATGGAAATGTAATTACTACCACAGCAGAGTTTGGCTCATGATGTGGCAGGCACCAGAAATCCCCACTTTTTGAAGAGATAGTTGTCCTTAGATGTTTTGGTGTCTGTGCTGATTTTGTGGTCTTCCCCAAGCTTACAAAGCAACCCAAGGCACAGATAACCTTTGCTTTCTTATTATTCATGGGTAGTGGCAGTCTGCTCTTACTTGTACAAGTCATCACAGTTTTGTCAGATCTAAGGGAAAGTAACTAGTGGAGTGAGTTGCCTGTTTGGCTTCAAAAGCATCTGCACTGCATGGACTTCTGATATCTTTCTATGGTTTCAGTTTTTGCTTTTCCTACTTTTACTTTTCTGGGATATTTAAAGACAGAAGCATTGCATAATGATGTCACTTGTTAATTTTTAGACGAGGATAACAAACTCACAAGTTGTGAAACACTCCTTTCATTCAGTTTCTTCCAATCAGCTCTTCACATGCTCTGAGCTCATTTTCTCTTGCTTATTAAGAGCAGCTGTGTTTAAGCAGCTGGAGTGTGTTGGCCACTAAATGCAGGCTCTATAGACATTTAATACTACTCGGTGCTTTATCAACCTTTGCAACCTCTAATTTGTTAGACCACAGAACACCCGATCACATTAGGTAATTATTACTTTCCCCCCATTTCTTGGATACAAAAACTGAGTATAAGAAAGATTTGTTTTCTGCTGGTGTTGTCTTTGTTGAAGTATTTGATTAGAAGCCTTGTTGAGGCTTTATCAGTGTGGCTTTCCTGCCATTTCTAGGGCATGCAACCTAAGAGCAGATTTCCTGTTTCATATACCTCTTAAAGTCTTTCTTTACTTCCATATTTCCCAAACGAATATCACAATAGTTGTTTTAGAAATATCTGGTGGGGCTCTTTGTATTGTAGCCTACTAGTTACACAAAAATGAATAAAAATAGAGTTTTTCACTGTAGTTCTGGCTGTGAAATGTTATTAATGATATATAAAGATTTTCTTCGTATTTAAGAAATTATTTATTTATTTTGCATACAAAACACAGAGTCACCACTTATCCCTCCTCCAGCTTTAATCTAGCTTCCCCAAGACTCACCCACCATCACCTTCTTTGAAAAGGTAAGGCCTCCTATGGCGAGTCAGAAATCCTGGTATATCCAGGTGAGGCATGTCCAGGTCCCTTCCCCTCTTTATCAAGGCTGTGAAATATATCTCTTCATATGTAATGGGCTCCCAATAAGCCAGTTCATGCACCAGGGATAGATCTTGTTCTCACTGCCAGGGACCCTTCTAACAGACCAAGCTATACAAATATTTCCCCTATGCAGACGGCCTAGTCTGGTCCTACGTAGCCTCTACATCTGTAGGTCTAAAGTTCATAAGTTCCCACTATCTTGGGTCTGTTGTCTGTAAATTTCCCCATCTTGATCTTGACACCCTCTCCCTTGCTCAAACAATCCATATTTCCTCTCTTCAACTAGATTTTAGAGCTCAGCCTGATGCTTGGCTGTGGATGTTTTCATCTGCTACTATCAGTTACTAGATGAAGGCTCTATAATGACAGGGTGTTCGCCAAACTGATTACCAGAGTATTCCAACTCAAGAACCTTCACCAGTGTTGTTAGTGGTCTAATCTGGGGTCATCCTTATGGATTTCTCAGAGCTTTCATAGCACCAAGTTTCTTCCTAAGTCCATGATGCACTCCTCTATAAAAATATTTCTTTCATTGCTTACCCGACCAGCTAGACCGTTTTGTTTCCACGTGTTCTCATCCCCCATTCCCTCCCATGTACTGCCCCCTTCCCCTGCAGTTTTGTCAGTCGATCTTATCTATTTCCGCTTCCTAAGGAGTTCCATATGTACCTCTTAGGGTTCTCCTTGTTAGCTAGCTTCTCTGGAGCTGTGGATTGTATTCTGTTTATCTTTTGCTTTACATGTACTATTTACTTACGAGTTAGTACATGCCATGTTTGTCTTTCTTAGTCTACTTTGCCTCATTCAGGATGATATTTTCTAGTTCTTTCCATTTGCCTGCAAGTTTCATGATGTCATTTTTAACTTCTGAACAATACTCCCTTGTGTATATTTACCATATTTTTTTTTTTTTATCAATTCTTTGGTTGAGAGACATACCAGTTGTTTCCAGGTTCTGGCTCTTATGAGCATAGCTGAACAACTGTCTTTGTGGTATGATTGAACATCCCTTGGGTATATGCCCATGAGTGGTATCACTGGATCTTGATGTAGATTGATTCTCAATTTTCTGAGGGGTCACCATATTGATTTCCAAAGTGACTGTACAAGTTTATGTTCCCTAAGCCCTTTTCACATCTGTTTTCATTAGATCAAATGACCCTCTCACATTTGAAGCATTTTTCATCCTATGGACATTAGTAAATGAGACCTATAACATAGACATTCAGTAGTCAGGGTCACATTACTTTCTACATAGACATACTGTGATATTTCTGCACTGAGAAGATAATGCTTTTATCCTTGTAGCATATTTTTGGTGAAATTTACTCAGTACTGCTATAGTCAATATTTAGATGCAGTTGTTAACAAGGCAAAATCTAGAATGATTGCATTTTGTTAAGTTAAGATGATTCATTCTTGGCTAAGTCTTATTTCAATATTTCAAAAGACCTGTGATGAATACTTTGCACTTATATGAGTAAGGGAAGCTGAAAATCCTTAACACTAGTACTTGTGGTACAAAAATAAAATTCCCCAGAACAGCAGTTGGTTGATGACTTTCGTCTATATAGACAGCATGAGGTCCATAAAATCCACATGTGATTTGAAAACTTTTAACTTTAATAACATTGCTTGTGTCATAACTCAGGCAGGCTGGAACATAATCCTCACTATTAGGGCCCCAGCAGTACTGAGTAGCACAGAAAGGAATGGAAATGGGATTCTAGTAGTGGCAACTGTAGCCTGAAACCTTATTGAGTGAGCTAATAACAGCATAGCCAAGAGAACCAGAGAATAGCATCCAGGTATTTGTGACATGTGTTCAGGCCAAGTGAGAGAAGCTTTAAAAAAAATCTGACAATTTTTAGATGAACTCCAGCCATTCCTAGATGCACAACCAATTCTTTCTTGTTTATGATGAGTTTGTTTTTCAAATATTAACCCTTTGTTTGGTTAGGAATGTATTCCAAATAAGTCATTTGGAGAAGAAGAGGAGGAGGAGGAGGAGGGAGAAGAGGAAGATGGAGAGGCGTGTGGGGGATAGCCAAATATGTATATGACTTCAGCCTTAACTGAGTGAAACTACTTGACAGACAAAACCAGACTCCTTAAGGAAATGAAGTGGGATGCAGAGGCCATCTCTGGCTTAAGCAAGTAAAATGGTGTCAGCTCCAGCAGAGAGTCCTACAGACTCTAGGAACCCAGGATCTTTTAAGGCAAGAGTGTTCATTTATTCCTTACCCAGAAAGGTCTTATCAAGCAGTCCTTCCTTAGTGTGTTTGGGATAGGCACAGACGGTAGGTGCAGTTTAGTTCTAAAGAGAAATGCTGTGTATGAAGTCCTCTTATTCCACATATAAGTGCCGAATGATTGATTACAAGTGTTTATACTTCAACAATTGTCAGTTACATCCAATGGTAAAAGTTTTTCTCTAATTTAAATTAGACTCTCTCATGGTAGATATTTTTGATATTTGTTGTTAATTTCTTTTTTTATTTAATTTTTTGACATATCTACCACTGTCACCTTCCCTCTCCTTTTCCCAGACCCCCACAGCTTCCCCATACTCCATCTGCCCATCCATTTCTCAGAGAAGGTAAGGACTCTCAGGGTGAGTCAATGTGATCTAGCATACTCAGTTGAGATAAAACCAAGCCCCTCCCCCAGAGTACAGTGTTCTATAAGGAATGGGATCCAAGAAGCCAGTTCATGCACCAGGAAATATATAAGTATTGTATTTACAACATTGCACTATACCTTCTCTCCCATACAATCCCTCCCATGTCCCTCTGACTCTCTCTCAGATTCATAACTTCTTCCTCAATTACACTTTTACATAAATACACACATGCATACAAATAAACATACATACACATATGTATAAATGAATGCAGTCTGCTGAATCTATGCAATGTTTCCAAGACTTGTGTGTATTTAGTGCTGACTACTGGGGGTAAGAAGCACTACCAGGGAAACTTGTCCCTGGAGAAGAATGATATCCTTCAGTAGCTATTATTATTTTAGTGTTTCCATTTATGTAAATCTTGACATCTCATTCTATCACAGATAAATATTTGGCACAGTTTGAAAAATCATACAAACAATTGCAATACCATGAATATCTGTGTAGATATCTTTTAAAATATTTTAAAGCAAGATGAAACTTGTTTCTAAACCCTTATCCACTAATACCCTAAGTACTAAAAGTTTTAGATTCCTGTATAAAATCTCAATGAAATTCATTTAAAATTCTTTTGCAAAAGTAGAAGTATATATTTTAAATATATTTATTAATTTTAAGGAAAATGAAGTAAAGTTTATAGATTATAGCTGCCTCCTATACTCTTACCGTAAAGACAGTATCTATAAAGATGAATATATAGCATGTTTTATAGTGAGTGATTTCTGGAAAACATCTTTGTCATAATTATTATTTTTTTTTTATAAATTCACATAGATTAATTTTAACTCCATTACATCTTCCCATAAGAAAACTGTTAAATTTGTACACACCTTAAATAATACAACTATCACAGAGTCATGAGCAAAAGTTGTAATAAATGTAAGAGTCATTTGAAAAGGAACAAAGGACATGGACACACATGGGGACACACACACAGTCACACACAGTCACACACACACACACACACACACGCACACACGCACACACGCACACCACACTTTCTTAAAAACAGATGCTAAGAATAAATTCCCCTCTACAGGATATGTTTCATTTGTTTTTCAGACCATTTATTTATTTTATAAGTGCAGACATGTTTACTCATTATTTTTGGAATTTTGACAGTTTTTCTTCATTTTGTTTGTGTACAAATAATGCACTCCCCCAGAAAACTGCCTGATGAATTAGTAATTTTCACTACACAGTGTTTTCTTCAGCTTCTGCATTAAAGCCAAAGACAGTATGGTACAGTCTAGCCTTGAATGACATTCTTTTAGGTCTGTAGTATGAGGCTTCTGGCCCAGACTTTCGAGCCTAGCCCCAAGGTTTGGGACCCACAGACCCACAGTCCCTCATTCCCACAGTCCCACAGAGACACACAGGTGATTTCAATAGTTTTTGGCTGATTAGCCTCAGGCCCAGGCATATAATTTGCTAACTCTGTACCCTTCATCTAACCCATGATTCTTCCTGTTCAGCCATGTGGCTCGGTACCTTTCTTAAGAGCAGCATGGTTGTCCTCGGCTTCCTCTGGCTTCTCTCTGGCATTCTGCTCTGTGCTTCCTGTTCTCAGAGTTTTTAGTCTGGTAGCCCCGCCCACACTTCCTGCCTGCCTTGGCCAATCATTACTTTTTATTAAACCAGTGGGTGGGACAATTATTTACCATGAAACAACACAATACCCCTACATAGGTCATCAAAGTGCACTTTCTTATTTCTTTATTTTTAATTCCAGACACATTGTTACCATAGATCTTTGAGTATTGAAGATTTTGAAGAGGAATTCTTAAGAAGGCATTGTATTATTGCCAGTAGGCATAAATAGCAATTGTTAGTTTTCTGTTACCCATGAATGCTGTTTTCTTAGGAGTAGAAGGATGGTATCATATATGATTGGTTAGGCTTTCTTTCTGGGCTACTTTCTACTGGCTATATACCACTACCAATGGTTCTATAGGATTCTCTTTAAATTCATGGTGAATCCTGATTTTCCTAAAGTAGATGCTTTAATCTGTTTTGAGAAAATACATGATTCAGACAGATATTTCAATTGTGTATTTAAACTAATTTTGATAAAAAATGTGCATAATCTGATATCCATGCTACTTAGTGTATTGATTTGTAGGTAAGCCTTATATATGGCAATGTGGAGAAGAGAATTTTACATGTACTAACTAGACATTTGAAGGCAAGTCCAACCTTTGTTAAAGATCACTTGTATAGTCAACACAAACAAACATATAGGCATGCATACACATTCATACACTTGAGTGAAGAATAAATATACCACATTCTAACAAATAGATTCTTTATTCACTGCATTATGCAAGCTTGTTGATGAAGAAATAAGGAAATAATTTCTTTTTACATAATTATATAACACTGGCCACAAACCCATCTCAGGAGGATGAGGAAATGGATTGTCAAGCAAGAACACATGTTCTGCAAGTGTGAAAGCCAAAGGTCAGCATTCTCAATACCCGCATATAAATCCATAAATTGCTGAAGTATCTACATCTCTAGCACTGGGGGGTGGGGGTAGAGACAGGTACATCAAGGGAATATGCTGACCAGCAATCTAGCTAAAGAGGTAGGACCCAGGTTCAAGGCAATATGGCCAGCTCCTCTGGTCTTAGTACTTATCAACATGGGCACAAACATGTTGACAAAATCCACACCAGAGACAAGGAGTACAAAGACAGACATGGGAGAAAGACATGGAGAAAGATAGAAAATTTATTGCAAACTTTACTGATTGAATTCCTGAATGGTGTCTCAAGCTTTGTAGTAGGGTTGACCCTGCTTTTCCTACATCACAGCCTGTCCATTTGCTAAAATACTTTTTTTTTCTTCTGCTTTTTAATGTGCAGGTGTGGAATAAACACTCTTCACAACTGATGGATGACACTGGGTGTCAAGATATTTTATAAACTCAAGACCTCATGTAAGAGATTGAGAACCAAACCCAGTTAATTCATTTTTTTTTTAAACAAAGTACACCCTGTGTCAAGATTTCCCCATGCTAAGATGCCAGCTGCCAACAAGAGAGGTCCCAGGCTTACCAGATTACTTAGAAGCAGTTATGTACTAAGTTTCTACAATTCCTGCAGTTTTGTAATTTCTTTCATTTGGGATATTGCATTTACCTATTTTGATGGAGATTTTCTTCCAATGAACCAAAGGTATTCTGAAAAACAAATCTATTTTAAAATGAGTTCCCAACTTCAAGTACAGATTAGGTTTTTGCTCTGTGCAGTGGTTAGTAAGAAGACTCCAAAACTTCTCCCAGGAAAACTGTATTACTGTGTAGCACTTGTGTATGCTGATAGCAGAGAGAAGCATTCATTAATTGTCTCTGGCACTGGCTCTGCCAGTTCATTCATCATCATGTAGGCTTCCCTTAATGTGGAATGAGAATAATTTCCAAATCATAGAATGATTCTAGGGATTATTTTTTAAATTGTAAAGTTCAGAAAAATATTAAAGATGCAAAATAATGGCTATCTTCAAAAATCTTTAAAGATGAGAAAAGCATTTTAAATTTTTCGTCCACTGATTTATTTACTTATTTCTTTATTTATGGCATGAGTACCTCAGTAGTATCATGAAATGTTGTACTTTACTTGGCATCTGTGATGTAAGAGGTGCTTTTTATTTTACACTCTGATTGTCATCCCAATAATTCTTTGAAGTTGGGATTTGTACTTTCCACTCCACAGACAACAATGGCTAAAGAAATATCAGCAAGAGTATCTATGTGGAGAGGAGGGATTCAGAATAAGTCAATCTCTTGATCTTTTGATATTCAGCTTAGGGAACAGCAGTTCAGAGGATATGCACATACCCCTGGTGGTAAGTGAGAAAAACTCAGCTTTGAAAATTTTATGGAATTTTTACTGGTTTTCTTTAGACAGACTTACACACCATGTAATCCAACTTGTCCCCTAACATGGAATCCTTCTGCTTCAATTTCCTCGTTTCAAGAATTGCAGCCCCATGTCTGGCTGTAAATACACAACATACTAACATATGGATGTGAAGTTGACAGATGCCTATCTAACCTGGAGCATTCAGTGAGACAGTTGGGATATGAGAAGCCCTGGCAGGTTTGGAATGTTTAGTGCTGTTGTGTGGAGAGAAAGAGAGAGGTAATGAGTTATAGACTCTAATATTTGGACTAGATCATGTTGTTAAGTCTTAAATATCCATAGCTGGTGTTTATATTTGATTTAATGAACATCAGGAATTCACAGTTGGTGCTGTATGCCACTTCTTGACAGAACTGACTCTGAAGCTAGAGTTAGGACCTAAACTAAGCTCAGTAGCCTAGTATACTGAGTATCATACATGAGCCTACCCACCTAAATTCTGCCAGAGCGATATCAGAGCTGTAACTCATGTTTCTGCAGAAGTGATTCAATAAGAGGAACTGGGAAAACTTGAGGCCTTAAGTTCAAGAATATTGAGACATAAGGCAAGCAGTCCTTCTCCAGACATGAGAGGTGTTTCTTATGTTGCTACATCTTGGAAGAACTGCTGCTCACTCACTGTTGAGTAGAAGGATGGAGGCGTTCCCTTGAGGCTTGCACATGAGCATATAAAGGAGGATAAATGACAGAGAAGAGTCTGTAGGAAAATCAAAGTGACCCAAGCTCATAACAGAGAAGAACATGGCAGTAAGAAGTTTAGGTAGGAATCCAGCATTATTTTAGATGGCTGAATTCCTGCAGTATAAGGGGTGGAGAAGAGATAAAGAGACTGATCTCACTTTCACATGGTTCACTCTTTTTTCTTGCGATGCAGAAGCCACTTAGAAACCAACCTTAGGATGTTATTTTGATGAATTGTTACATGCCTTCTGAGGATGTAGGGTGGTATAATTTCTCACATGACAACCATGTGTCAACACTAAGTGTAGAGCACTGGGATGGCAGTGCACATGATGAGCAGAATAAAATGCTCTGTTATTCCCACTGATTTTCACAATACTCTGCACTCTCACACTCTGATCCTCATAAACATGGACATTTAAAGATTGAGAATTTTTCAGCATTTATTAAGATGAATAAATAAAAGGCCAATATTCTAACCTCTAATTCCAGAGCTATTGTTAGGTTTAAACCATAGTTTAAAAGATAAGAACACTATTGCTTTCCATCCACTGTATTAGGCCTCAAAGTAATGACCATTCATTTTTATTTCAGTCAGTGGGAGTACACACGCAGTATTAAACTAGTTTCTTGACCTGTACTGTGAGATAAATGCCCAAAACCCAAAATTTCCTTTACAATGGCATTTAAAGAACAGAGCTTAATGTACATAAAGTGTTGTCTTTTGTTTTTTTTGAGACATATTTTCACCTATCCCAGGCTGTCATATATTTGCTATTCATCTGAGGCTGATTCCTGTGCTTCTACCTACCACGTGCTGGAATTACTGCCTGCATTACTGTGCTTGGGCTCAATACTTTTTTCCTGACTGAATTGCACACATTTAATTGTGTAGGTTGGACTTGAGTCTGTAACTTCCCTGAGAAAAATTACAGAAGACAAATATGAATGCAAATAATAGAAAGGCTTATAGCAAAATGGGTTGTGCCATAGCATTATTGGTCAGATAACTTTTGGAACCTGTATTCACATCCATAAGAGAAAGAAACTGAAGGAAAAAGTGCTACATCCATTTGAAATATAAACTTATAAGGATATTTGAAGGTATGCATGTTGTAGAGATGGTGGATTAGGACGGAACGAGTAAACTCACAGGTGATCACTTCTGAATGAAATGGTGACCAATATATTTTTTCTGAAAATGAGAAAATTGAATATTAATTATCAAGACACTAAGATCAAAGTATTTCCTTATGAATATGCTCATAAAACAAATATCATGCAAAACCATCTATAATCAAATTAGCCTGCTCTTTGGACACTTTCTCAAAGAATGGTTAATACACCAATTATCTAGTAGACTGACAGATGGGCATTCTCATCCATTTGGAAATATTTACGTCAATATTTGCAGACTGGTAGTTGATAGCGTACTGATATTCCCCTGTCTTTCAGTTTAATTGAGATTATTTTTTTCTTTCTCCAAAAAGCAAAGTCCAAAGCATGTTTATACTTCAAAAAATAATCTCAATATTCTTATTCCTCTTTCTTTTTTGTTTCTACCAGCAAATTTTTCATCTCTGGCAAATTTCTGTGGAATGAAAAACAAAATACTAGGTATGTGATATGCCCATCATCAGACAGTCAGATAGAAAACTGCAGTTCAGAGAAAGGAGCACAGCCAATCAATACCACCTGTAATGGAACTCTCTGCTAATACGAACATACAAGCATTCAGGAGTCATGTGCTCTTCCATAATGGAGAGTGATTTCAGTGACTGAACAGTCAGCCAAGGTAAATGGATTTCTAAAATGATAACAGAAAAAGAAATAAGAGGAAGGTTTAAAACAACAAGGCTGAAATCAATGTGTATAAAAATCACCATTTATGTCTTTCCCTCTATTTTAATATCTAAAAAACAAGTAGGCTCCTTGGCTTTCCATTCATTTAAGGCTTTGTTATTAGGAAAGTGAAAGATATTAAAATAGTATTTCTACTATTAAAAAATATTTGTTGAACATCTAATGTGTAGAAAGAACTGATTTATTCTAGGCAAACACGCATATGTGACAATATTTAATCTTTTGCCATATCTAAGTAAAATAATATGGCTGTGGTTGACTGTGAGTGAAAGGAGAAAATGTCAACGTTTAGACAGAGGATTTAGGTATAAACTTCTTCTCAGATAAATTAAATTCTAATAATAGAGAATTCCTAAATTATATACACATATATGCATGTATAGTATGTATATTATACTATAAGCATGCTACAAAGTCTTTGGACAGAGAGGTATTAAGTAATTAAATAATTACAATCCAAAGTTTTCCTTATGTCCCAAACTATATCCTATAGTGTTGGTTTTCTACATAAATACACATGTAACCCTGGGCAAATGCATTCATGCATGCAGAAAAGACAGGGTTTCCAAGTGTAAAATTATGGAGATAAAGGTGACATTTTATTTTTAATTTTTAGTGCTTCATAGCTTTCATATAGGCTCAATCGGATTTGAATTTGAGCCACTGAAACTATAAGAGAGGGTGGAGAGTTGGCTCAGTAGCTAACAGTAAACACTGCATTTGCTGGGGACCTAAGTTTACTTTCCTGCCCTCCCTGTCATGTGGGTCACAAACACCTGTCACTCCAAAACAGATAGTCTGACATCTTACTTCAGAAAGCACCATTACTCAGATAAACAAACCTTTACAGACACACAAACAATTAAAAACAAAATAACAATTTAAATGTAATAAAATCCTTAGACTTTCTAGATATTATAGTTAAGATTTCTACCAAATAATTATATAAATTACTTACTTTCTAGCAGGAGAGTCTTGTGGAACAGAGTAGAATATACTTGTTAATTTTTCAAACATCTTTAGATTTTATTATTCGAATTTTAATATAAAGTTAGGTATTTGGTAACAAAAAACCTTCATACTGATACTTGGGAGCAATAGGAAAACAATGCATGCTATTCTTATATTCTTTGCCATGGTTAAATTCATATTAGATAACGATAATTAATAGCTGCTGAAGAGGTGTCTGTAGTTGCAAGCGTCAAGTGGTGAAGTGGCACAGTGCATGCTGTGAGAGAGGTGAGGTTTCACACTTTAAAATATGGCAACTAGGGATGACAGCATTTATGATGATGGCATTTGAATAAGAATCTGAGTGAAGTCAGGGAGTCAGCCAAAAGCCACCTGAAAAAGTCAATTCAAAAGTGTAAAGACCTGAAGCAATAGCTTCCACAGTGAGCTGAAGTATACGAAGGGGGTAAATAACCTTCTGCAAAAGTCAAGGTTAGAAATGATAAGCTTTTGTGCAGTGTAAGGGCTCTTGTAGAAATCTAGCTGTCACTTTAGATTAAAACTAAGACCTAGGTGGATGGGTCAGTGAGTAACCTGAGTTCTAATCTCTAGAATTTATGAAAAGTTGGGCTCCATAATACATCCATAATGCCAAGGTTCATATGACAAGATTGCAGAAACACATAGAATACCCAGAGTCTCCCAAGCTAGCTGAACTATTGTACAGCATGGCAACCAGCGAGGAGACAGGGTCTTAAACAAAATGTGAGGAGATGACTGACACCTGGGTGGCACCTGCAGTTCCCCTGACCTTCGTGCTCATTGTAGGCTGAGAAGAACATTCAATTAGTTACACATAAATGCACAGATGTTAGACATCACACACACACACACACACACACACACACACACACACACACACACACACACACACACACACACACACACACACACCACAATACTCTCAAAGGAACAAGAGGGTGAGGAGAAGCAGTCACCCATCACTGGCAGATTTTTCTGATTGAGTTGAATGTGATCTAATATTTTGTCTCTCTGTTTTTATTTTCTTTCAATTTTTAAAATCAACAGATTAAAATTTACATTTAGGGGGCTAGGTATATAGGACAGCTGAGTGTCAGTAAATATTTAGATACTGAGGGCTGGGATTAATAGTGGGAAAAAAGTGTGAATATGATAGAATCCGAAATAACCTGAGTATATCATCCCAGACACTGAAAGATGTAACTGTAACTTGCTGAGAAGAGAAGGACTGTAATATTTTTGATGTTGTTGCTATTGAAAAATCCTGAGTCTATAGATAGCTCCCTCAGCTAGTCTGGAATTCAGTGGAGTCTCTGAAGATGAAGAGAAAGGTAGCTGTCATAGGCAAAGGAGGTTCTTAAGAAGGGTGTCTTTCATACAATGAAAACAGGATCAGTTGCTGATACTGGAAACTTGATAATGGTAGGGCCAGATCCAAAAGAAACTGATGTGGAATGACGTTAGAAGAAGGAAGTTAATTACAAGTGCTATTCTTGAACTATTACTTTAGCTTAATTTAAAAATAAAACCCAAATAACAATGAATTATACTTTCTTATTGGGAAAGCAATGAAATCTGGTACATTGTGTAAATACTACTTTTACTGATGTTATACTGGGAATGTTTCTTCCTCCTCCTTGTCCCATGTATAATTTTCTCTTATTTTTTCTCACAAATAGTCAAGATAGGGAATAATAAGGATGGACAAAGTAAAATTTATTTGTACCACTGTATAATCATTCTATTGATGTATAGACATTTGTTTTAGAAATATGATTTTAAAAGCTGGAGGGATGGCTTAGTGATTAAGGGCATTTATTACTCTTATAGAAGACATTGGTTTTATTCCCTTGCATCCACCCACATGGTAGCCCATGGGGATCTGAAATTTTCTTTTGATCTCCACAGGGAACAATCCCACAGGTTCCTTTCATAAACATTCATGAAAAACAGCCACACACAAAATAAAGTGAATAATTATACTTGAATTTTTTGAAGTTTTTGATATGTTTTATGAGATATCAAAGGATAGATATGAATATTTTTAAAGTCTTTGGAGATCCAGTCCTAGGCCTTTATCCATTATTGTTTTTGTAAGGGGCTTTAATTCTTGTGTAGTAACAGGGAATAAAATTATGGAAATCTCTAATCATGCAGAGACCCCTTCCTAAAAGATTAATATCATTGAGAAAAATGTTAAAGTATGCTAGAGGCATTATTTGCAAAATTAAGAAAACTTTAGATGTACCATGCAGACTCAGAACATAAACATGCACATGTGAAGGTGTGAGAAGCAGAAACATCAAGACTGTTCAGCTGAGCTGAACATCAGACATGATTTCAGCTGCATCTAGAAGAGATGTTTCGATAAAACAGAAATGCACAGGAAGCAAATGTGTTTATCCCCAGGCAAAGAGCAAGCTCAGTGTTTTCTGATGCAGTAATCAGAAATCACTATAAGTTAAATGCTGGCGTGTGATAAAGGTAAAAAGAAAAGCTGCTACCTAAGCAAACCAAAGCAGTGTTCCCCCCCACACACCATCTTAATAACAGAGTTTAAACTTTGGGCACACTAGGTTAGTCTTCTATTACTGTATGGCTCAGCCTTTTTATTACATTCTATTTTGAAACAGAATTTTCCCAACTTACCCAGTTTGCCTTTAACTCACTGGTTAGCCAAAAGGGCCTTGAACTTCTTAGTTTACCTGCCTCATCCTTTGTTGCAGTGGTTAGGATTACCAGCCTGTACCATCATCATCTTGGTAGTTAAGAAAAAATTTCTAGATTTTGAAATATTTTTAAATAAATATATTTGTATGTTATTTTGAGTATATTTGTGCACTACATGTATTTTTTGGCCCTACAGAATTAGAAAAGTATATAAGATCACTTGCATCTATAGATATAGTTGGTTGTGAGCTACTATATGGATGCTGAAAATTGCGCTTGGGTCTTTTGCAAGAGGAACAAGTACTTTTCATCTCTGAGCCATCTCTCCAAGACCCAAAGTAATTTTTTTTGATCAGAAACAATATTTACTTCTAGACTAAGTTGTTACAATATATTTTGGAAGGTATTATATTGTGCCTCATTTATAAGATATTGTATCTTATGACATTGGAAGTATACTTTTCAATCAATTAATAGCTTATTACTTCAAAAATACTTTATATAAATAGGTGATAAACAATATCTGCCTAGAAAGTAACCGGGTTGGTTTGCTTCCTTGATGGTTCAGCAGGTTCTATCTGGCATAATACCATAACTCAGCTCAAGTGGTAAAAAAAAATCTGAGGAATTTTCAGTTACCCTCTTCATGTGTAGCAAAAGCTTTCTCTAAACTATAAATACAACAAGGGAGTACCTTTTTTATACATTATTTGGTTATCAAAATGAGATTACTCAAGACAGAGTCAGATATAACTTGTAATAGAAAGAAAACTTTTTGTAGGAGGTTTCTGGCCTGGACTTTCGGGCCTAACCTCAAGGTTTAGGTCCACAGACCCACAGACCCGCAGAGACACACAGATGCTTACAATGGTTTTAGGTTGATTAGCCTAAGGCTCAGGCATATCACTCTCTACCCTTCATCTAACCCATGTCTCATCCTGTTCAGTCATGGGGCTCGGTACCTTTCTTTAGAGCAGCATAGTTGTCCTCTGCTTCTTCTGGCTTCTCTCTGGCATTCTGCTCTGTGCCTCCTGTTCTCAGAGTTTTCTTAGTCTGGTAGCCCCGCACACACTTCCTGCCTGCCTTTGGCCAATCAGCACTTTTTATTAAACCAGTGGGTGGGATAGTTATTTACAATGACACAACACAATCTCCCACAAAAACTCTCGTTCCTTTCAGTATTGTTTATGTTATTTCAGGAATTCTTATTTACTACTCAATGCAGGACAGTGTCTACTTACAAAACTATAGAACTATGAAGAATATGGTGATGTAGAAACTGGTTCTCAAAGTGTTTCATAATAGTGAGTTTAAACTGGAAAATGAAACCCAGTGAATGATTCATATATTGACTTAAGAGACATCTGAGAATTATGGAGATTGTGTTTTTCCTTCAGCTACGTCTGTTCTGATGGTTTGTTTACAGCTGCAGTACATACAGATTTAAGTCTTGTGCACATTATTTTAAGTATAAGTGACTTGGTAGTGGATTTGTATTCACAGAGCATGATTTTGTATTCTAGATGCTACTGATTTGAAGATTATTAGCATACAGATGTAGGTTCACAAGCATACGTTGTTACTCGTATTTATAGTCATAGTCATGGGGAAACAAAAATTTATATTCACAAAGAATTTCTTAGTGGAGAAAAAAATAATGTAAAACCTTGAAGCCTTGGCATACAATAATTTCAGACATATTTTGTAAAATCAGCATTACTAGAGCATGAACGCCTAAGATTGTGAGTCATAATCAAAAGAGGTGCGGGGTTGGGAAACGTGCTGATGGGCAGTTTAGAGTTACAGTTGGAACATGTTGAGACTATAAGAAGGATTTAGAAGAAACAGCACAGAGCAAGAAATTCAATATGTATTGGGAAATTCATGAGTTCTCCTGAAAGGTCAGAAATAGTTTGAAAATAGGAGCTGTAAGTCAGTCTGTGGTTTTTCAACAAAATGCCAAAGATGGAATGATCTAAACAACAGACACATTTATCTTCCCTCAGTCATTGAGGTCAGAAGTCAGTCAGAGAATCAGCATGGTCAGTTTCTGGCAAGAGCTGTCTTGAAAGATTTTAGACAGCTACTATTTGGCTTTATGTGCACATAGACTTTTCTATACTTGTGTGGTGTGTAGGGGCAACAGAGGAGGAGATGGAGATTATGAATGGATGAAGAGAATGTGAGAACATGAACTCTTCATTATCTCTGCTTACAACACAAATCTTATAATGTCAGAAATTCATGTTAAATGTTGCCTCAGTCTCAGTTGGAATTTTGTGTAGACTCTACTGGTAGGAGGCATTGGCTACCAACATGTAATTTGGTAGGAAGGGCACAGCTCATTTCCACAGAAATAGCTAGAGCCCTTAAGTAGGAAAATCATGGATGCTTTAGGAACAAGACTCTAAACAGAGTATTTTTATAGTCCTTTATGATGAGGGCTCAATGATAAAGGATGAAAAATGCTGCTGTATCTGGATTTTCAAAAGTCATCCTGAGAAAGGTCCTTCCAGATTGAAAAAATGTAAATACCTCTCAATAAACACATGGCTTCATTTAACAAAGCAAACAAGAATATTGGCCAAAAGCCTCCAGCACAAACTTTTTTAAAAACTATGGGAATAAAACATAGAGTTACAACAGTACAGGCACTATTTAAGAAAAAAAATTAAATTTCTAAGGATTTGCAAGCTTTCTGATAGCGATTCTTCTCTATTAATCATCTTCTCTTTTGTTCCATAATAGTATGAAAGTGATTGGCTTTCTGAATAGTGTCTAAAGTTCAGTATTTTTTCCACTATACAGAAAAAATATTTTGCAATCCTGTACACAGGTTCATCCATGGACCAGTTAGAGCTCAGTGCACCTAGCATATAAGTGGGGAACTCCAGCCAGTTTGCTTCTTGCTATTTAGTCTGACTCACCTCATGCTCTGAGGACAGCTCTTTCACTAATGACTTTGGGGGAAAAGTGCAAACACACACACACATGCATACACACACGCACACATGCACACACACACACACACACACACACACACAAATCAACAGCAACCAAAAAATTTGAAGCTCCCAATTCCTCAGCTATTTGGCCAAACAGGGCCATTAGAAACTCCCAGAAGATGCCTTGAAGAAGGAGATAATCCACAGGAATTAGAAACAATTCTCTTCTATTGCTAGGAACCTAAAGGACCTGGTCATATAGAGAGCTGAGGAGCAATCTCGATAGGAGTTCTGCAAACTTTAGTTTCTTATCACATGTTGATCTTGAAACTTCGAAGACATAAGAATCAAATACTATGAGGGAGTTTTGAAAAGGCTAGTTTTGAAGGCAGGTCTCTAAGACATAGAAAAGTTTCTCTTCGAAGGCAGAATAATTTTTTGGCTCAAATATATTACAAAATGCCTTTCTAATCACTTGTTCCTCATTATGGAACAAAGACGTTACTAGCTATACATAATAAAGAATTTCAAAATGGTTCAGTATTCCAGGGAACCATGAAGCACAGAACAGTGACAACAAAGATAAAAATTTTAGTTCCTAAATTGTCCAGTTTCTACTATAAAAAGGCAATCTACAAAGGAGCAGAAAAGAATGTATTATGCATTAGTTTGAACAATTAGCTGAGAGAAAGTTTCTCCAAGGAAACTCAGATAGTGTGCTTGCAAGTCAAGGACTTCATATTAGCCATTATAAATACATTATCAATCTAAAGGGAATTTACTTAATACGCTAAATGGAAGTATCAAGATACTGTGTTTAAGAGTTACTAATGTTGTTGCTGTGACAAAATGCCCTATGAAGGCAATTTATGGAGGAATGATTTATTTTTCTCATAGTTCATGAGTACAGATCCTCACAATGGTGAAATCCTCGTAGTTGGAACTCGAGGCATCTGGTCACACTTAATCTCCATGGATGCTGCTGCTGTACCTTCTTCTTTATTCAGTTTGACGGCAAAGCATACATGGTGCTGCCTGCATGTAGGGTGTGTAGGCTCCTGCTGGTTACTATAACCTAGAAAACCCTTCATGGACACACCCACTGATTTGTTTCTTTGATAACTGTGCATCCTTTCAAGTTAAGAATCAAGACTGGCTATCACACTACCACATAGAAGAGAAGACCAATAGATGTAAGTTTATTTTTAAGTCACGTGTATAAATAAATGTTTTGCCCATGTTTATGTCTGTGAACCACTTGACGACAAGTAAAATCCTGGAAAAGGCCCCAGCTTCCCTAAAACCTGAGTTACAGACAGCCATTAGCTTCCATGAGGGTACTGAAAATTGAATCTGGGTCCTCTGCAAGAGCAAAAAGTATTTTAACTGTAAAGCCACCCCTCGAGCTTCTAGATACAACAATTAAAATACACTATGAAGTAATTTTGAAGTTGAAAGTGTAACAGCTAAGATGAAAATATTAATAAAGTATTTCAAGAGTCGACCTCGTACAGGATAACACACATGTTCTAAATGCAGGTGAGATGAGTTTGCCTGGTACAGGAAATAATGCACATATACTAAATGTAGTTGAGGCAAGGGTTTTTTTTTGTTGTTTTTTCTCATCTGAGGAAAGAAGAAATGGAAATAAGAATTAACAGAGGTTCAAAGAATATCAGATGAGGCATCTTAGCTATTTCAAGATACGTACTGGAAGTCTAAAAGGATAGCAGACACACAGAATATATGAAGAAAAGATCCCCATGTCAGATTTGATGAAAAATATTAATCTGCATATACAAAGCAACCATGAATACAAGCACAGGGCAATCAAATTGCCAAAAGACAGAAAGTGTTTGCTTGTATTATTATTTTTGTTTCTTAGTTTTTGTTTTATGTCTAAAGGTGTTGTTTGAAGGTACAGTTGCACATGCTTGCAATGTTCACAAAGACCAGAAGAGGGAAGTGAATCCTCTGGGACTTTTGTTTCAGATTGTTGTAAGCCTGTGGGTGATGAGAATTAAACCATATCTCTCTGGTAAGAGCATTGGGTATTCTTATCCACTAAACTAGTTCCAGCACAGGAAAAAAAAAAAAAAAAAAAACTTCCAAAACATCATGGGAAAACATTGCCATTACAGAACTTCCTCAGATACGGGGAATCCCTGTTATATTTACAGTCTATTTAACTAGGGAAAAATAAGACCAGATACAGTGATGGCTTCAAAGTCAGAAGGAAAATACCATTGTTAACTGAGAATTTTATATACAACCAAATTAATGCATTAAAATTTAAGAAAAGGTAAGAAATTTAAGATAAGCAAATTGAAGAAATTGTCAATAGCAGATATGTGAACAAAAATGCCATTCAATAGAGAATTGCACAGATGGGCATTGGACGGAGACTAAATTTCCATGAATAAACAAAAGAATACATTAAAAAAGTAATTCTGCATGCAAAAATATAGCCTAAGAGTGTTTTTATTTATAAGTCAGCATTTAAAGTGTATCATTTTAAACTCCAAATACCTGAAATCAAAAGAAATATATATTTTTAAATTTGCTCAGCATGTCAAACAAACATGGCTGGAATAAACCAAAAATAAGAAGAAAAAGAAAAATAAATTTTAGTGTAGAAATGAATGGTGAGAAGAATAGAATAAAGACAAAAAAAGATGAAAAAGAAAGCAAAGCACTGTAGTGTTAAACACAGATTATGAAGAATGGGCGCTCTACAACCTTCATAGACACAAGGAATAGTATATGTATGCAACTGCATTGGTATGTTTCATTACCATAGCAAATATCTACAAAGTCTGTGTCACGCTAAAGAACTTAATTTTTCACTGTTATTTTGTTCAAAAGAAAGACTGAAATGGGACTCATTACATCCACACCTGGTAGTGCCTACTTCATAAACTGTGAGCTTAGGGTGTGGAAACATCCTTGCTCTCTATCTTCTAGGCTGCTCCATTTTTTTTGCCTGTCTCTCCACCTTCACACTTAGAAATAGCTGGAGGAGTCAGAGGTGGCATGAGGGTACCTCCTCTTGCTCTTCAGATATGATTCCTTCTCCTTATATTGGACTCACCTAAATAATACGTCTGACTCTGATTTTAGGCTTGGATAATTTGCTTTTTTTCAGTCAGTTGCTCTGCCCTGTCTTCATTTTTTTTCTCCACAATGCAGGACCTAATGGTTACATTCAGTCCAGCTTCATCACCCAAGAGACTGTCCTTATTTTAAGGTCAAGCAATTAGCAACTTTAATTCCATCTGCCACCGTTAGCCCTCTTTGCCAAGATACAGGTTCCATAGATTGCGATCTGTTATTTTAGAGGCCCATGATTCTGCCTGCCAAAGAAATTATGAATAATGTATGCTAACAAATTAGATAACTTAAACGAAGCAGACATATCCCTAGAAAGATGAACACTGGAAATTATCTCAAAAGGAAGCAGAAAAATTCGAACAGATGCATAAGTTAAAGAGAGTTCATTTACATGAAGAAAATTATTTTAAAACTTCTACAAACAGTTAAGGCATGTATCTCATCAATGGTGTATTACATCAAACTTTCAAGTAGAATTATTAAGAAATCTTTCTATTCTAACCCTATACTCCATGAAATTATTATTAATAAATAGGGCACACTGTAATTAATTCTATTGGCATAACGTAATCATGTTTCCTCAAATCCATATTATTACAAAAAACAAAAGGTATTTCTTATCTTTTACAGTTAAGAATGAAACAATATCTCACAGAAAGTAATAAGATAAAATAAAACACAAAACTAGCAAACCCAATAAAGTACTGCAGAGGAATAAAGACCGGCATGACCAGACAGAGCTCATGAGAACTCCCTTGCTTCACCATCTAAAGTCAATTAATATTGAAGGGGGCAAAAGATGACCATTTCAACAGATTCCGAAAAATTATTGGAGAAATACAAAACATACAAAACCCAGATATAGAAATGAATTTTCTTGGGTCTTGAGAGATGCACACTTGAAAAAGACTCTCACCAGGCCTCTCACAACTACTTGTAACTCCAACGCAAGAACAACATTCAAAACCATCTTCATCTTCTATGAACAGCTCCACTTACATGGGTGCTAAGAATCCCATGAGGGATGGAAAGGAAGAATAAAATTTAAAGACAAAATTATATGTGAGAGCAGAAATTTGATAACTTTATTTCAGGTAAAAATTTTATCTAAAACAGAGATTTTTTTTTCTAATTATGATTAAGTACTAATATTATCCATTTAAGCATATCTAGCTGCCTGGCTTAAATACATAAATTCTTTTCTACCTTCCACGTTTGCATGATGTTACAACCCAAGCCTGAGTTAAGTATTATTTTTAAAAAATGAGAACATGGCCATCAACATAGACTGTGTTAGGATCTTGAACCCAAACATGGACCCTGGCAGCAGCCCAGGCCCAAACATCATTCTGGCTCTGGGTAATAAAGAAGCAACTCGCACCAGCCAGCATCCCACTCCTCACTGATTCCAGCACTTCAGATATGCCTCTGCCTACAAGACATGGGCCACTCTGTCTCTCTCTTTCCCATACCACACCATATTTCTCACCTGGGTAGTGCCTGTCTGCCTGGCACCAAGTACCGGTTTTCTTGTCCACCACAGTCCCTACTCCCAGAGGAGTCACTGTTGAGGGCCCAACATTGATAGTGTAGCAGAAATAAGAAGCATTTGAACCAGACCAGTAACTCTTTGCAATGAACTCTTGCAAGTAAAGATATTTGAATAAACAGGTTTATTGAATGACTGAGTCACACTACTGAAGGCGCAAATCTCTTTTTAATTATACCAATCCAATATTAATTATTTATTGGAATATAAACCAACACTCATGATACAGGTACCAGCTTACATAGGCACCTAAGAGATCAGATTATCCACACTATGGACGATGGATGCCGAACCAGTCTCTCCAGCAGGCAGGAATAAACAGGGTCCCCAAGATCCCAGCAGCCCCTCTTGAATGGGGCTGGCCACTCCCACTTCAGAACCCTGAATAAGTGTCTTCCAACTTTATAAGCTGACACCTGAATCCCAGCACACACTACAGTTTCCATGACAAGACTGGATTGTTCCTTTTCTTTTTCTTTCTTTTTATTACTAAAGCCAGAGGTTTTAAATATATTGAGAAGGCAAAAGGTGTATTGCTTGATGAATTAGAGAATTTATTTTTAAAGGATATATTCTTTTCACTGATTTCTAAAACTTTTAAACACTTGACATTCATTGCAATGTTTTAAATGTTCTTAGCAATATTTTTAGCATTGATGGAATGTATATTAGCTCCTGGCAAAGCCGCAGAGAATAGTACATTCATGTGATATTCTTCTTAAAATGACCATGTATCCATTCAGATTGGAAATACTGTGGTTGTGATTTTTTTGGAATATAGGATCTGACTCTGATTGTTTGAATGGTAAAAATACAAACTTAACATGCTATTATGTAACTACATTCTTAGGAAAAAACTTTCTTAAGTAAACTTTCTTGGAAAGGCAATACAGAAGCTATTTGTGAAAGGGTTTGAATACTTTAGTGTCTAACAGTTCTTAATTTGTTTATAGAGGATGAAAACTAAACAGAATTTACCAAAGCGGTAAGCATTCTTTCACACATTTAAGAATCTTGTTAACGTACTTTTAAACTACAGAAGAATTTTATGTTTATTAATTGTATATTAGTTAGGGTGTGTAACATTCAGTGGTCAATACTCCCCTCTCTGGTGTTAAACACATAAGTGTATTCTAAATAGCCATGTATGGTTATTTACATGGAAATAGCCCCCTTGGACTCATATGTCTAAATGCCTGGCCCATATGGAGTGGAACTATTAGGAGGTATGGCCTCATTGGAGTAGGTGTGGTATTGTTTGAGAAACTGTGTCATCATAGAAGTGAGCTTTAAGTTCTTATATGCTCAAGCTATAGGTAGTGTGGCAGTCTCTGCTGCCTGAAAATCAAGTATAGGACTCTCAGCTCCTTCTCTAGCATCATCTGTCTGTGCATTCACATGCTTCCTACCATGGTAATGGACTAAACCTCTGAAACTGTAAGCCAGCCCCTGTATAAGAGTTGTAGTGGTCATGATGTCTCTTCACTGCCATAAAACTCTAAATAAAATATATATATATATATATATATGTCTTGAGGGATATCATTTTTATGTTTTAAAATGCTCGGTTGATATTTACCTACCTTTACTGGATGGTTTTCACAGTGAGATTGGATTTAACTAACACTTTAGACTTTGAAATAATTTCTTAAAGCAGTAAGTACCACTCCTTCATTTACCTACAAATCTGGGGATGCCAAATAGCTTGAATAAACTTCACTTTTCTTAACAACAGCCTGTGTCAAGTGTCCTACCTACTTCCAAACTCATATGGCATTTCTGATTCTCGGCTTTTCTTCCATCCTTGTATTTTCCTGGAGGAAAGCTTATGAGTTCCTGAGAAATGATAAGCAGCTGAGGCAGGTGAATGGAGCCATTTTTGCCTCCATTCAGTTTTTCATCCCATGAGGATGTGACAGAGTGTATGAATAGGATAAAAAGATGAGGGATTTGTGTTTAAAGGGTTAAAATCTTTAATAATGCAGCCACAAATTGATGAATGAATTCTGCTCTAATACCTGTGACTTCTACCATAGCTTCATTCGTCTGTGAATCACAGAATATCTAGATTATATTGAACACAGTCTTTCTTATGTGCATATTTGAGACTTATTAATTTCCTAATATTAATAAAAGGGTACACTACAGAAGATATTTTTACTTTAGCTCATGAAAAAAAAGAGAGAGAGAGAGAGAGAAGCTCAACAACCTCAGTGTAATTGCCTATTAGTGATTTGTAGGAGATGCTATCATTGAAAATTGTATTACATAACAGGCTTTTCAGATATAGACTTTGGCAAGTGTTTGTGAAATAGTTTGCTTAGTTACTTTGTGAGAACACAAATTTAAATCTAGTTAAAATAAAAAATAGTATGAAATTTTAACATTAGTCATTAAGATTTACTAAGTGCCTAAGATGAGTTAGACACTTTGAAAAACTGTGGATTCTAAAGTGAGCAAGACTCAATCCCATTATTTTTTAGTGTTCCTTTGGCAAAAGTGAAAGGATGAATACAGAATTGAGAAGTAAGAGATCTCCTGGAAGGACCCTAAGAGAGACATTCGTAAACAAGTTTGGAGCATGGGGCAGGTAAAAGGAATTGGCAAAAGAATATGAGGGAACGGGATGGTAGAGTAGGGGGAAGGATGGAAAGGTAGAACAACAAAACAGGTATATTGACAGAGGAAGCCATTGTGGGAGTTAGGAAGACATGTAGTACTAGGGAAACTCCCAGAGATCCATAAGGATGACCCCAGCTAAGACCCCAAGCAATAGTGGAGAGGGTGCCTGAATTTGCCTTTCCCTATAATCAAATTGATGACCACCCTAATATTATCATAGAACCTTTATCCAACAACTGATGTAGAGATTCACAGCTAAGCATTGGGTTGAGTTCCTAATCCATCTGAAGAGAGGAAGGAGAGATTATAAAGTCAAAGGTGTCAAGATCATGATAGGGAAACTACAGAGACAGCTGACTGGAGCTACTGGAAATCACTAACTCTGGACACAAACAGCTAAAGAACCAGCATAGGACCAAACTAGGCCCTCTGAATGTACATGACAGTTGTGTGCCTTGACCAGTTAGTAGGGCCTCTGGTGGTGGGATAAGGGTTTATCTCTAGAGCATGATCTGGCTTTTTGGAACCCATTCTCTTTAGAGGAACACCTGGCTCAGCCTTGATACAGGGGAAAGGGCTTGGTCCCACCTCAACTTGATATCACAGACTTTGCTGATTGCCCATGGGAGGCCTTATCCTCTTTGTGGAGTGGATTAGGGAGAGAAACTGGGGGTAGGGGGTGAGTGGGGGGGGAGGGAAAGGAAGGAGAAGAGAGAGAGAGAGAGAGAGAGAGAGAGAGAGAGAGAGAGAGAGAGAGAGAGAGAGAGAGAGAGAGAGAGAGAAGGGGTGAAGTTGCAGACACTCAGCCAACAGGAAGCTAGCTCTTTTTGGGCTTTGGAGAATTTTCACTGTTGATGTCAGTAAAGACTAATCTCAGTTGGCAATATGACAGTGAGTGAACCAATTGTGACTGGAGAATTTTCTCAAACAAACAAACAAAAAGCATGTTTTACTTTATTTTGGTGTTTGTTCACTGATAATTGATGTGAGAAGGCTCAACCCACTGTGTAGCATGTCATCCCTATGCAGGCAGGCCTGGGCTGAAATAGGAGCAAGCAAGTAACTAGCATTCTTCCATGGTCATTGCTTTAGTAACTGATTCTAGGTTCCTGTCTTGAGTTCCTGTTTTGGTTTATACATGTATGATATAAGTCTCTTGTTCTACATAAGGAATTTACATTTGTTTTTCCATAGGAACAAAGGTGTAATCAGTTCATAGTTGATATCTAGTAAATATTATAACTAACTATGTTCTATTTTAGAAGTGTGAATAATGTTATAACTATGTTCTATTTTAGAAGTGTGAATCTGACTATATACAAATTTAAATAAAGATGAATATATGTACATGTGTGTACATGTATGTGCATGCACCTTCATATGTCTATACTCATTAATTTATGTTTATTGAGATTATATGTTCAAATACAAATATTACTCAAAAAATTCACATTTTTGGTTGATGAATTTTTGTGTCTTTTAAGACTTCACCATTATTGCTTATATTTGCTGTCCTTGATAATGCTTTTGTTTATTAAATTGTACTAGTTCCATAAATTCACATAAAAAAGTAATCTTCATAAAGTCATTTTCTTCATTATCTATGTGTTTCTTTTTTAAATAACCAACAATTCTATGCATACTGATTGAGTATACAAATATGCCATTTGCTATAATAATTTTGTTATCTTGACTACAGTATTCTCCATTTCACCATTACATTAGTCCTTCAAAGTACTGAGATTATGTTTTCACTGTCTAGAAATCACTCTGATATATGTGCACTGCATTATGTATTTGAATACTGTCTGCTTATAAAGTGGAATATGATGATTCCAGACAAAATATCAATGAACACTTATTATTTTCAAACTTTTCAGCCTATTTGCTAGATAGTGACATCAAACCTACATATGGCCTCTTTTATATTTTTGCTTTCTCCAACAACCCTCTGCCTGACACTTGTCCTTATTGTTGGCATCATCATCTTCACCATCATCACCATCTACACCAAATGCTCAATGTGTAGAAACATTCAGATTTTCTTTTGCTCCTTACCATGATACAGTTCTTAAATGTCATGAGTTTACCAGAGTTAACATCTAATCTATGAAGACATCTTATGTTTTCAGGCAAATATTGAATGGCTTTAATTGCAAATTGTTTATTTTCCCTTTAAATAAATGTGTATGTTGATACTCATGTGGTATACATTTCAAACTATTTCATATGTCTTAAAATTTGAAGCTTAAATATATTTTGAGGTTTATCATCATCTTTTTGTGGACTCACATTTCTTTATTAATCTCATACTTCCATAATTACCAAAAGTAGTAATGGCTTCATATTAATTCATGGTAGTGAAATTTGTCACATAATTTGTCAAATTTTTATAATAAAGCAAGGCAAAAATATTCATTTAAATATTGAATGTGATGTTAGACCACTGAATAAGTCAAATAATCATTCATCTCAAAAGCTAAAAATCATAATCATCACAGATAAAATATAGACAATTATTTTAAGCTAACTTCTTTCTCTCCATTCCATTCTGTTTGCAAAATAAAATAAATGCGAGAAAGTCATGTTTAATTGTGAATAACTCTAACTTGAACATGTAGTATCCCTTATGACCAAAAAGAATCAGGCCTTCTATTAGTTTTACCTTTTATGTAGCTTGTATCTCATTAAAGTGTCTCTTTTGTATTCTCACTTGCAGAGCATCTAGAGACACTCATGTGATGGTTTTGCTCCCAGGATTTGATCTGTGGTGGGAAAGCACTTCTCACAACTCCCAGCTTCAGAGGTCATTAGTGTGTTGATTTCAAATTCAATGTCTGCTCCTGAATTCATAGATGACCAACCCTTTTTATAATACATAAACCAAGCAAGATCAGTAACAACAAATCAAAAACAAAGAATAGGCAGCATAACTCTTTGTTGTATGAGAAACTGGCTTACTGAGAAAGGCTCTAGACTACAGAGAGCAGTGATTGATATGTTTAACAAACGCACTCAATAAAGACTGAATTTTGTTATTTAGGAAATATATTTTATTGTAATTGATAGACTATGACTATATACTTGAAGGATGCAAATTATACATTTTAGATCAGAAAAGTGAGTTGGGAGATTACAATTCATCCTGTTAATAGATCTGTAAAAATGAAAAGGCTTCAAACACAGATATCTGATAGCTTATTTTTGTCACTGATGGATAGTAACCCCTGTATTTGCTCCTTAACATCCTCTCTAGTCTTTGTATTTTAAATGTGTGGAACTTTTCTATTTTAATTCTTTTGAGTATGTTTAGTCCCACAATTTTTGCAAACCATTGTCAGTTCTTCAAGATATTATTTAGGCATAACAGGCAGTGTGGCTAAAAAAATTCACGCCAAATATAATAACCATTACATTCAATCAGATTTTATAAAGTTAATCATGTTTGTTTACAAGCTTCTTTTTCTTTAAAGTCTTTGTATATTAACATACTTTTGGACTGCTGCAGAAACAGATAATCAGATGATGCCCTGACACTTTCATAGAAATTTCAGTGGATGAAAGCTTTTCACTATTCCCTTTGTAGACTGATATTTAAGTGCTTAATCTCCTAGATAGTATCTTTCAAACACCTTTCTCTTTATGATTTACAGATTTCTGTGGAGTCTGGTAAGTAGATTAGATGATTTATGACCTCAGCTGTAGCAGAGTACATAGTAAATGCAAGATATTTTGAGCCATTTGAAAAATTCATTTGGAGTGGCAAAACCAAGGATCATTAACTTATTAACTAGGAGGAAAACTAAGAAATTAATGATGTCCCTGCTAGGAAGTTGTCTCAGATCCTCTTGTTTGGATCATAGCTCTGTCAGTGAGTCTCTTAGGTCAGACTACTAAGAATATAACTACCTGTCTCCTTTATTCAGAATTAGTTTTGACATCCCAATTTAAATCTTAAGGGAATAATAGTATATCATAATCACTCAGGAGGTAATGTACATTTTATTTTTAGCAATTATTAATAAAGTCTTATTCTTCTTAATTGAAATTTTATATATATATATATTTGGTTACATGTGAGGATATGTTTCATATGTAATAAAAATCCAGTCTGAAATATCAGAAGAATCTACCCACAGTCACTCCAGGAGGTTCAGAGAGTGGTGATTTACACCTTTAATCCCAGCACAGGGAATATCCAGGCATGGTGACCTACACACTTAATGCCAGCAAATCTTAAGTGTTGCACAAATAAAGGAAACTCAGAGCCAGATCTCTGGGAAAGGCTGAGATATCAAAGAGAGGAAACACCACAGTCAGATCTCACCCAGCTGTCTTCCAGCTTCCTCAGTCTCACTCCTTGTGGCTTCTACTGCCTCATCTGTCTTTCTATGCCTGCCTTAAATACCCTCTTCACCATGTTGTTTGGCACCCAGGTTAAAATTATAGGTGTGCCACTGCTTGCCTGGGAGCCTGGAACTCCCTCTGTAAACTAAACTGGTCTCAAACCCAGATTTGCTGGGATTAAGATTGTAGGTCATAACTCCTGGATATTCCCTGTCCTTGGATTAAAGATGTAAATCACCACTCTCTGAAACTCATAGATTGACTGTGGGTAGATCCCTTTGATATTTCAGACTGGTTTTTATTAAATATGAAAAATTTCCCTTCAGCTATAGATAGTAATTTCTATTTTTTCATCAATATGAACTTATTGTATGTTTAAATGTGAAAGGTTTTTCAGACTCAGATTTAAACAATTGGCTCTCAACTGGTGCTGATGGTGTTAGTGTTTGTGGAATTTGGGGACAAGAGATATGACTGGTAAAGAAGCGTGGCAGGCAGGAGGAATGGTTGACGAAGGTGTATCACTGGAGACAGGCTTCCATGGTTATAGCCCCACCCCTTTAGCTACAGCTCTTTGATTCTCTTATCTAATTTATTGTGTTTAGCAAGAACATTCTGGATTCACCACTGCTGTACTGAGCCAAAACAAATTCTTTGTCCTTTAGGTTGATTCTCTCAGGTATCTGTCAATGCAATTAAATAAATAAATAAATAAATAAATAAATAAATAAATAAATAAATAAATAAATAAATAAATGCTAAAACACAAAAAATGTTGTATTTCCCACTAAGGAATAATTTTTATTGCTACCCTGTTTACAGTACAATGTGATCTTAAGGCAATGAAAATTTTGATTAAATTTTCCCAAAAATGGTAAAAATTACTACACTAAAGGAAAGCAAAAATAATATTGAATAGGCTGGCTCTAAGCAACTTTGCCTTTCACCATTTGGAAACGGGCTAATTAAATTTTTCCCAGTGATTTTACAGAACATAAAGTAGTTTGAAAAGTCTGTTTAATTGCAACACTTTTCAGAAATTAACATGAGTTTTCAAGCATATGTCGAAGGCATAATAACAGAAGACACTGTAAGTAGAATATCTCTCTCGAACTTTTAAACAGAAACAAGTTCTCTTCTACAAATTGTGTTTCTCGGTAAAACAATCTTTCCTCCAAACTGCTCACTTTGGTTTGCAGGCATAGAACATAGAACACAAGGGCTACTTTGAAACTACACAATCCATTCTGTTAACCAACAGGAGTCGCTTTGGAGAAAATAACTCTTTCTTCTTATACTTTTTCTTTTCTTCTTTTTTTTGTCTTCCTCCTCCTCCTTGTCATCATTCTCATTCACTTCTTTTTTATTTGTCTTTTTTGCTTGTGTGCTTTTTCAGCTCCACTTCATTAATGAAATGAAATGATGATAATGAGTGGGGGTGTTGGCTGCTTGTAAACCTTCTGTTGTAAAACAGATTTGTAGGTACTCCTTTCTTTTTCTCTTTTAATAAGACAAGTGAGCCTTCTGTAATTCTCCCTTTTAGGGAGAGATAGGTTCAGGCAAGGAAAGATATGAGAAGCCACATCAATAGACAACAACACCCACAAGAAGACTGAAGGGAAGTAGAGTTTAGCTTTACAATGAAGTGGTTTCCAGGGAACCTAAATGCCATAAGAAAACTCAAAGCAGAAATTTATCTATGCTTTCCTGACAACTTGAGAGGTTCCAGGACTATAACTCAACTGTTGAATCAAGTTTCCAAAGCACATAGATGCTGCTTCTGAAGCCTTACTCTGTGTAGGCTGCTGACATGGGAAAAATGAAGAACATAAAGAGGTCCGAAGGCAAGGGAAAGGGGATATTTGTCAGAAAGAAGTCAGGAATAGTAAGAAGTTGAGCATCAGTTCAGAAAGAGTAGATTTAGAAACCAAACAAGGAATGTCTCTAATGTGTCTATTGGGAAGTCACATGAATATCTGGCACTAACAGGGTCTCAATCTGCCACCAGCCTGATTTTATCTCACAGAACATTTTGGTCTTGTGCTTGGGTTTTTCTGGCTCTTAACTTGAATTACTGCTTCCATTTACAGAGATGGATAATGTACTCCAAAGGCCTCTTTGTTACCTCTTTTGAAAAGTCTAAAAATGACTAAAGTTGGTTCTTCTTCCTTGTGTACCTCCAGATATCAATAGAGCTGTTGAGTGGCTTTTCTCTTCAGGCAAGACACACATTCACTTAACCCAGCTCACTCTGGCTGGCTTCACACACACACACACACACACACACACACACACACACACACACACACACACACACACACACACCACACACACACACAAAGAATATGTATATATATATATATATATATATATATATATATATATATATATATATACGGCTTGATAGATATATAAGCATTGGAATCAGTTTCATCTAAATTAGGCAATAAGTGTGGTGACACCCTTTGTCCTAGTAGTGGGAAGAGGAAGGAATGTGGATGATGTCTGTGAATTCAAGTTCAGCCTGAATTTCAGGCTAAGTGGGGACATACAGTGAAACTCTGTATTTAAAGAAGGACAAACCCATAGTATGCCCTTAGATATAAGATAAAGTCATTCTAAACATATCCATTATTTGCTAAATGTTTGTCAGATACTGATCTCAGAAATTGAAAAGTAACAAAAAATTAATTCATTTGGTCATATATTTGGATAGCAGACAATAGGCAAAATCATCAAATATAGTATGTAGAATGCTTTTGGTAAATGTCATGAGAAATGTATCAGTGAGTTGCTATTTTTGGTAATGTCATTAAGGAAAGTCACATCAAGAAAGTGACATATTTTTTAAATAATGAGTGGACAAAACCCGTGCCTCTTGAGGTCAAACTGTTCTTGGATGATTGAGGAATGTGGTTAAGATCTTGTAGACTCACTAGTATAATAGAACAGCCTTAATCAAATACTCTGAAGGAGACCGTATCTGTGGATTGGTACATAGGGGTCATATCTGTAATGCCTTACAGATGATTATTAGCACCCCAACTTTAATACTGAGTATGAGTCCATGATCATAGATGAAAAACGGTTGAAAAAAATGAGTTCATCCTAACCTAAACCTACTCCAGCAAACGGAATATAATTTATCTATTGTAAATATCACCCAAATCTCTCAGCTGCTAGTAAACAACCTTTGCTCTTTATGTTGTGACTATACTTCAGATTTGTAGGTTGTGAGACAGCATTCAGGTAGGATCAACATGAGAAATCATTGTGTCTTAATATGTAATGTTTCTTCAGGATAAATAACTCTTTGATTACTGAATGATTTTCTAAGTCCTACCTTATTGACACCTTTAAAATAATATATTGCAGTATAGGGGAAAAGACTTTTATGCTTTTCTTTCACTTAGTGATCTTGAAATTGAACTTGTCAGTAGAAGACACTAAAGCATGGAAGAAAGTTTCTTTTTTTTCAATTCTGAAATAACTCAATTTAACTCATATCTATTCCAAGAATATCAACATGCATCTTCTGGTAAAAATCTTCTTGAGTTGCACACCCAGTGCAAATATTCTGGTTCCTGGTTTACTGTGGCTTTCCAAGTAGGATGCTATGCACATCTGGTATTCTGCTGTTCTGTTGACTAATGGGCTCTAATGTGCTGTGTTCATCCAGAGCCAATCATAAATGATGTGTACCCTGGGAATGTGTCCTGACTATCACCTGAGCAGTGGTAGATCAAATTAAATGCAAGTAAGCAAGGAAGTGGAACTCTCCACTTGCTGTTCAACTATTGGCATACATGCCTTATGGAGGTCTAGGTGCTAGACTTGAAGAGGTTGCTCCACTCAAACAAGTTGTTCCTTCCTTGGGACTTCTCCCAAGTCTTAGACATTTCTATAATGTTTCACATATATGCAAAATATATTTTGTAAATATTTTGTTTAACATATCTTGATATGGGTAATTATAATATATTGAATAAAGATTATAATATATTTAAACATACTACAGATATCTACTATTTTAGAACATACTTTAAACAGTATACCCATTCCTTAGTAAATAATTCATGTTCATTGTGTGTGTGTGTATGTGGGTGCTCATGCATTTGTGTATGTGTGTTCAAATTATCTCATGATTTCTGACTCTTGTTTGGACCCTGAATGATCAGGTGATGATAGCAGAAGAAATAATCATAAAATTTTAATACATATCACCACATTTAATGCCAGCACTTGGGAGGCAAAAGCAGGCAGATCTCTTGAGTTCGAAGCCACTGGTCTGCAGAGTGACTTGCAGAGCAACCAACAAGTCAAAAAACCAAAAAACCAAAGCCCAAACTAAAAAAAGACACATGATTCATTTTTTAGTAGTCTGAAGAACACAATTTGAATGGTCTAGTCAAAGGATTGGAAATTTCTAGAGATTTCAACAGCGCTTCTACCATGTCAAGTAGAAGACAAGCAGCAACTGATATAAGTAGAGGGTGTTTTGTTTGCAAAATTTTGTGGATCATATAAATGCAAAGGGAAGGTTTAATACAAGGCCACACACATTTGTAAAGCAAATGTTATATACAGAGTCATTTTGACCCTTTCCTTACATACATATGCTTCTTTTATTATAGTAAATGTAGAAGCGGAGAGAATATCAGTTTATCTTTCCATATATGCATACACACATTTGGGGATATGTTTCAAATTTAATAAAACATAGGCTGAAATATCAGAGGGATCCACCACACAGTCAGTCTAGGAGGATCAGACAGTGGTGACTCACTCCTTTAATCTCAGCCACAGGGAAAGACTGGGAGTGGTGACCTGCACTCTTAATTCTAAGAAAATCTGAGTTTGAGGTCATTTTAGTTTACAGAAGGAGTTCCAGGCTCCCAGGAAGGCAGTGGTGGTGCCACATCTTTAGTCTTTAATCTTAACCTGGATATGAAACAACAGAGCAAAGAAGGTATTTAAGGCAGGCATAGAGAGACAAAGCAGGCAGAAGAAGCCAGGAGGAGCGAGGCTGAGGAACCTGGAAGACAGCTGGGTGAGAGCTGAGTGTGGTGTTTACTCTCTGATATCTCAGCCTTTCCCAGAGATCTGGCTCTGAGTTTCCTTCATTCATGCAACAGTAGAATCCGTGGCACACACTTAGTCTCTGCACTTGGGAAGCAGAGGCAAGAGTATCTTTGTGAGTACAAAGCCAGCATGGTCTTCAAAGCAAGTTCTAGGACAGCCAGGACTGTTACACAGAAAACTCTCCCCCCACCCCCCAAAAAAGGACTGGAAGAGATAGCTCTGTCCTTTAATATCTCAACTGGTTTTTATTAATTTTGAAACATATCCCCTCATACATATATGCACTCTTGCACACACACACACACACACACACACACACACACATACAGATTCACTAGATGCTGATATCTATATAAATAGGTAATTGTTTTACAGTTAGAATAGGTGACAATGGTTGAAAGAGGAAAAGTAACACACACACACACACACACACACATACACACACACATATACATGTACACTTTATCCTGATGAGATAAGGGCTATGATGGGGGAATTAGAGTGATATGTTATTGTGTGATATTCCTTAAAGAAATGCAGAGAAACAATGATTCAGATCACAAACGGAACTGGGGGAAGAGTTCAAATATGAATTCTTACATATGTCTAACTCAGTGGATTAGTGAATGCATAGGGTTACTAAGAATACCATCAGTGAGTAGTTACTTGCTGCAATATGAATGATTCGGAAAGTTTATGACCCAGAGAATTACATCACTGGATCACTGTTGTATGACACAACTCCTGTAAGATGTGAAAACAATTCTATTCACCCCAGTCAGATAATTGGTGAGAGATCAAAGTAAAGATATCACCAAAGCTTTTGGGTTGTTCTAAGAAGATGGGTAAGGGATTAATTATGGGAGCAGAAATGACTTACAGACAGTTGCATAACCGAAGCCTAACCCAGCATGGGTGACACATTAAAAAGGCTGAAAACCTAAAGTATGCCTAATAACCTGAAGACAGGTCAATAGGTTTCTTCTAGGCAGCTTGACTGTCCTCTGCTTCTAGGCATTTCTGCAGGCTTCTGCTTCATCTTACCTGAGGTTATCCCTCAATGGTCCTTATAATTATATGTATAATGTGTTCTGTCACTTTCAGGTACTTCCGAAAGCCTACAAATATCTTTCTTCCTGTGCTTAATACTTAAAGATCTTTCCTGCACTCCTTCAAGTGTCTTTTGACCACTTGCATTCATCAGTTGAGAATTTTCTGTTCAGATCTGTACTCCAAGTTTTAATTGGACTACCTGTCATTTTGATATCTAGTTTCTTGAGTTCTTCATATATTTTAGAGATTAGCCCTCTGTCAGACTTAGGGTTGGTGAAGATCTTTGTCCATTCTGTAGGGAAATGCAATCTTACAAATTTCAGAATGGCTGAGATCAGAAATGCAGATAAAAAACCTATGCTGGAAAGGATACAGAGCAAAGGGAATACACTCCTCTATTGCTTATGGGAGTGGAAGTGTGTATATCCACTTTACAAATAAGTATGGAAGTTTCTTAGAAAACTTGGAATTAATCTACTTCATGATCCAGCAATACCACTCTTGAGCACATACCTAAGGGATGCACATTCATAACACAAGGACATTTGGGCAACTATGTTCATAGCAGCATTATTTATAATAGTTAAAACCTGAAAACAACCTGTATGCCCCTAAATTGAAGAATAGATTTAAAACATGTGGTACATTTGCACAATAGATATAAATTCAGCAGAAAAATGGAGGCAAATGGATGAAACTAGAAAAAAAATCAACCTGAGTGAGGTAACACAGACCCAGAAAGACAAATATGATGTGTACGCTCTCAAAAGTGAACACTATACATATAACAAGAGATAACCAGGTTACAATCCACAATCCAAAAGAGGCTAGGTAACAAGGAGGACCATATGAGAGACTTTTATGGATCCCCCTGGGGAGATGAAATAGATAAAACTACTAGTAAATTGGAAGTTGAGGGTGATTAAGGGGAAATGGGGGAAGAGAACATGAGAGAACAGGATGGCAGAGTTGGGGGAGAGACAATGAGGTAGAACAATGAACTAGATGTCTTGACAAAGGAATTCATTTTTGGACTAGGGAGAAACTTGGCACTTATGGAAACTCTCTGGAATCCATAAGGATAATAACCTCAGCTAAGACTCTAAGCAATCAAACTGATGACCACCCTAGTTGTTATTATAGAATCTTCATCCAGCAACTGATTAAAGCAGATGCAGAGATCCACAGCTAAGCACTGAGATGAGGTAGTGGAGTCCAGATGAAGAGAGGGAGGAGGGATTATATGAACAAAGCCATCAAAATCATGATGGGATTTTGCACAAAGACAGCTGACCCAAGCTATTGGGAGCTCACTGACTATGGACTGGCAGCTGGGGGAACCTGCATGGGACTGATCGAGACCGTCTGAATGAGGATGACAGTTGTGTCTTGAACAGTTAGTGAGGCATCTAACAGTGGGACCAGGGTTTATCCCTAGTGCATTAACTGGCGTTTTGAAACCCACTCCCTATAGAGGGGCACCTTGTTAAGCCTTGATACGGGGGGGGGGGGGGGGGGGGGGAGTGACTGGGTCCTGCCTCATTCTGATATCCCAGACTTTTTTGATTACCATGGGAGGCCTTATGCTTTTTGAGGAGTGGATGTTTTGGTGCAGGTGTGGTGAGGAGAAACTCAGGGGTGAGTGGGAGGAGAAGAGGGAAGGACAACTGTGCTTGATACGTTAAAAAATAAAAGGTTGTAAATTGAAAAAAAAAAACTTGTAAATAAAAAAAAAAGAGCTTCTTCTTAGAATGTTCGCTGCCTAAACCAGATTTCTTGTCAAACAAAATATTTCTCTTTCTCATATAGGCCCTTGTTTTTCAAATCCTAACACTCCATGTTCTAAGGATGCACTTACCTCCAACATGATAGTTTTTCATACCAAAGGAAACTACTGAAATTCGCATCCTAAAGTAGTGACATGAAACTCTAATGTGTCTGAGGATCTCCTCACCTCAGCAATAATGATCACTCCTATAAACTTGGAGAAGGTGCTTCTGAATTGCCTTAAGTTTCAGAAACTTCTTTGTATTTGTGAATTGTTGATATCTTTAAACTTGTAAGTGTTGTGTTTTAAATAGCCTCTCGTATTGATACAATATTTCAATTTTGGAAGAAATTGCTAGACAACAGATGCAATAGGAAGATCATAGGTTGATGTGTGTCTTTCACTGAGATTTAAATTTAATTTAACTGTGGAGAACATTGCTATTAAGATTTCTCGTGTAAGAGTTTGCTTTCTCAGCTCTTTGAATTAAAATTACATCACAATAAAAAGATAATTTATGAGAACACTTACTCAGTTTGTAAGACTGAAGCACTTGATCTATGATTAAGTGTTATAGAATTATGTGCTGAGTGACATTTTCTACTTGAGGAATGAAGTTAATATCCTAGGTGTTCATGATACTAATGGAATAATTTAACTAGCAGGTGTTATTGATTATAAGAAAAACTCACAAATGTGACAGTATGCCTCTCAAGATCAAATATAATATTGTGGTTCTGGAAAAATTCTTGGTAACTTCATTTTATCACTAATGTATTATGCTGAAAACATATTCATGTTTAGCTAAATTATGCTACCAGAGAGTGTAAAGGGTATACCATTGCTTCTCCCAAATTATTAGTATTTGCTTGGGCTGTTTAACTATAAAATAAAACATATAAGGTGTAGATAATTATTGTCTTAAACATCAAGGCCAGTGATACTATTATTAATTTAGCAATATTTTCATTATAGCAGGTAAACTATTTTAGGCTAAAACTCTGTTTACCTATACTGATCATGCTTACTGTACATTATATCATTCTTGGATAGACTAGTTTGTACAAATTCACTGATATGAACTCATTCAATTATTTAAATCCTTAAAGAATATGTTGAAATCATCCTTTTTTTCTTTTGAAATTTAACAATCCTGAAATTAATGTGGATTCTGAAGTAGTGAGGGGAATGTAGACGATATTTTTTGGCATAAGATCAATGGATTAGTTCCAGTGTAAACAAAGGTTGGTTTAGTCAAATTAGCCATCTGTCTCTGAGGAATTTATATAGTAGCAACATGACACATTTTACTCCTAGAACCAGCTTTTTCCTATTTTTAAATTTCTTTGAATAGAGGAGGTACAGAAGATAATAGCAGCCCCTCAGGTTTCCTCCTTAGAAATATTCTTCAATTACACAGTAACATGTCTCTCTTGCATCCACAGCTTGTATATTCTGACAGTTGCATGCTTAAAGGAACTTCCTTTTCTAGTTCCACAGTTCTTAATTCTTCTGCTGTCACATGATCTCTCTTCTACTTCTTTCTTTCCTCATGGATTGTCCAATTAAATTTGTCATTCAATGTGGAGGGGTCTATAGGCCTAAATTACTTACTTGGAGTTAGTGCCACATTTTACTTCCTAACAGGTTGAAAATAGGTGTTTACTTTTTTATGTGACTAACATTTAGACAAGATAATATATTCTTAGAAGTTTGATAAATATTTTAGTAGGGCTACATGGGAAGCTTCATAGGAAGCTATCAGTACTATGGCTAATTTATAGAATAGATGTTCACTTTTTTATAAATGTTCTTAGTAGCTCCTCATTGCTTTGCTAGAAAAATTTCACTTCATAATTGCAAAACTCTGGAGACACTCATATCTGTCACTGTGTGATAGGCTGTGAACTCTGTTCTTGCCACTCTCACTGCTAGGTGAGCTTGCTATTCAAGAAGGACAGCTTTGAAAAATCCATATTTAAGTCAAAACTAGCTGAAAATATCCTAAGTCAGCCAATTCTCAACCAAACTAAGTGAATACCTAGGCATGAGATGAATAACTGGTGCTTTCAATCACAGGGTGTGGCATCATTTTGTGGCTGAAAATTTAACTGATTCATTGGCTTTATTATGAAGCTTATTGACTTTGCAAGCAGTGTGCAGGAGATTAAAAATGAAAAGTGTCACTCTACTTCTTTGTTTCTTTCTATTTTGCCCATATTAGCGTCCCCTCTTTCTGTCTATAAGTTGCTTGTAGGAGGTACCACTGCTCTTAGATCTATTCTCTGAATAGGACTCAGTTGGTTGCTGTATCACTGAGCTTCACTATCCACAAGTCATAAGCACTTCTTATACTTTCCTCTAACACAGGGTTGGTAAACTCTGCCTAGTGTTATGGGCGAAACAGCAAAGACATCACAATGACTACTTATCTTTCTCCTTTCTTCTAGAAAAGCAGCCCTTTCCACTGACTGCCAATGTAGGACATGATGTTACTTTCATCCCCTTTAGACTTTGGATTTTACTTAATGTTCCAAAATTAGGAGTTAACCTCAATAAACTGACTTACATTTGAATGCTCAGGGGAAGAAAATGAAACAACTCCTTGAAGAACAAAGAATACCCTCTAAAAAGAAAAGCCTTTTCTGAACAGTCACAGCAAAACCAAATGATGCCTAGGCTTAGGTACAGCAGGATGATTTTGCTTCTACTGGCAAATCTTTGGGAGTATGTATGTGCCATTTTAGAGAATTATGTCCATGATAAAAAGCACATAAGTGGCATGACTCAAATCCACTTGACTGCTTTTCATTTTATTTTTCTAAGACATGAATTCAAATACTAGACTGAATGCATTGTCAAACGCTTGGTAATTCTAATAATGGTAAATAAACTCTGCCGAGAGAAACATGAGTTCAGCCCAGTTTTTAATTTTGACCCTCCGTCTGTGTTTTCTAGCATTTGACTGTATCCTTCTCACAGTAAAAGAAGTGTGATTTTTCTCGGAGCTTCCCCAGTTGTTCAAGAAGTCATTGACTGAGCCTGTTGTTTTCTTTCTTCCAAATCTCAAAGTTTCTGGGGGTTGACTTCTTGCATGTTTCAGTGTACCCCACACAGGTCTATAACACGGTCCTTCACTTTATAAATTTTCTGCCTTTAGTGTGCCATTGATTTATCAAAAGTCCACAGGCCAGGTCAGAGAGCCAGTGTTAATGGTTGGATATAAAGCCAGACCTTTTGGTTGATACTTTTTCATTTCAGCCTTCCATTCACACCTCCACTCTGGAAAATATGGAATCACAAAGACTCTAAGGCAGTTATCGTTAGAGCTCCAGCTATTTTCATCATTTTAAGTATGATGCCATGATGAAAGCAGTTGGAATCTTGATTTTTATACTTTCTTCCTAATAGACATCCTAATAATAACTAATGCAACTTAACCAATGTACATCTGAGAACAGCTGTACAGTCTCTTTTCCACTGAACTCTGGAGGGAATATATGCAAATAGCCAAGACTAGTGGTAGAGACCTAAAATCTCAGTCCTCTGGGAGGCTGAGGTAAGAGACCATAAGTGGAGAGAGAACTGTCTTGGCCACAAAGTCAAGCTTAATGTCAGAATAGCAATTGAGGCTCTTTCTCAAAACATAAAGAGAAAGGGATGAAGATGAGATTAGGTTATAGGACGCTTGACTATCATGTGTGAGTCCCGCCTTCAATACATGAAAGAACCAATTGCAGTTACATAGTCATGATAACAAGGATAGATTTCAGGTTATATCCTATATGTATTGGTTTTGAGCATTCATTCTATGTATGTAGAATTAGGGAGCTAGTTTCTTTATTGTTGCTGTGACAATATACCCACAAAAAAGAGCATATTAAGAGGAAATAGTTTAGTTTAGTTCACAATTTAAGGTAAAATCTCATCATGCCTGACAAGCCTAGGTGGCTGGAGTATAAAGTAGCTGATTAACTCAGAATGAGGAATGAATTAATTCATACTAGTGCTGAACTTGCTTTCTATATTTTATGCTGTACTGAAGTCCCTGACCAGAAATGGTCCCATCCACAGTTAAAATGGTTCTTATCATATTCATTAATGTAATAAATAGAAAACTAGAGTAAAAAACTGACTCAGTAGTTGACTGCTACCTTCTCTTTGAGAAAATCTACATTTGGTTGTCAGTACCCACTTCAGGAGGTTCACAACCATTTGCAACATATGTAATAACTCCAGGGATCCAGACTCTCTTCTGGCTTTCATGAGCACCCACACACTTGTGACTTGCACATGCACATGCGTGCAAGTGCACACACACACACATAGAGACACAGGCACATACATGTAAACACACACATGCAGACATGTACACACACATGCAGAAATTTAATGATGATAATTCTTGATAAGCATTCCAGATATCATTCTAAATTCTATTAACCTTACAATTATCAAGAATGATAAATGATTTATTCTATAATGTGACTTCTAAAGTAATAAGTCTAGTGAATGAGTTAATCTAGTACATGAACCAAAAGCCAATTAATGGGACTTCTGCAGTGCAACTGGCGTTAAAGGAGAAAAAGACTGGAATATATTATCTGACCTAGTGCAGGGTATGTTATAGTGCTGCGATATGCCATTCTCACCTGTTACTTTCCTTCTCAGGGCCCATCATCTTTTCTCTCTATCCTACCCTGATTTTAATTAGATGGTCTATTTCTATTCCTTTTAAAAGTCTTGTATTTGTGAGGGATTATGATAACTTGGATTTCATATACCAATTTCTGATCTCAGAGATTGACTTAGTAATTTCAACTAAGTCAGGATAAGGGTAACAGAATTCAATGTTTGTGTTGAATCTTGTAAAACTGATGGTTTCTCCTTTGATAGTAAGACTTATATGAGTGTTAGAGACCGTCATCTGTTGTGCTAATGTTGTAATCATGAGGAAGGTATGACATTGATACCCGTAAGATCAGTAGGATGTAGCCAAAGATGCAGCTGTGTTAGTGACAACAGATCAGAGGAGCACATAGCAGCACCCTTGACAATGCAGCACTCCATAGAAGCTCAAGTCAAATATAAGCCAGGATGAACTATCAACTAAATGAGACAATTAACAAAATAAAATCATGGGTTTCGATCATAACATACATTAATAAGTGGTGTTTTTTTTAACATACACAAAGAAACATATTGGCTTATAGGTATTAGGTAACAGTCCAACACCAGAAGTAGCACAAGTGGTAACATAGACTCACATTAGGGTGGAGTTGAAGGGTTACTGTTACGTGATGGGAATAAGCTGAAGAAACTTTCACTCCATGAACATGGAAAATACAAAACAGGGGTGAGGAATTCTTGAAACTAAGCATCTGCAGGTACTAACTAGGATGGAGGTAAAAGTTATTAGATTTTAAGTCCAAGAATATAAATTTAACATAATCTAGCTGATGTGTAGAGTGAGCCCAACAGTTATGACACAGTGTGATTGATGGTGGGAAGATTTTAAAACAATGATGAGAAGACCAAGCCACACATAGTCCACTTTGTAAGATCTTAGAAGGGAAGCACATTTTCATTGCCAATTAACATAAGTGGATTATAATATATACTTCAATACCAACAAATATAATAATAATTAACATATGCAATAAAAACTGAAAAATGCTTTATGAAAACTGTGCAGTTAGAGAAGTATGTACAGAGGGAAGGTGAATAGTTAGATGTTTCTAGTGTTCTTCTCTAAATCTTTAGCTTCCACACATCCTAGAGGGTCATTGTCCCTTTCAAGACATCCTTGATGTGTTAGAGTGTCAGAATATTGCAACTCCATTCAACAATTCCTTTGGAAGGAAATGTTATATAATTTTGTTTTGTGAATACTGATTTTTTTTTGTCTTTTTCTTTAAATCCTTCACAGTTTCTATCTCTCTCAATTAAGTATAATTATAAATATAAATACTCATTGTGCCTGGGACCCCCTAATATATTTAATTTCAAATGTAGATTGCTCAGATCTCAATATATTTGCAACACATAAAGAAGAATGCTTCTTTTTAATTGTAAAAGACTCCTGGGTTTCTGTTGTCAGCCACATTCAACAAGTCCTTACAAGCTTCAAGTTGGAGGGTGAATTTCCTCAGTTATGAAAACTAACACTGCCTAGTCTGAAATTCTAGAATCACAGCAGTTAAAGTTGCTTTGCTATTGTCACCAATAGGAAGATTTTCTATAATCAGTTTTGTTTTATCTTCATAACAATTCTATGTGGTAGAATTTTGTTATTTTTTCAATAAAAGACTGAAGTTTTACTAAGATGTTTCACATTTTGATTTATGTGAAACAATCCAAATACCTCCTCTTCCACTGTAATATTTTAGTTTGGGGCTCAGTTAGCACTGGCTCCTGAAGGACAATGTGCACCATTGACATTTATGAGCATACAGCATCCATTCTCATTTAGAGAGCTGGTCGAAGTCTTGCTGAACAAGAAGTGCTATATCGAATGTTACATCTTCCATCTCAAGTGTAATGTTAATTTCTAGGCATCTTTATCTCCTTTTAAAAATTAATCTTAGTATTTAAATTAGTGGAATGTACATTATGTGAGCTTAATTAATTTTTGTTTTAGATAAGGTGACCGCTAAAAGAAAATTGGTCCTCACTTTTTTTCTGCCTATCTTGTCTTTGTTGTTGTTGTTATTCTGTATGTTATGTATAAAATCCAGATTCACAAAATTGAATGTTATATTTATATAAAAAGAGAAAGGTATTCTTGGACTATCAGGTCCTATTGTGTTTCAGTGGGGAGAGCTCAAAGGAGATAGCATAGTCCATAGACTTTAAAGTCTCCCTAATGGAGATGCTATCTACCTATATTTTTCTAGAAGGTTTTAATTGAAGAGAAAAAAAAAAACCATATGTTAAAAGTTAGCAAATTTAGTTTCTTGCTATTTCAAGTATCTTATACAAAAACACAATATACTGTTCTGAAACTAAGAAAAAATAAAGGAGAGACTGGTTTCAATAGTTAAGATTTGTTACTCTACCAGGGTACTGGTCCTTGATACCCAGACCATCATCATAGCATAGAAACATCTGGAACTCCAAATCCAACCTATTCAGGTACCATGTACACATGTGGTATACAAAAATACGTGTAGGTTAAGTACTCATACACCTAAAATAAATAAGTAAATCTTAAAAAAAGAAAGAAAAAAATAAGTAAGTAGGGGGATGCAGAATATGCCAGAGATTTAAGAAAGCCTGAGAATAGGCCAAGAACAAATTCCCAAGATATTTAGGCAGTTCTCAGTGATAGTTTCTGCTTCAGTGTCATAAGGTATAATTCGTAATCTATTGTTCGTTCTAAATCTTATCCTTGTACTCACAAGTACGTGTAGCTACTGCCACTTATCAAAGAAGCCTCAATATATAAATGGAGACCTCACAGAAAAATATGATGATACACAATACAAAGAACAACAGATCATTGGAAGCCAAGTCCTAACAAATACATACATCACAGTTCCTACATCTATGCTTCAGGAAACTTGGTGGAAGAGGGCATGGGAAAATTGTTAACAGGCAAAATACGGGGAGGTCTGTTGTGAAACAGTTTGTCTTATAAATGACTCCACAAACAAGACTGGAACAATACCAGTATCAATGGGCATGTTAACATGGAAGGGGAAATTTTTGTAGCATCACATCCTTAGACAAGAATCTATAGTAAATAATAGTTGCTGAAGAGGATTAGCCTCCCCCAACAGGAGTCTCTTTATTGACTTTAGGTCATCCCTGAAACTATTTACATACAAGCAACAACAATGAACTTGATAGAATATATTTACACATATTTGCTCATGAATATGCATACATGCATATCCACATACATAGACATAAACATACATAAAAGTAATAGTCAAAGGAGACAAGCTATCAACTTGAGAGCAGAAGGGATGAGAGAGAGAGTTGAGGAAGAGTACCTTGCAGGTACAGGGGGAAGAAAGCAAGGGAGAAAGTGATGTAAATCTATTTTATTTAAAAATATACTTTAAAAGCTAAAAGTAAAAAAGGAGACCTTCAAAGTAATCATTAGACTTTGAAAAATAAGACAAACAAACAAAAACCCCAACTGTTTACTTGTAACTTCAAAATTATCTATTTTATTAATTTGGTTGCCATGTGTGTTTGGACTTTTGGTGGGTGCATATTTTCCCTTCTCATTGCCCAATAAAGTATATGAACTTATTCTTAAGCAGTGATAAGAAATAACAGGAAATATCTTTCACTGAAAGATGGAAAGTTGCCATAGTAACCCAAATTGCCATAGCCATGCTTTGATCTTGCTATCAATATTCAAGATGACTGATGAGACTTTTTACTAATGTCAGCTACAAGGAAAATCAAGTCTGACTTAATTCTAAAATTTGTGAGAAATACTTGGTGTTTTCCTGTTTTAATGTATTCTGGCTCTGAAACAAGGATACAGAAATGGCCAGGACAATTATGCCCTCATGACATCATGCAGGAAAAGGAGTTTGTTGTGTGAACATAATACTCTCTGGCTAGCGTTTGCCTACTATCCTCTGCCCTTTGCTTTTGAATACACCCAAACCTCTTCACAAATAAAACCATGTGAAAATTATTCTATCTCTCTGCTTGATCTTCCTCTTTCTCTAAAGTCCCAGTTATTAAGAAGAATCATTAACGTCAACGTCATTAAGCTCTCTTCTGGCTTTATGGTGCCCATCCTAGACAATAGTTCTATGTATTCAACCAAAACTAGCATGATGAGGAATCATATGTAGGGTTGTATAAGCCTCTAGGAGACTTGAGACTTCTTAGGGTCTCCTTCACTTTCTTCCCTTGTGTTCCCAAAGGCTTCTGTATTAGCTCAGTCCTCCAACCTCAGAAAAACCAGTTATATTCATTCCTTCTCCTAGGCATTCTGCCTTCAGAACTGCTTTTCTATGTCTTCTTACTTCATCAATAATTCTTTGTAATATGTGCATAGTTTCAAGATCATATGATTAGAGATGCTTTTCCCCTGATTTTCTGTCTTCTTTCTGTGATTTCCGTCCTCATTTTTTTAAAAAAATTTTAGTTCTGTCTATTTATCCTTGAAAGTGAATAGTAAGCAAAATGGAATATTATAGAAATAATTGAAGTTAATATTTTTGAAGTGTTTAGTTTTGGATATTTTACAATGAACATTAATCACCTTTATAAACTGCAGCAAAAAATTGAAATCATTCACAATTGGAAACAACAGAAAAGTAATTCTTCTGAAGAATAAATTCATTTATTTCTCCCACAATCATGTTACACAATTATCTTCCCCATATAAAGTAAAGTGGCCTATATTTTAGTCAACTTAATGGACCAATAAAATGTTTGGAATTAAAAAAAATATTTGATGAAAATTTTAATAATCTTGCTACATTTTTTTGCAATTACAGTCACAGAATAAAATCTTGGGAGATACTCATGACAGGCCACTAAAGAAAGAAATTTGGCTACAATTAAGGAGAGAGAAGACCACAGTATTGATCTTCATGATCTCCCCTTATCCCTTACATATCAGCATCATTTTGAACAATGTTGAAAGACTGGGAGAAAGTGTCAGGAAGAGCTAAGGATCAGACTTGATGGTTTGGAGAGAAAAAAACAGCAATCAGGTGTGCAGAGTAGGTCAGCACGTGAAGGGGAAGAAGCAATCTCTAGAAGTGAATCAGAAATGATATAGGTACAGTGTAAGTCTCCTAGAAATCAATACAAGACCTGCTCCCCGGAGAACAAAGGAAGGATCAGCAGCCTGGGAGCTCTCCTGAGAGAATTTGTAGCTTACTGCCACATAGTAGAGCCCTTGTATGTTCCCAAGGCTGGAATTTTAATCACAGCAATGCAATGACCTGGAATGAGGGCAGCTGAGGAAAGCATACGTTTATTGCACCAAAGTATAAAATCTGCATATATGGAAGATACTAGAATTCTACTTGTGTTCTGACGTAAAGTACAATTCTGCTTTGGAAAAACAAAAGACCAACAGGCAATATCACATTATGTACTGAAATTAATATTCATTTAAAATTCCACTCAAATGAACAAGTCATTATAGCCAGCAAGAATAAAGCAGAAACTTACTTAAAAGTTGATTTAGATATGGAGATTATTAGGTATTTCTCATTAGCTGGTGGTTTTTTAAAAACCTGGAAAAAGGAGGAAGAGTTTTCCAGATATTTGAAATCTGAAAAATAAGACTGAACATGATAGACTAGTTCTTAACAAATTAGCAAATAAGTAAGGTTAGTAAGCTGGAATATCATGGACTCAAATGTCTAGATTTCAGAAAGAGAAACGATTAAAAAGAGGTACAAGCTCATGATGTGTGTCCCTTACATACTCTCTGGAATTAGAACATAATAATAATGTAGAATTGGTGATAAAATTTAAGAACTAGTAATTAAGGCACAGGTCCATAATCATCAGATTCCTTCAGGAGCAGGGGCACTAAACATAATATAAAGTAAATAAACTTATTCTAACATAATAAAAGTGCAATGGACCAAATAAAAAACAATATGCTTTAAACACAAAGAGAAGAACCTTAAAAATGGCCATACATGTTTTAATTTCCTTCTGATTTATAGTATATAATTTAAAGCTGGAATGTAGAGGGGAAAATGTGTACATATATCATAAAAGGCCTAGACTCAGTAATTGAAAACTAATAAAAATGGGAAATACGTGGGTTTATTAAGCTAGGAATATTTAAATGACACAATTATGGTAGTCTTACAATCTGAAGTATTTTAGGGTATGTTCTGTGCAAAGACCAAGGACAGCTTGGATGCAAGTTTCAAGAGAGCAATTTTTCACTGAACAAACACAATGTAACAAATTGTACCAAATAGAAAAGAATGAATGAATGAATGCCCAATCGCTGACATTTTAAAACTGTAATTTAGATGTCGAAGCATCACATTTGTAGAAGGTATACTTAAACTGAATGTGAATTCAATGAGCTCTCCTTGACAATACCTTATAACCCCAAGGTTACATAATTCCATAAACATTCTAGTGATATATTGTTCTATTTTTATGATAACAACCGACTTGATGCCTTCCACTTAATCATGAATTCAGAAAATATTATTGAGTGTCTAATTCATGGGAAGTCCCAATGGACGAAGAAAAGCTACTAAGTAATGTAAGACAAAGTTCCTGATACCTCCCTGACTATGAACCAGAGAAATCCTGCCTGCTCTGAACTTATTCAAGTTTCTAAAGTGGAATTTATTACAAAGAATTATCAGGAGTTATCAAAATGGAGGTGAATAGTATAAAAGAACAATCCACTGTAGGAGTGCTTAATTTCTTTTACAAGGTAGATTACTCTGTTTGTCACACACACACACACACACACACACACACACACGCACACGCACACACACACACACACACACACATATATATATATATATACATATATATATATATGTATATATATATATATATATATATATATATATATATATATATATATATATATATATATATATATATAAAACTAGCATAAATACGCCCCCCTTTCCAGGTAATTTTATTGTAATCTACCTTGGTGTTCTAGAAGTCATGCTCAGGGCATCAGCATTTTTAACTCAAACAATCATGAATTCCTCAGAGATTCCCAATTTCTATTTTGGTTTCCAATGTAATGATTTCAATTTTCTGTCATAGGATGATCAAATAAAGTTTTTATGTAACAGCAGAAGAAAAGTGGTCACAGTAATTTTTAAGTGCATTTTCTGTACTATTAAGTTCAATCTTCTGCGCTTATTTCCTGCTCCCGACATTTTCCATTACTAACTATAAGGGGTTTTTGAATCCTTAGTTCTATTGTTTTAATAACTCAGGCTGCATGTTTGGTTTATGGTATAATCTGTAGAGATAAAAATAGGTAACTCCAAAAACATGCTTTTTACAATGAACCCTATTCTTAAAATTATCATCCAGTGGAAAAGATGTTTTATATTTGAAAACACTCTCTACCTTGAAAGGAAAACAATAACACATATCTCACATCCTTTTATCTGCCCTTGATTTGTCCTCAAGCATTCCTAAAAAAATATTGCCAGCTCCACCGCTTGAAGATTGTTTTGTGGAAAAATAAATGTTTCACCTATGATGTTACATTCCCATTTGATACACCTTTATACTTGTAAGTGTCTACAGAAAGAGAGTGATATTTTGTTTCAGTGAAAACTAAGGCTCAGCAGTTTCTAATATGATGGATCACAAAATGAAAATATAGATGTCTTCATTGTAGTTGTGCATGGCATGCTTAATGAAACTACTCACTGTCTATGCCAAGCCATTGGTCACCCTGAAATTGAGCCTCCCTAGGGATTATATCACAGTTCAGTTACTTATACTCTACATGTCTTCCTGAAAGTCCCTTTTCTGTATCAGCCTTCAAGAGTTTCTTGTAATTTTATATTTAGGGAACCTTAAGACTCTAGTTGTGACATATATAATTGCAGTATTTTAAATTTCAGTTTGTCATTTATAATTTTTTATGTTACATGGATTATTCTAAAATCAAAGTAGTCAAATAGTTGTCCCTAAATTTATTTAAAATTTTAAATTGTAATTAAAATTATAGTTAGTAATTTATAGCCAATATCACTCAAATTATAATCAAACTCTCCTGTTACATTTAATCTTGATTATATACCCTGAATTAATTTGGTGTTTCTAATAACTGTGTATCCTGTGCACTTAAGAGATACTTTGTCACTTGAAAATAAATAAGTAGGATGAATAGACTTATTGATTATATTTTCATCATCAACATCATCACCATAATTATTTGATTCCTATTTTCCTTGGCCTCTGCTTAACTGACTTACCCAAACTGGGAAGATGAGCCTCCTTCTATGTCAGGAGGCTATTGTCTCTGTTAGACAACTATGTAAATATATATAACAATACTAATTAAGCTTTGCAAAGGGCAGTGTTAATTTGTTGATTTGAATATTGGAAACATGGGTTACTCTGTGATTATGCAATGCTTATGTATGACTAATGTGTAACTCCATCTCCCTTGATTAGCACAGCAATTTTCTATGCATCATACGCAAGGATGATAATCAATTTTAAATCAAAACATAATGAATTACCACTGATATTGTAGAGATACCCAACAAAGCATCAATCAATTTGAGAAAAGGAAATTCTGGCATCTTAATGAATACAATCAAGTTCTGGAAAAATACTATACAAAAATGATGGGTTACAGAAATATAAGATAGAAATAATTTTTGGAATGTAACAGTTACTTTAAAACTAATGTAATGCTACTCTATTTCTCTGCATTCAACAGGCTATGCCTGTTCATCTTGGTAGACCCCCTTCTTCCTGATCACTGATGTTTGAAACTTAGATCACCCACATGCTCATTGCCTGACTTCTTCAAGACTATTCAGATTTTACAACTTTAATATTCTCATTAGGCAAACTACAACAAAGGATCACAAATTATTAAATTATTTCTGTTGGGTACTAAGTGGTTAGGTGGAAGCAGAGGAAATTGATCAATATTCAGCTTCAACAAATGAATGACAAAGAAATGTTAATTTTCGTGGTGAGTACATCCAAGTGATTGTGACATTTCTGCTTGTATCTGATTACACATAACACATACACAGGTATTGTGGATATTCAAATATTGGAAAATAACATCATAGCATTTTTATTAACATATTTTACACATTCAAAGCCAGCCTTTATACTAATAACAGAAATATCAGTTAATTGCTTGCCTGTGGAATGTAAAGGGTCTGTCAATTTCATTTTTAAGATTAGTAGATGTACTTATGCTTTAGGTAGTCATAGTATTTTAAGGAAGAGTGGATACAAAAAGAGAATGTCTACTGAAAACTTATTTAGGCAAGCTGGGGTGGTGCATGCCTTTAATCCAGCAGTTGGGAGGCAGAAGTGGATTCAAGTCCAGCCTGGTCTACAGAGTGAGTTCTAGGACAACCAGGGTGACACAGAGAGGCCCTTTATTGAAAATAAAAGAAAGGAAGAAATAAAGAAAGGAAGAAAGGGAGGGAGGGAGGGAGAGATAGGGAGAGAGAGAGAGAGAGAGAGAGAGAGAGAGAGAGAGAGAGAGAGAGAGAGAGAGAGGAGAGAGAAAACTCATTTAGGACCTTGTGACATTTAACAGTAGAACTATAGAGGGATTTTAATCAGTGTTTTATTTTTTGAACATGAAAAGCATAGCATGCCATTGGCAATCAAGTTAAAATTAAAACATAAAGATACTGAGAAGAGTCATTGTAGGATTTAGACTTTACATCATCCTATTTCCATTATGAGCTCTCTTCATCTCAAACTTTTTATGTTGCAAAAACTATTCATCTCTCAAAAATCCAATTTTCTTACAAATGAGACCAATTGCTGCAAGTTTGTAATTTGTTTGTTTATGGGAGAGGACAGTGGTTGAACTAGTAGTTAAGAAAACATTTAGAGGGAACAATAGAGTTCTATTGTACCTAACAGATACTCTTTGGTGTGGGAGGAATTGGAAAAATGAAATTGAGGGGGAAATTATGTAGTCGTATTTTAATTACAATTTTTAAAAGAAATATTTTAAGTTTTTTTTTCTTTATATGAGCAATCATGCCTGTAACCATAACTCTTTGAAGGTTGACACAGAGTTTCCAGGCATTTGAAACCATGTAAGCTATCTAGTGAGGTACAGGCCAAGTTCCAGGTTCTTCTGCAGATTGAGACATAAATATGTATGTATTGGTCAACACGTGTTAGTTACATCTACTAATGAAGTAGTAGATATCACTTATCCTTCCCAAGCCCTCTTAATCCCTACTCTATATTAGGTCAATATTTTTCATCTTCACATGTGACAGAATATGCAGTACTTGTCTATATGTGTGTTATTTCATTTACTAAAATAACCTCCAATTTCAAGCTTCTTATAGTAATTACATTATTTCATTTTTTAAAATATTTTAATACTACACCATTGTGTACATACAGCAAATTATCTTTAACTATCTACCTTTTGATGAACACTTAAGCTGATTCCATTTTTTAGCTTTCAATAATAACACTATGATAAACATGTACAGGCAGACATTTCTCAAATACTTCACTAATTTCAACAACACACATGTGTGTGTATACATATGTGTGTGTGTGTGTGTAAATATATATTATCTGTATCTAATCATGGGGTTTTGAACTTATCTCTTAGATCAATTTCTAGTTTATTAAAAAATTTTCTATATATTAGCTTTATTAATTTAATTTTCCCCAATTATATTTAAGTCATTTAATTTTTAATCTTTAGGGATCTTAAGATTATATTGATTATTTTATGTTTCTTAACATTCTACACAAGTCAAAATACCATTTTCTCTACATCTTTATCAAAAGTAGTCTTTTTATTGCTGTGCTTTTTAGGGGATATTCTGTTTAACTGGGGAGGGATTAGATATCATAGCAGATTTGTATGATTTTTATTTGCCTAATAGTTAATTATATTAAGTATTTAAGAATTTATGTTGGCCCCATTTTTCTTCTGAGAAGGGCCTATTTATGGCTTTCTTACATTTTACATTGAATCACGTATTTTGTGGTTGTTACAGTTTCTAATTGTTAATATGGTCTGTATTTTAACTCTTTATGAAATATCAAACAGCTAAAAAAATCTTTTTGTACTTCTGCATGTTGTCCCTTATCACCATTAAACTGCTCTTAATGTGTATTTACTCATGTCATTTTGGAAACATCTCAGGGATCATGGACGAATGGTGTATGAGCACAACTAACACAAAGCTTCAATTTACTTAAGCAAAATACCTTGAAAAATTGAAGCATGTCTTTTTATGAAATAGTTGATGTTATTTATATGAGGAGTTAAGTGTGCAAGCCCATAAGAAGTCACTTATGACAGCTTTTATCACCATGACATATTGCTATCATTGAACTTAAATTAATGATGAAACACTAATGCTCTTCAATCAGAATTAAAGGGAAAATTCATAATGATTTAAAATCATTTTGAATTTATACTATTTTATAAATATTAATAACTTTCTTTTTTACTCTAAAATACACTATTCCAGACTTTGAGAATTGCTGGGTTAGCATTATCTTTAGCTCGATTCATCTTTAACTTGAGAAAATTCCACTTGAGTTTTTCATACAATAAATCTGATAGTTTTGAATTTTATGTTCTGGAGTCATCCTTAGGTCCTTGAGTGTTTTGATGTGCATATGATTTCCCAACATGTCAAGTGTGTAGTTTGAAACTTTTATTGATCTTTGATTTTTTGGCTTGGCTGTGAGCTCATTTATTGTAATGGAATTGTTAATAAAATGTCAAGTCACTCCTATTCTATGTCCTGTATCTATTTTCTGACCACACTTACTTGTGATCTGTCATTGGGAAAAAAATGACTAATATAAATTTCTGGCTTTTCAAGCTACTTACACTTTAATGTCCATATTATAGATTTTTACATTAGAAAGTTCATATGGGTTCATAGCATGCACTTTACTTATCATTGACATCAGTTTTTTTTTTTTTTTTTTTTTTTCTGGGAAACAAAGCTCAGGCATTGGTTCTTATTGGACAATATCCAGAAGTGCAGATGGTCATTACCAGGAGTTTGAGATATTTCAGTGACCATTTTTTTCTCATATATTCCAAAAACGTGGAATTTTGTTCCTATAAGAAAAAGCACAATCCTTAGGTATGAAACATAATTTGACTTATATAAAAGTCAAAAAATACTACTAAAAAGACATAGAGTGAGAATGAATTTAAATCCTCAGAGAGCTCCCAGGTAGCATGAAGAATAAGTGGAGCATGATTTGAAGATGTGGAGTTCAACAAGGTACATGATCAAGAGATCTGGCCATTCTTATAGCTCACACCTAGAATTAATATATCTGCTGAGCTGAATGCATTGATACGGCCTTTGCCAACTCAAAATTGAAGAAGACTACAGAAAGTGTTTCCAGTACTGCTCTCCTTGGTTTTGAAAAAGTAAGCTCTCCTTATTCAGTAATGTTTCTTATGTTTCTTTAAAGGAGTATAGAGACTGTCCAGTTTTGGTGCATTGAATTGCATCAAATACCACTAATGGAAGTGGAAATCTTCAAAATTTTATTTATCCTTTTATGTCAATAAAGGGGAACAAAATAATTCTTAGTGACTTAGAAACTATCTGTGAAAGCACAGTCAGCTGACACATGAATGTAGAAATGTTTGAAGTATGTGTTCTATGTGATATGCTTTCACTTGGTAGACACTCCAGAAAAATAGAGACAAAGGGACTTAGAGAGTAATCAGGAAATGTTAAGAGCAATAGAACCCCCTAAAAAAAAAAGAATGAAAACTTGAGAGAGTTGAACCTCTTCTTTTGCTGTACTTGCTCTGTTGCTGTTTTAAAAATAAATTCTTTCATCCATACCATAATTTCCCCTCCCTCCTCTCGCCCCAGAATTCCAGCTCTCTCCAATGTGCTCTCCTTTCAGAGAGAAAAAACTACTAAGAAACAACAGCAAAACACAACAGAACAAAATAGAATAAGACAAGGCAAAAGCCTTCATAGAGGCTGGACAAGGCAATGCAACATGAGGAAATGCGTTCTAAAAGCAGACAAAAGAATCAAAGACAACCCCTGCTAGGAGTTCCCCTCAAAATGCAAAGAACATGTGCATTGAGGCTCTGGTTCATACCTAATCAGGCTGGTCCCTATCTCTGCAATCTGTGAGGGGTGAATGGTCTCCTTCTGGTTTCCTTCATCCTTTCTGACTCCTACAATCTATTCCCTCCCTATTTTCCATAGAATTCCCTGAACTTCAAGAGGAAAGATCTGATAGGCATCTACAATTTAGATCGTCTCTCTCCAAATGTCTACTTGTAGGTTTCTACGTTCGCTCCCATCTCCAGGCTCTCCAATGAAAACATAGAAAGGCATTAATTTATGAGTATAAGTCTCTGGACTATCAAGTATTAAGTTTCTGTCTATCCAGGTAGTATAAGGCACAGCCTCCTTCTTGTGCAGTGGCCCTTAAGTGACATCAGATATCGGTTGGCCACTACTATATGTTCTGCACCACCATTGTCCCAGCAAACCTTGCAGATGAGACAGATTGTAAGTCAAATGTTTTGTGGCTGGATTTGCTTTTAGGTTTCTCTTTAGGTAGCTTGCAGAGTACCTTCCTGCACCAAAGAGATTGGAACTTGAAGGTGAAGGCTTCATGTAGGTATGAGATCCACCTCTCTACATTCATTGAGCTGGTTGGATGATGTCCTTTGCAATGAGGCCCTACTGTCAATTTTCAGAGAACAAAAGTCTGTCCTAGCATCAACCTGGGATGTCTGGGAATCTTGACAGGATCCTTTTGGCCATCAGCTAAATGAAACCCAACTCATTCCCACCACTAGAAGTTTTGGTTGGCCACAATAGAAGATCAGTTTCCAGCATTAGAGAATATATGTATGTATGGTGTGTGTGTGTGTGTATGTGTGTGTGTGTGTGTGTGTGTGTGTGTGTGTGTGTGTGTGTGTATGTGTGTATGTGTGTGTGCATGTGTATAAAAGTTGACAAAGACATCTTTTCTCCCATGATAAAAATAGAGAAGAAAAAACCTAATTGAATTCCAGAAACTAAAATAGAGTTTTGATTGAACATATACTAGGGTATGAAATGAATTCTTAAACAAGTATATCTATTTATTATATGTGTATGTATGTGTATCCAGATCCCCACAGAGGTCAAAAATGGCATTTGATTTCTTGGAACTGAAGTTACAGGTGGTTGTGAACCAGCTGATATAAGTGATGGAAATTGAACCCAGGTCCACTGCAATAGCACCAAGTGTCTTCTCTAAGATTGAATTATCTCTCCAAGCTCCCAGAAAATACATATTATTAAATACATATTATTAAATACATATTATTATTAAATACAAAAATACATATTATTAAAAAGTACCTCTAACAAAGACATTTGACTTTAGTGTCATAGATTTTAATACCAACAGAATAGGACTATCAGAAGAGAGAATAGAAAGGAAAAACTGATTGTGTATCTGCTGATGTGTGTCTTACTGTCATCAGAACACATTTAAATCTGAGTGGTTACAGATGACTTGGGGGTCTTAAGTAGGTATGTTTCAAATCCTTCTGATTGGTCTTCCTGACTTCATTTTAGAAAAGGAACTCTGTAGAATATACAATGTAATGCATTAGTAGACAGGATCAAAAGAACAATGAAAGATATAAGGTTTAAAAATGTAAAGTTCATTGCTTTAATTATGAATAAGTTCTCTTCTTCTTAAATTATTTATTTCTACCTGTTTTCTTCATTTATATGAAGATTGAAGAGAGAACTCATAAAACAAAAAATCTTTGTCTTGACCTGTTTTATTAGTGTAACATAACAATACGTAAGGGGTTTTATGCAATTATAGAACTTACACATATTATTATATTTCAATATTTTACATATTGTCTCAAAAATGATTTATCTAATATAGATTATTAAAGTTGTATTTATGTTTCTTTTGGATCTAAAACAAATTTAACATATGTCCTTTACCCTGTGTACATGAAATCTGCAAGTCCACTTCTACAAATGTAACTGGATTATTAGGGTAGAATGTTCTGTAAGAGGAGACACTTTGTCAGTTGCTAGGGAAGACTTCTATTCTTGTCCAGAGTGATGACATAAGTTATACCATGCTCACTTCACAAATGGATGCACCTTCTGTATACTTACTACTGTATATCACCCAATAGTATTATTTTATGGCATTTTTCTACCCCACTCCGATTCACATCAAAGCATACTTAGTACCAATCATTATAATTTGCTATAATCTTTAGACAATTATAAATACAAATAAAGAAAATCTAAAACTATGCAGAACATGCTGAGGTCACATTTGCTTAGTAAATTTGGATTAATGAAGTCCCATGATTAGGTGTTTAAACATTAATGTTATTCCAAATATCCAGGTATTTATTGTTCATGCTTGAGTGAGACCACATCCTTGTGTTAAAAAAAACTATGTAACTAAATGTAGCAATACCTTTGTGATACCAAAGTTCATTAAGCTGACTGTGGGGCAGAATCTATCTGGAAGTCCTTTATATCTTTGTTCTGAGCAATATTATTCAATATATTCAATATTAAACACAATTTGTATTTACTATAGCTTCAATCTGTTTGATTCTATGCAGTTAACATATTGGTTTATTAAATGAAGTGTATAAAGTTAATAGTTTGGAAAGTTGACCTACACTTTCTACTTTGGTACTGTGGGGTATGTGTGTATTTCCACATATTGGAACTCTGATATTGCTCAGTTGCTTTTATAGGTGGCATGTTTTGACTTCATAAGTTTTCTCTGAGCTCTAGGGAGTCTTAAACTTGATTTAGCTGACAGTATTAGTATAAAGAAACCCTTGCTCAGACACACTTGCCCTCATTAAATCAACCTCAGATGTTATCCATCTGATGCTTTCATTCTAAAATCAGGGTAAATAGATAAGCATGAAAACATTTGTTGATACCTACATCACTTGTTGATATTAAAAGTTCTCTGCTTCTTAGTCATTTTGTTCATTCCAGTTGTTTATTTTGTATGAGATAACTGGTTCTACACAATGACTTCTATGGCAGAGGAAAGGTTGATTCTTAATAGGTACACTATTTAGGTCCATTGAATGGGCAAATGGAGGTCTGCTAGAGATATGATTCATCCTATTAAAGGAGGTCTCTATTACAGAAAATAACACCTTAGACATGTCAGTATACTACAAAAGGCACTGAGTCTTGAAATTGAGGTTATTTTTCAAGTTCTGGCTATTTTAACTAGTGCTGTGAATCAATTCTCAATATCTTTTAGTTCCTGGCAATGGAAGGAACATAAGGCAAGTAGCCTTTACCTAAACAAATAATAAAGATTCCAGCATTTGTGATGGTACAGTATTTGAAATGAACATATAGAGATTGGTTCTGTCTTGACCCTTGCATATACTACCCTTCAAACCAGATTCATAATTTATGTTTTCACCCTTGGCCACTCACTCTTATTTATCTTTTCACCTCCTGAGAAAATATGCTGAGATTGGAAAAAAAGATTGCTTTGCACAGCACACATTTTAAATTGAATCCATCTCTCTGGTTTCTTGTTACAATTTTTATTTATTTTGTTTGTAACATTTTAATATAATTACATCATTTTCCATTCTTCTTTCCTCTCTCCAAACCATCCTATATATACATTCTTGCTTCTTTCAAGTTTATGTTTTTTTATGGACTATATTGTCACATACATATATGTTTACACATATACATATATATTCCAGTATAGATAGATAGATAGATAGATAGATAGATAGATAGATAGATAGATAGATATCTACTATATACTTAGTATTGGATGACAAATCAGTATGCTGTTACCTGACAAAGAGGATTTCTCCCATTGTCTAGCATTCCATAGTTACTTGTGTAGAGTTGAGTACTTTTAGGTTTCCCCACCCACCCACATTATCCTGCCAATCGCTGTTTTCTTTGTTAGGCTCATGTTTAGGCAATCATGTTGATGAGATTTTATGAGTATAACTTCTATTCTTAGGAGACAAAAATCTCAAAGCAAACTTTTTTAATATTGTGCCTTTCGCAATCTTTTTGTCTCCTTCTCCATAATGATACTTGAATCCTTAGGGCGAGAGTTGTTCTCCTGTCTCAGACTCCCAGGTTTTGGTATTATAGGCCATACATATTCCATTACACCCACACTGCCATGGGACTTGAAATTAAACTGAAAAATAAAAGGAATATTCTCTCTCAATATCTGTCTTAAGGACTTGTTATTTGTTACCCCTCTGCTAAATATTTATTGTTTCCAGTTTGTGTAAGGCAAAGAATAGAAGATTTATGAGCAATGTCCTGATGTCCTTTGTGTCAACACAGATAGTAGGCATGCTGCTCTCCATAGCCCTGGCTTGCTAGATATGAACATTATTGACTGATATGTGTTGAACTTCAGAGTAAAACATTAAGATTCTAGGGCCACCTCTAAAAATTATGGTGACCAAGCTGAGTGGAAGGCATCCTAAATATTTATTCTTTTCTTATTCTTGATCTGTGCCTAACTTTCTAGTCCCATATGCAACTCTATGCGAGTGTCTAAATCCTAAAATAAACTCTTTTCTGCAAAAGGTCATCATGATTACTTTCTAATGCTGACTGGCAGAGCCTCCTTTTCTACTTCCCTTTTTTCAACTAATCTTGTTTATTCAGTGAACTTTACAGGAAAATACAAAGTGATTATAGGCACAAACGTAGAACTTTCAGATGCATAAAGAGATAAAATATACTTAAATCATATTTCAAAGGGAACCATGGGGTTGACTCAGGTTTTCATTACAGGAGATGAGGCAGATGCACCAGTCTCCTAGGGACAGAAATATAAAGGGGAGAAGGAGAGGACATTACAGTGCTGTGACCTCACAATCAACTGTAAGCTGATAAGGGCTATCTGAGTATAAGAGAAAACACAACATTATCCTAGGCCTATAAAGTGGAAATTATCAGGAATCTTCATTTTAAAGTATGTTGAAAAGTTTACTTTGTTATAATACTAATAGAAAAGTCTTAGGATCCTGTGGCAAATTTTTAGAAATCTCTAGAGATTTCATTTGTAGAACATGATTATATCTTCTCAGCCCTTGAAAAATGTCAGTTGTAGGGTGGAATTCCAGAAGTTAAATTTGGTCTGGAATGACTATTTTCTTGATAGAATTTTACTTGATTCTGGAATTCAGCTTCAATATCTTTATGAAGAATTGCTTAAAGTTAGTACCATATTTCCCAGAAAATGGGTCATGGTGTCTCAGACAGAAAGCTAAGACACACAGTGCTCCTGAGGAAATGGGAAAATCTATCAAGTGTTTTGTTTTGTTCTTTGTTTTCAAACTGCAGCTAGTAACTGTAGCAAGTATTCCCTACATTTTTGTTAAAAACAAAACAAACCCACACTGCCTCTGAGGCAATCAGTAGTCACCTCACAGAAACATTTCCTTGTGAAGTTGGCTGCAAGTTACTTTCCTGACAGATTCTCAGGGACAATCCTCACTGGTGTCATTGTGTTCTATTTGGTGTTTCATTTCAGACAAAGCAAGAGGGTGCTTTGCATTTACTGTTTTTCAAAGACAGTTTATTTATTTTCAGCATATCCCAGAAAGAGATGAATAATATTGTAAACATGAAAGGTACAAGAGAATGCTTACTGAGCAGATTTACAGAATGTTAATTTGGAGTAGCCACTTAATATTCATTTTTAGAACATTAAAACAGGTTTATTAATCTTTAGCTTAGAATGAGTACTAGTATATACTAATACACCTTGTGTCCTTATATTTCAAAACACTGGGAAACTAATTTCTTGTATTAATATTGTTGGTTTTCAATGTGTATTATGAAGTATACAGTATCTTCTATTGGAATTTAATCCATATTCATTGGTAACCTTCCACCCCCTATTTAGACGCAACATGTTTTAGAATTTATCTCATAGAAAATATTTACACTATAATTTATTTGGCTATTACTGATGAAAATGCTCACTTATCAATTAATTGATTTAGATTCTTAAACTGTTAGTCTGTTTCTTTATCTGGGCAAAACTATATCATGAATAGTAACTGAGAAAAGTTTAAATAATCCTACATATTTTTTAATTTAGAAATTATGTTATAAAGTATCATATTGCGAAAGATAGATTGATAGCTTTGAACTGTGTTTAAGATTTCCAAATCACACATTTATGAGTGTGTTTTGTTGGCCCTGATTTATTCCCATTCTTTGAAACAACTAAAAGATAGCTACTGTGGTGACAGTGAGCATGCAGACTTTGTGTGGCCCCACAGGGGACGTACTTTATAAGAAACTCTATCAATAATTCCAATATCATGCTGTCATTGCCTAAGGAAATCATTGAACTGTGGATTTAAATTAACATTTCACAGATGAAGTACTGTTAAGTGTGGACCTTGGCTTGGGATATGATAGATATATGATGTTGACAGAACAAGGCATCTCTTCATAAACCACACAAATTTTTGGACCCAGAAAGGTCAATAGCATTTCTGGATTTATGATTTTAAGATCCTTTAATATATGGAATCTCCACATATTTATGAATTATTTTGAAATATAATGGATTTGAGACCATTAAATTTTTTTCCAATGAATTATTTTGTGTATAACACATATTTTATTGACTTTTCTAATTAAAGACAAATACATACAATGGGTAGTTCTAAGGCCATCAACCTTTGTTTCTGACATCATTTTTTTCCACTGTTGAAGAACAAGAACTGTGTCATGTAAACAGCCAAGAGTTTGCACCTTAATATTTTTATTACTTGAGTCCAATTTGAAGTCATTTAAAGTACACAGCATCCTCTAAGACATTTTTTGTGTCCTATAAGATGGCAGTATGTGTCAGCACTGTGAAACTTTGTAAAGAGCTTAATTTCACTCAACCAAAATTATATTATTTTCAGGTTGTTGTATTTATGTATTAAAATGGCCAGAACATTTTACTTAGGGTGTGGGGGCTATAGATATTCCACATTCAAACAGAAAACATCAAGTGGCCTTTGTAGGGCTAAACCTGATTATGTAGCTATAACTTCCTCAGTTACAGAGTCTATCCTTTTCTCCCATGCTCCTTCCCCTTCTTTTCATGTGTTTCAGAACATTGAAGAATTAGATGCTCCATTAGTTGAACTGGCATTTTCCCCTATAAACAAAGGGAAATTTGTTTTATTGTGAATTTGTGTTCTATATTCATTTTGCTTTTCTTCCTTTCTAATATATAGTGCATAATCGTTTTAATGAATGCATTGATGAAAACATTTTAAGTTTTTAGAAAGATATAATTCATGTTAGGGCTATTGTATTTGAAACTTAAAAAAAGAACAAAAATTTTTAAAAAACTTTTAAGCTTATATATTCACTAAATCCATATAAAATTGAAAAAATAAATACATCATAGCTATATTGTAAAAGCATGAAGTGTTTTATGTTAGTTGCTTTCACATTAAAGAAAAATATTTTTAACTATTAAATAAATGTCTTTGTTACTAAAAATGACTGTTTTCCTTGTAAGCATATTTAGTGGTGATTTCATGGGACAGATTTTCAAAATTTATTATTTAAACTTAGTAGTGAAATTCCTTTCAGACTAAAGTATGAATTGTTTTCATTAAATTATTAACTCATTTTCTTGAAATTTACTTTGTAAGATCCTTCCACCCACTATGCATTTTCCCACAATCTGCAGACACCTGCAAATGAAATAGTTCTTACTTCCTTTGAAAGTAGATTAGCAGACGTAAAACAGATGACTAAAAACAGCACAGACATCAATACTTGCCACAGTAAAGTTAAGAGTGGACAACAGAATAGTAACAACTTGTAAGATGATAGAAGATTATGACAGTGAATCCAGATCTAAAATATTAGAATAAATTATTTATGTTTTATGCTGAATGGATCGGTGGAAGAAAATTCCGTTAGGCAGGAGTATGCCCAGTGAGGGTCTGAAAGAAGGTTCATTTAATGAATAGTAAGATGTGAGAAGATCAGAGAGGCATAAGGCAGCTCTGGGATGACTTATCAGCAAGTAGAAGGACTTTGGATTTTATCTTATTCACAATGGGAAGTCACTGGCAGGTGGCCCATTTATCCCTGTGTCACCCTAGAGATATCAGTCCTTCACTGCAGAAAGAAAGGGGAGGATGATGACATCATGGATATTTAAGGCTCTGATTTTCAAAGCAGAGTGGGCTACATGGAGTAACATGGAGAAAATAATAAAATTACGTGAACCTCTTAAAGTACTATTAAACAGGTAAAATCAAGGGGAGAGTTGTCATGTTTCTAACGTAAGTGTTCTTTGTCTTTCTTCAGTCAGTAAGTCAGACGAGAATATTTTCACATGCTTTACCTTGAGTTATCAGACTCATCATTGTGGGTCATCACTGTATCTGTAATACCTGAACTGAGCCCTTTCTTCTATCTTCCAAAGGTTTCACTAGGCAGATCCAAAGTCAGCCATACCCATCTTGCTAAAACTTTTACTAATAATCTATTTTTTTTTCTTTCCATGTTAGATGCAATATGGTTGTGTAGTACAGACTAATTTCTTTCTCATTGAGCAGTTTGGTTTTTCTTGGCTGACCTCCGTAAATAACAAATATTGACTCCATGCAGGTGTGTTTCCCTCAGTAATTCAGTTTTCTTCTCCAAGCCTGATTCAATCTACAAATATCTTGACTCAGCTCTTATCCCATGTTTTATGCATTCTTGCCAAATTTTATTATTTATATGTACATTTATCTCATTTCTTCACATTTTGAACGTGGCACAATTTATGAGTTACTTATCAGATCATTCATCCACATTTCTAAATTAAAATTTATAATTATTAAAAAAACCCCAAAACATTCCATATCACGTTTACTTGAAGACATGGTCCTCATACAAATAATTTATAGAAATAAAATCATCTTTCCTTTCCTTCCTTCTCAACTTATGCCTCCTTCTCTTCATTTTTTAGCGAAATAATCAGGACAAGTCCTGGTATAAATAAGAATCAGAGCAATCATCAGCTTAGGAAGCAATTGCCCCCAAACAATTTTCTACTACTTAGACAATTATAAAGGAATTGCCAAAGTATTGATGAAACAAATAATTTACATTTTTAAGAGCAAAAGGAATAACCAAGTGATGCTATTTTTTCATAGCACAGTTCAGCATTCTTTATTTTTTTAATTAGATGATTAATGATATTTAAGGAGAAAATCATTTCCTAGAACAACCTATTTTACAAGGAATGAATCATGGGAGAAGGTATCAATATCTTTTTTCTTTGTTGTTTATGTCTAGTTCTGTCTGTTTTAATTAGATGAATAAATATTGAACATGTTTCAGTTGTAATAGATTTGGAAATTTTCAGACTAAAAACATTTTACAACAAAATGGGCTGATGTAATTTTGAGGAAGTTTTAACTTTGAGATAAGTATATGAGGAAGCAGTGTCTTGATGAGAAAATATGACATATGCACAAGAAGAAATTTACTCTGTTTTTTGATGTTCTGAACCAATACGTTACATACTCAGAAATTTAAAGAGTGTAGTAATTTATAGAGTGTTACCTGTGTCATAATTTGGAGGACTTGGAAATTGAAGAGCATGATACCAGCATTTATTTTGACAGAGTGACAGTTCTTTTTCTGGGTCACATTTGTGGAAGGCATCGTGACATAAAGGGACAGAAACTGAACTCTCTGCTTCTTTTCTCTTTAGTTGGGTTACAGTCCTGCCATTTTGAAAACACTTGTTTATTGTCTTAAAGGAGTATAAAGAAATCAGTGTTGGGTCCCCTGCTACAGAGCTAAGACACACCTCTCTTCTCAATATAGTGGAATGATTGAATCACTTAAAGGGAAATATAACGGAAAATGAATAGAAAATTTTTTAAATATAATTTTGATTTTCATATTTGTTCATGGTGCTGTTAACACGTTTAAAAATTGTTTTTGAGGACCATTTTTATTTTTTATAGAACTTCTAATTTTAAGTAATTTTTGGATTGTTTAATTTGTTGTTCAGAATGGTACTTTGAGCCTCACAAAACACCAACAACTATTATTACAATGGTTTGGGCACAAAATTAAAGTCCTCAATTCCTTTTACAAACATTGTTTAACTTGATAATATATTCTTGAGACCAAGAGAATTAGAAATGCAAACATTTGTTCCATAATGTAAATCTGAAAGTGGTGAGAAAATTGTATAAGTGATGGTTTAAGTACCCAAAAGTATTCTAAATGGAAAGATTCACAGCAAAAAAGGGATACCTGCAAATATTTCAAAATGAAATCATGTTTCCGAGAAATTTTAATTATAGAGGGGGTCTGCTGCACATCATATGCTGACACTGTAGTGCAATATCAGGGAACTTTCCTCATTCAAAGAACTATTCAGAACATTTCCTTTTAGATGTGGATATTCTGTGGTGATATGAGAACACAGCAAATGGCTGTTGTAAGTAGAGGTGTATATGGATGCTTGTGTGAAGATATGGTAGACTCCAATAGACCACAATCACTGTTTTAATCAATCCTTCAGTTTTCAGAATATGTGTTCCAAGTAAATAAAAACCTAGGTAATCAGTTTAGAGATCTTAAATCCAAATTTGAGGTTCTTCAGCTACTGGCATAATCCTGGCAGAGACAAAAAAATTATATGAATTATTTAGGCAACTCTGACAGTCAAGATAAGATCCCTGTAAATGTTATTTTGGAGGGAATAAAGAAAGAAGAGAATAAAGCATTACATTTATTATTAAGGAAACCTTGAAATCACTACTCAAAACCTTTCTTCTAGAGTCTGATTCTGTACATCTCGCTTGTTCTGTTTACTTATCAACACTTTCTTATTTAGGATCAAATAAGGGTCTGTGTAATCTTCACCTTGTTCTTTGTCATCTGCTCTGCTTGGGGCGCCATTTTGATTGGCATTACTACTAAGCTTGTCTTCTGAAAAATTTTTATGCGAATGACTGTAGAAACTGGTGACTTAGTCTGTGCTCTTATTGCCTCTTTTCCTAAAGTTTACACATTCCTTAACAGAGTGGGATTTGTCTAGGCTTTTGTTGTTGTTGTTGCGATGTTATTTACATTTTTTGGTTCTAATTCTCGCTTCTTATTAGGTTATATAATTAGAATTTATTACATTTCCCCTAGTTTTAGGCCAGTATGTCAGAAAGACAGTCTTCTGTTATAATCACAGCTTTACGTTCTGCAGTTGACCTGTCCTCTTTTACAATCATATTTATAATGGGAACTGGTTTGATACTGTTCTCTATCCTCATCCCAATTCATTTAACACACAACTGTCAGCAAACGGTTTTCCTTGAGTTACAATCAAAAGACTCAGAAAAACCCAGTGGTGCCTCACAGTAAGAATGCAAAACATGAAACACTCTGCTCTTATCTCTTCTTTCATCTAGGAAATATCATCAAAGCATGGAAAGCTCTAATTTAAAGCCATGCGTGAGAGAATTGCTGGATGTCAGAATTCCAGATTCGCAAAAGGTCGTGCAAAGCATTGACTTCCATCTTTCGTGTGGTTCTACACAATACAGCATTGCTCCCACATGCATATTAATGTCCAGTGTCCTGTTAAAAATTTCTATCTCATATGAAGAGAGGGAGAAAAAGAAAGACAGTGAGGGCCAGTGATGTAAATCAAAGCAGCAAAAGTAGCTTGCACACGGTGTTTGCTCTCTTTTGTTTGGACAAGAGGTTGCTTACCAAGTCATATCTACCTGTGAGCAGGGTGTAGTAATAATGTTCCTTTATGGGTGGACAAGTGAAAATGGGGTTTTTAAGGACCCTGAATTGTATCACATCTTTTACATATCCTGCATACTTTACTTTATGACATAGTATTCAGTCTTTTATGGGTTTACACATCCTGCAGAGCTTTTTATATTTTAATATCATTGTGATATCTGACCTCTAGTTGCCTAAATTTTGCATGTTTAAAATCTACTAGAGAACATCTGGAGAATATTCTGGTCTTTCTAGACTATCCATAGCAGCTCTCAGAGTTTTATATTCCTTCATTTGTTTTATCACCACCATGGGAGGCAGAAATACAAGTTAAAGTGTAGGACTTATTGAAAATAAGAAGTGGATTAGTCTATATGTTTCAAATGATGACACAAACTGTAATTTTGACTGTGAAGGATTATAATGGCCTTTGTAATTCTCTTGCACATTAGCACTATAAAAGGGGCCATTCTTATAACCACAAATATTGTTAGAGTACAAAAAATTCCATCCTTATCTTCCGCCTTGCAGCAAGATATGGTGTAGAAGTTATAGATTATATATGAGTGTGAGTCTCACCAATGTTTCTGGCTGCTGTCAAGACTGGTGAATAGTAGCAGTTTCTTATTCCCAGTTCAGTAATCAAAAATGATTTTCAAGACCAGCTATTGCTTTGTGGAACTTCATGTTAAGAGACAGAAATTTAAGAATGTATCATCAAACAAATAAACACAGAAGTCTTCAAATAATTTAAATAGATTGACTTAGAATAAGTCATCTGTAAGTTTCTTTAACCTTAAACCACGTTTATATTACTTCAATTTTGGGTGAAGCATTTAATGTGGTGGTTCTGAGATCTGTAAAATGATACCAGACACCACTAGGATTCTTGGAATACACTTCGGGCTGCAAATTTTATATATTACCCCTTTTCCATAAAGTGAAAGAATTTGTATTTGTTGATGAATTCAATAATGAAATATCCCAAGAGAGATACAGGTTAACCACTTTTTCAAGGGAGTTACAGGTAGGAAGTAAGAGAGAAAACTCAATTCAGTCCTCAACACTGGTGCAATGTATCCATGCCTCAGTGCCCATATGGGAGTATTGACAACCAGCCAAAGGCTAAATAATGAGTCTAGAATAGGACTCAGGTGAATGAAGTGTAGTGAGAGCAATGACTCCATTTGATTAACATTATTCCTTATATGAGCAATTTTGACTGAACTGTGAAATTTTAGAAGAACACATGAAGTACACTTTACTCTTGGACTCCTTAACTTTTTGGAAAACTATTTTTGAGCTGGAGCTCACCTTTCCTGATGATTATTAAACTTTAAAACATCCTTACATTTCAAATATTACTTTTAAAAGAACACTCTGACTGTCCCGTGGTATCACAATCGAGTGGAGAAATGTCAGCCATATAAGTGATTCCTGGGAATATGAGCTTGAGACCTGAGATCTAAATCCTGAGGTACTAAAAGTCTCTTTTGTTATAATTTCTGTATTTCCTTGAAGTATTCAAGAATAATAACTCCTTTGATTTCTACGATGAAATGTAAACTTTTTACAACATACAGATAAAAATTTCTGCAGGAAGCCATTGAAGTTCATTTTTCAGCTTTAGCAAGGCATGTCTTTAGATGTAAACATCATCATAAAATTAGCAAATGACTAGATCCTCTGCCTGGGTTCCTTCACATTGAACTTTAGTACTATCCACAAAGGCAGCATACAGCACTGGAAAGAATCTTTAAATTTAGCCATGTTATATTTACAACCCCAAACTGATATTATTGGCTTATTATTGGCTTGTTTTAAACCATTCTTTTGGATCTTCTAAGTCATGGCAATTCAAGCTTATAGAAATTAATTCTCTGTACCCTTAATCTAACTCTAGTAAGTATGAGCATTACCAGTTTTAAAACATTTAATCCTTTTTGTTTTAATAGGTAATTTTACTAGAAATTTTGTTGCACATATTATGCCCTGTTTAAATACTTCAGGATGTATTTCCAACTCTTGGACATAATCAAATAGTGTGCAAGTTTGACATGGTTGCCACATAAGAACCTTGTGTAGCTTAAATGAGTAACATTTTAGGAAGCAGACTTTGAGAACCATGCTGTGCTTGAGAGCGCTGTGTAGACACTGCTCATACCTCTTCCCTTAGCCTATACATGGCTGTCTTTTCTTAGTTTCTCAACATATTTATTTACTATTTGTGTCCATCTGTGTTCCACTCTTGGGGGATATTTGTCATATTGAATTAGGATCCCACCCAAATGAATTCAAGTTGAGTTAAATTAACCTCATTTAACTCTATCTTGTTATTTTTCTAACCTAATGAAGCCACCTGATGTAATTTAGAAGGTTAGGATTCCATACAATTTAATAAACTTTAATAAATATTATATGTGCCTAATTCCACACTGAACTAACAAATTCCTTAGTAACATCTAATACCCAGTTCACATTTAGGCTCGTTTTCCTATAATATATTTGTGTACTTGATTTGTTTAAATCAGGATCCAAATCTTTTGATTTAGCATTATTTCCTTGTGATTTTTTAAAATTAATGTTTTATCTGCTTTTATTCTTTATTTGTAATGAATTGCTTGGAAACAAGCTGTCACTCTATAGCATTGTCCAGGTGGAATTCATGATCCTTCTTCCATCTCAGCCTTTCATATTTTGTTTTTATTAAAAGCTTGTACCACACAGCAGGCTATATTTAACTAATACTTATAATTTAAAATTGTATATGGAAATTTCAAATGTTCTAATTCTTGAGTATAGGATATAGTACAGGGTTAAAAGCACATCACTTTCTTTAAGGACTTATCATTTGTCTGTATTGAAAAACTATTTTCACAATACCTTGTTTTATCTCTGAAATACACATCTCTAGTCAACCTGCTCCTGTCCAAAAACCACATCTTTACTATTAAGTAATGGATTCTATACTGCTCTCTTTTTGGTAACTGTCATTAAGATATCAAGAATCTCTTCATCCTATATATTTCCTCATTTTGTATATTACTGGCCTATTTCTCATGATGTCCATTACCCATTCATCTACCATGGATTAACAGTGCACTGTCAGTTACAGCCAGAGGTAAGAACACTTTATTTGTTTAAAGAATGTTTTTTAATTGTTAATTTGGGAAATTCATACGATGTCTCGATGTATCCTTATCACACTTGCTCACACTTGCTTTCCATTCCCTCTCACCTTTGTGGCACCCTCCCCAAATAGTACAGAATTATAATTGTGTTGCCCATATACTCTAATGGACCTTATAGGCCCCTGAAAGATAGCTGAGTCCTTCTTAACCCTCCTCCCTTGCCGGAAGTTAACAACTGTGAAGTGCTACACGTCTGCATCTGTATCACAATTTTAAAGGGGCATCTTCAATATCTTTCTGTCTAAAATGTTTCTCTGTTCTTGCGGGGGAGAAGAGATTGTTGAAGAAGTCTCCAATGTCTCTCATCCTCAATTGTGAGCCAGGAATATTCTATACCACTGCAATAGATGCTTCCTTGCCCATAGCAACAAAGGCAGCATAGATGATGAATATCACAACATGGGCTCTAGTGCTGGCCCATATCATGGATACCTACATACTGTGGCTGCCGGACTAACCATGGGCATCTAGACGGCCTCAGGCGGCATCCCATAATTCAGATATCAATATGAACTCCAGTGCTAGACCAGGCCAAAAACATCCACATTATTGGGGGGGGGGTAGTATTATGGACCACAGGCATCAGCATGGTCCCAGATAGCAACACAGACCACAGACACCTTCTGAGCATTTCCTGATGACTTGTCATCTCTTGGACCCATTGATAGAAGGAGAGAACTGGATGAAACTCAGAAAAAGATGGAAGTGGAGGCTGGGGCATGGAAAGGCTAGAGCAAGAAGGATAAGAATAGTTTCCAAGTCACTGGGTCACTGAGAAGAATAAAACTGTGCTGGAGTAACTCTACTTGGGCCAAAGCAGCCAGAGAGGCACCAGAACTCGAAGGCTGGGAAGAATGTAAACAGTGGTCAGCAGTGACCCAGGAGTACTTGGGGATCTGGAGCTCCAGAAGCTCCAGCTGTGTGTGATCCAGGTCATCAATGTCTTTACCCAGCATGCCACTGTGGAGGAGTCATGGACACAGGTGTGGCAGCTCTTTATGGAACACAAGACAGAGACAGTGAACAACTCTGAGAAGCATGTAAGAGAGAGTGGTTTTATTGATGACAAATGTGCCTGGGCACATCTTTTATCAGAACATTTTAAAAACTATTTGATGATCATCTGCTGTCCCCAAGAAGATTATCAATCAGCAATTAGGGCAGGTCATTGGTCCCTGCTTGAGCCAATGACCCACCCTCATCATCAGGGCACTACTGTTAAGAAGCTGACTACTGTCACACTGTACACATACTCGCCCCTGCAGATACTGGGGGGTGATCACTTTCATGTTCAGATGTTTTCAGTGTATTGTCTTATCTGGAATCACATACTTTCTGGTGTCTGATTTTATTGACACCAAAATTATTTTTACTGGTTTTAAACATGGTTGTTCTTATTTCAATATCAGAATATTTCTTTAGTATTTAATATAATTAAATTATTTGATAAACATATCAATTCACTATTAGTATTTCTAAACAAAGATTTTCCAATTAAAGAACTGTTCCTCATTGTTTTGGATAAAGGATAGTTTACTATTGGGGCTTTCCCTTGTCTCCTAATTTTCTAAATAAAATTTTGATCTTGAGTTATAATTAATTGATTTGTTAACTCTCTTAATATCACTAAGGTATGTGAATATTAAAACAACTGACATGTTTTGAGGATTCATAATATTCCTTTCCAGTATATCCAAATTTTTGGAAGTTGAGTAGGCAGATTCCCTTCAATTGGACTTTTAATACTGTTTGGCACATGTCCTAAATAAATAACTGAAGTATTTTCTCATAACCCACACATCAGCCTTCTGCTTTGTTTTAGTAATCTATACTGTTTGATTAACTTAATCTTGGTGCTAGCTGTCACACTGTTCATGTCTATATAGCTTTATTTCAGAATTCTTCTAGCAGAGTTGTCTCTTATCTTTGTTATTTTTTTATTCTCAGTAGATATGAAAATATTCTTATTTATAATTATAGTATAAAAAGTAATCTAAATTGGAAAACATTCTCTTTGTAACTGAGACTTTTAATTTATTTTTCAATGACAGAATTAATTTAATTTTGGAAGATTTTCAAACAACTGGAGAGTTTGGGGATTATTTATGTTACAAGCATATTTCATCATGTTATTTTGTAAATTCTGAAAAAGTAATGAAAGCAGGCATATAGACACAATGGTCCTTCACAATCACTTTATTACATCTTTCATGTTGACATATTTTTCCATCATGTCTACTATTCAGTTTCACATTTTATTTCATCATCAAATTAAATATAGGCATAAGTCCCTGTGATTGCATGGACAAAGAAAATACCAACCACAAAATGAGAGTGAACAATTCTAGTAAAGTAGATCTTGTTGAAAATGAAAATCTATTTGCAAATTCTCATGAATGGAACTGCGTTGCCTGTGTTGAACCTATTCTCTTCTGTGAAGGAAGATCTTGTCTACCTTGGTTTACTAAATAAAAACTCATGAAAAGATAAACATAGGTATTCCTTTTGTCATTATATTTGGAATGGTGATTCTGTGATCATCTATGTTGCTTGTAACTCTAGATGCATAAGATCTATGTAAGCTTATAGTGCGAGGAAACCAAACTATGACTATGTTATTAAAAGTTTAATGTACATAAAAATAGATAAATTGCATGCTTGTATTTTGAAAATGAAAATATAGATCTTGATTATATCTATTTGAACTGTTGGTGGAAAGCTATTGTTTTGAATTGTAACTCTGCACAATTAGTAATATGAAACACATACACTTGCACAAGTGATTAGACATCTCAGGAGATGCAAGAATTTCTAAAAAGAAAACAGACACTCAAAGTTCACAAAGACAAAAGCTCATTTTTGATATAGCCAACAAGTCTAAGATTTTCTATTGATCTGGGTTATCGTTATCACAATCTAGCTGAAAGTGGGCACTAGGAAGACAGCCAGACCTACTTGGATGTAACTCTGTTCCATTACACTATGGACTAGGTCCAGCTAGAATAATTAAGAAGAAACATGCCTAAATAATGAACACAGACCCATGGTTTCAACCATGAACTCTTTCAGAGAAATGAGAACAGTTTGTGATATAAAGTCATGGCTAAGAAAATACCTACTTGTAAAATCTTTGGGTACTACAACTCATATTATTTATTTGAATAATAAACTATGACTTTACAACCTCAAAATAGTGCTGTAATAGCAATAGGTAAGGAAAATATTATCTTCTTTAAAAATTTCAGGCAAAATACAGACTGAACTGCAGTGTATTTATATGCTAAAATGCTATACTGAAATATTCATTGGAAGTATACTGGGTTTTGATCTATCAATTCAAACAACATATTTACAATTATTTTTATCTTGTTACATATTGGGCTTCATTTGTATGTGGTACTCCAGAGGAAATACTTGTACATTTAATAACTCTTTAAATACTATTCTAATCTTGTTATAACTTCAGAATTGTATATAAAAGAATCTTTTCTCAGTGAAATATCTTGGAGGAATGATTTCTTATGATGACTTGGAATACTGTTCTATCTGTTCTTTTTAAAATGAAAATTTGCTGTAAGTATACACATTCAGTAACATCAGTTTATAAGGAGAACTGCTTCATAATAGCACAGATTTATTCAAGTGACTTAATTATAGAATAATCTCAAAATATAAAGAAAAATACATCTTTTCAAACAGTTGATAATGACATACAAACAACACCAGAGAAGCTAGGTAACAAGGAGGACCCTAAGAGAGGCATCTTTGTATCTTCCTGGCAAGGAGGAATAAAGAAGATCTCCTAAGGAAACTGGAACCAAAGTGGGGGTAGGGCAAGGGAAAGTAGGAAGAGAGAACGAGAGAATGGGATGGTTGAAGTGGGAGAGTGACAGAGGGGCACCAATGAAATAAATGCCTTGATAGAAAGAAATCTGGTGCTGGGGAAATCCCCAAAAACCCACAGGAAGATTCCAGCCAAGACTCCAAGCAATAGTGGTGAGGGTGCCCATGATGGCCCTCCCCTATAGTCAACCTTATGACGACCCTAATTTTCATTATAGAACCTTCATCTTGCAACTGTTGGAGGAAGATACATATATTTGAAGCTAAGCACTGGGGTTGAGCTTCTGGTCCAGCTAAAGTGAGAGAGGAGAGATTATATGAACAAAGTGGTTAAGATCATGATAAGGAAACCCACAGATACAGCTGATCTGATCTATTGGGAGCTAGTGAAAATACTTCTGAGGACCCTACATGGGACTCAACTAAGCCCTCTAAATGTGGATTACAGTCAAATGGCATATGGAGTTTGTGGGGTCTCTGGCGGTGGGACCAGAATTTATTCCTGATGCATGAACTGGCTTCTTAGAACCCATTCGCTACAGAGGTACACTTTATTCAACCTTGATACTGGGATTAGGGGCTTAGTTCTACCTCAAATGAATATGTCATATTGCATTGATTTATCCTGTGAGTCTTTACCCACTCATGGGTAATGGATGGAAGGATGGAGTTGGGGGAAGCTGGGGAGGTCTGGGAAGAAGGGAGGGAAGGGGAACAGTGGTGGGTATGTTTAAAAAATTTAAATAAAAGAATGAGAAAAATCTGTTTATGATAGTCAAAATATTTCCTAAATATTCATTATTTATTAATAAAGGTTTGGGGTTGGTTAGAAATATAAAATAGTATCTTCAGCCACAGTGATCAGCACAGATACCAGTTGCAGCAAGATCACAGACCCAGTCATAGCCCTTGGAAAGAGCTCAGGCCCAGATGTTACCATGGCCCTAGTGGTAACCAGGCCATCCATATCAGAATATCACTAAAATACCAACATGGTCTCCAGTGTCTGACCAGACCCCAGGTGTCTGCATGACTCTTGATGGTAACAGGGGCCATGAAGAACAAATCACCCCCTGGCTGAGATAAGGCCAAACATGGGCCCTGGCAGTAGCAGCTTGGGCCTGGATGTTCATGACTATAGATGGCAGTGATTACTTCGCAGATTTGTATAGTCTACACCATGATCCTCGGACATCTATATGATCATCCCAGATCCCAAGCATCTATACAGCTTTTGGTAGTAACCACAGACATCAGCACAAATCTCAAGTTCGGTAGGACCGTGGACCCAGACATGTCCTCTGAGGCATCCAGGTGTCAGGCCCCAGATGGCAGTTCAGGCCACTCTGATCACAATGGCCCATGCAGAGTGGGAACTATGTATGCTGAGATCTGAGGGCTCTGCTGAGCAGGCACTGAACTATGCTGGTTTTGGAAGAGTTTGACCTGCCACATACTAGCTAGTGCAGTGTAAGAGCTGGACCTATCACTCATGATAGAAATAGCACCCTACACACAATAGACATGGGCTTAAAAGAGCTGGCTCCTCCCCAAAGGCCTGGATGGCCAAATCTGCTGTCAACCAGACCCTCATCCTCGGCTTTTAGTTGGCCCACCCCAGAATCTATTCTATCCATGACCGTCCAGAATGAGTGAAGGGTCTGATCCTGCAAAACCAAGGCCAAATGGTCTCCATGACTCTGGAAAAGAGTAGGATATCTTGGAGAAGTTCCAGTGATGGTCCAGTGATGCTGGTATACCAGAAGCCAGAGGCCTCATTACAATGGACATTTGCAAATAACCCACTAAGTGAATAAAAGCTACTTGTGACACACTGCCAATGTTACTAAGATGTATGAAAAGGTGTTGGAGATGCAAAAAAAGATAGAGGACTGAAGTGATATTTTGTTTATTTTGTTTCCAATTAATAAGTATTTATTGGAAGGGCACTGCAGGAATTGATATAGAAGGACTGGGAAATAAGCAGGATTAGGGTATGTGATGTAAAATTTCCAAAAAATCAATGAAAACACAGGTTAAAAATATAAAATAGTAATGTATTATTTATGTGTGAAAACCATTTTCAGTTATTAAACAAAATAAATATATAAAGGAAACATTTCTGAAAATATAAATCCTTAATAAAACTTTGAAAAATATGTAATTTCACTAACTTTTAAGGGAGCTGGGGCAGAAGATATGATTTAGCAGTAAGAACTTCCAGGGCATCTGGGTTGCATAGCCAGCATCTACATGGTATCCTCCAACTGTCACTCTGTTTCTAGGAGAACTAACATACTTTTCTGGCCTCTGCAGGCACCAGACACACATTTATTACACAACTGTGCATCCAGGAAAAACAGCTATAAACATAAAATAATAAAATGAAATAAATAAAATCACAACAAAGAAAATATTAAAATTGGGGCAAAATAGAAATCATGCCTGGTACAGTTAATAGGGTCAATTATCCATAAGTAGATAGGTCCTATATCTTAGATATTATGCTACTACTAGTATTTTGCTAAGTGGTCAGAATATCAACCTGCCCTCTAAATTCTTATTTTTATAACTATAGATTAGTACCACTCTGAACTTTCAAAGAGAGGGCTTTCTTTGTAGTGGTTGACATACCTATGATTTCATAACAGTAATTCCAAATATTTATCTAAAGTCTTATCTCCAAATGTCCTTGTGGTGTGATAATTGCCCTTTGGTTATATGTGCATGATTGGTATAGCTGAGTCTTGAGGTAGAATGATTCATAATTTTTGGAGAAACCACCATAATGATTAGAAAAATAGCTGTACAGGTTTGCATTCTCACCAGTAATGAAGGAGTGTTCTCCTTACTGCACATCCTTTCTAACATAGGCTTTCATTAGATATTCTGATTTTAGCCATTCTGACAAACGTAAGATGGTATCACAGAATTTATTTGACTTGTATTTTCCTAATAGCTAAAGATATTGAACAATGCTTTAAGTGTCTTTTCATCATTTGAGATTCATCTGAAACCCATTTTTAATTGTATTTGGTGTTTCTTTTTTCTTTTTTTTTTTTTTTTGTACCTCTAGTTTCTTGAGTTCTTTATATATTTTAAAGATCAGCCTTCTGTTAGTGGTTAGAGGGGATCTTTTTCCATTCTGTATACAGCCATTTTTTTTTTCTTATTAACAGTGTTCTTTACCTTCCAGAAGCTTTTCAATTTCAGGAGGTCCCATTCATTGTCAATTTCAGCTTTTGTGTTATTGGTGTTATATTCAAAAATACTTTCTTTTGTCTCTTAAAGGCTACTTTCCACTTTCTCTTATATCAGGTTCAGTGTAACTGGATTCATGTGTAGATCTTTGATCCACTTGAACTTGAATTTTGTGCTGGGCCATAAGTATGGATCTAGTTGTATTCTTCTACATGTCCATATCCAGTTATGCCCGAACCATTTGCTGAAGATGCTTTCCTTTATCTCATTGTATATTTTTGACTTCTTTGTCAAAAGTTAGGTGTTCTTAGATGTGTGGATTTATGTCAGGATCTTTCATATAAGTTCATTGATCAATGTGTCTTGTTTTAATGCTAATATCGACTATAGCTCTATAGTAGAGCCTGAAGACAAGGATTTTGACACTTCCGGAAGTTCCTTTACTGTACAAAGCTAGTCTAGGCTGTTTCTTTTTCCATATAAAGTTGAGTTTGTTCTTCCTAGGTGTTTGAAGAATGATGTTGGTATTTTGATGGGGATTGCATTAAATCTGTAGAGAGCTTTTGGTAAGATTGCTGGATTTTTACTGTGTTAATCCTATATATCCAAGAGCATGGGAGATCTTTCCACTTTCTGATATCTTTTTCAGTTTCCTTTTTCAAAGACTTTAAGTTCTTCTTATATAGGTCATTTTGGTCAAAAGAATTTTAATAACATCTTCTATTTCCTTCGGGGTTATAGGTCTGTTTAAATTTTGGTATGGGATACCTATCCAGAAAATTGTTCATTTCATTTAGATTTTTCAATTTTGTGGAGTAAAGGTTTTAAAGTATGACCTAATAATTCTCCGGATTCCCTCCATGACTTTCTTTATGTCCCTTTTTTCTTTTCTGATTCTGTTAATGTGGATATTCTCCCTCTGCTGTGGGTTAGTTTGGATAAAGGTGTGTCTATCTTGTTGATGTCTTCAATGAACCAACTCTGTTGTTTCATTGATCCTTTTTATTATTCTTTGTTTCTATTTTATTGGTTTCGGTCCTCAATTTGCCCTCTTCTACTTCTGGGAGAGTTTGCTTTTTTGTTGTTCTTGTTCTAGAACTTTCAGGTATGAGGTGTGCTGTTAACTTGCTTCTGTGAGATTTCCTCAAACTCTTTATGTAGGTACTTAGTGATATAAACTTTCCTCTTAGTACTGATTTCTTCTGTCCCTTAAATTCAGATGTGTTTTGTAATTAATTTTCTTTGAATTTTAGAAAGTCTTTAATTATTTTTCTATATTTCTTCCTTGAACCAGTGGTGATTTAATTGAGCGTTGTTCAGTTTGTAGACTTTCTATAATTTATGTTGTTGCTGATTTCTAACTTTACACTATGCGATCCAATAAGATATGGGGGCTATTCCAATTTTTTGTGTGTTCAGATATGCTTTGTGATAAAGTATGTGGTCAGTTTTAGAGAAGGTTTCATGAAGTGCTAAAATAATGGTATATTCCTTTTCATTTGGGTGAATGTTCTGTAGATCTCTGGCAAGCTCATTTGAGTTATAACTTCTGTTGGTTCACTTATTTCTATCTGTTTCTGGAAGACCTGTACATTAGTAAGTGTGGGGTGTTGAAGTTTCCCACTATTAGTGTGTGGGTTTGATGTGTGATTTAAGATTCAGTAAGGTTTCATTTACAAATGTGGGTACCCTTGCATTTGAGACATAATTGTTTAGAACTGAGAATTTATCTTGATTGATTTTTTTCCTGTCATGAATGTAAAATCTCCATCTCTTATGATTAATTTTAGTTTAAAATGTATTTTGTTAGATGTGAGAATAGCTACACCAGCTTGTTACTTAGGCCCATTAGATTGGAAAATATTTAACTACATTTTACTCTGAGGTAATGTCTGTCTTAGAAGTTGATGTGTATTGCTTGCTTATAGCAAAAGGATAGATCATGTTTTTGTATCCATTTTGTTAGTCTTTGTCTTTTTCCAGGTGAATTGATTCCATTGATATTAAGAGATAGTAATGACAAGTTATTTTTAATTCCTGTTATTATTGGGGGGATTGTGATTGGTGGTAATGTGTGTGTGTTTCCCTTCTTTGGAATTTGCTGGTATGAGATTATCTATTGCCCATGTTTTTGTAGGTGCAGCTAAGTTCATAGAATTGAAGTTTTCCTTCTAGTACTGTAGGGCTTGATTTATGGATAGGTATTGTTAAAATCTGGTTTTGTTATGAAATTTCTTGTTTTCTTTGTCAGTGATGATTGGTAGTTTTACTGGGTATAGTAGTCTAGGCTGGTATTTGTGGTATCTTAATATCTGCAAAACATCAGTCCGGGACCATCTAGCTTTCAGTCTCCATTGAGAAGTAGGGTGTAATTCTGAAAGATATGGTTTTAGTTTGGAAAAGTTTTCTTTTATGATTTTGTTGAATATATATATACAAAAGTGTCTGGTGATTGGCTGTTGTCATGATAAATTGGGTTGTCTCAGCTGATGCCTGTAAGGATTTAGGTGTTTAGATCCAGATATTATCCAGTTCTTCTTGTGTCTGATGTGTACTTTACTAATATCTATGGCTTCTATTCTTCCAACTGGTGTGTGTTGGGCCTGTGTCTATGTAGTCTGTTATTCCAAATGGTATAACCTTTGTCTATGTTTGTTCTTCTAGCTGGTGTAGGTAGTGCTTGTGCCTATAGGGTGTTCTGATGTTGCTAGAGAGGGCTGTTCACTGAGAAGCTGCTGGGGTAGGTGAGACTGAGCAGCAGATTGGTATGTCCATCAAGCTGGTGTAATTGGAGTTTGTACCTCTTGAGGCTATAGATATTTCAGGGGATGGTTGGTCAGGGGAGCACAATGGGGTCAGTGGGTTTGGGTGGCAGAGTGGGTCTTGTAGGTTACAGAGTCTAATGGGTGGTGATGGTGGTGAATCAGCCTGGATTAAGGTCTCTTAACTGCTGAATGGCTTCTGGGTGCTGCACCAGAGCAGTGGAAGTCTAAAAGATTTAAGGGCAGTTCCAATTGCCTCGCTGGGGCTTAGATGGGAGGGGAAAGTGCCGGAGATGTGTCCTGGCGTTTAAAGCCTAGAGATTGGGGCAGCTTCACTGGGAAACCAGTCACTCGCCTTCAATTTGTGCAGGTGTTGCTTGTTGCCTTGATGGGCTGCTGATGTTGCAGGGACAGTTGGACAAAAGAAGAATGATGGATTCATTGGATTTGTGTGGTAGAGTGGTTTTTGTAGTAGATTTCAATGGGTGGCCATAATGGTGGATCAGCTTGTCTGCAGGTCTCTTACCTGCTGGCCTACTCCTGGGCTTGAGACGGGAATGGGAGGAACACTTAGATGTGCCCTAGAAACTGGGATATCTTAGCAAGGAGACTAGCTCCTCACCTCTGATTCCAATTGGTGCAGGTTCCTTTGACAATTTGAAGAAACCTTTTTTTATTCTTGAACAACTCTTTCAGATTAACAGACATCTTTGCATTTCCCCACAGATCTGTTTCATGTTCTTTTAGTGTTAATTTGTTACTTACTCCTTTTGATTAACTTAGTGCCTTCAAAAGTTCTTCCCTTATCAATCTGAGCATTGAGTTTTATTGGGTGACCTTGCAAAGTATGCTTCTATGTTTCCATGAAGAACAAAACTAATAGGCATTTTCCCGTCTAATTTACACTACAAACAATAATGTCTTCAATAATAACCAGGTATTTACTTTAAACTTGTAGCCCATATTTTGTGTAATAAGGTATGAGATATGGATAATAAGGCCTAAGAAGTAAGCTAAAATTTTATAAAACAGATAAACTTAAAACATTGTATCATGTAAAAAATATGAATATATTTGAATTATTCAAGCATATACATTTATAAAGCCATGTAATACACACACACACACACACACACACACACACATATATATATATATATATGTATATATATATATATATTTCTCTCTCCTATTCATTTACCCTTAAATTAATTTTAAAACAACTTGGGAATTTTTTTTATCACTAAGAGGTATTGCTATGATTAGCAGGAAGTATTCGTTTACCAGTAGCTTGCTATTTTAATGGGAAGAAAATAGGTTTATTATTCACCTGTAGAGCTGGCTGACTAAAACCAACTGAACAATAGAAAAACTCAAATGCTTCTGAGAAGCTAGAATATATCCTGGACATTTGTCTGAATACTATCATGCTGTTTAGAAAATGGATGCTCAAGAATTACTATGAGATGGAAATAGATGCCAGCCACTTGGTGCCTGCTGGGGCTTGCCAGTGTGCCTGGAGAGTAAAGGAGTGTTTGTGGGAAAATTAGGCAGCTATGAGTATGCTAACAGATGGAAAGCCACTGTGACTTTGACTTTGCAATGTACTCAGGAGCTTTCAGCTTTGTCCTGTTGCCATCTGCAATTCCCTGAGCACACGTGGTGGACCTTAATGCTGTGGGTGAGGAGATGCAGAGCAAATGTGTGCCTTAACTGCCTGAAACATCGGATTGTAGATAAGCAATAGGACTGAGGGTGGAGACTGAGGGTTCTTAGAGTTGAAGGTCCGCTTTGGAGAGGAGAAGGATGGGGTAAAAAGGCTCCTAAGAGATGGAAAGACAGCAGAGTGATCCTGATTATGGTGACTGTGTATCTGTGTGAAGTAGACGCTTGCTCCTGAGTGTTTGTGTTAGAGCATGAGAAATGCAGGACAGTTGTCTGGTTGAGAGGAGAGAACCATAGGGAGCATATGAAATGTACAGTTATTGAAAGTAAGCAAAATATTGAAGAAAAGCAAGTAAAAACTACTTAAAAAAACAGCCCCTATAGTTTAACAGAATTGTGGCAAATAAAATACAGAACCTATAAATGGATATTAAATTATATTCTTTGTCCATATGTGTATGATTCTCGTGGGAATGCTCTTTTTGTTTTCTTGTTTGGACTTTTTATGTTCTTTTTGGGGTGTGTGTGTGTGTGTGTGTGTGTGTGTGTGTGTGTGTGTGTGTATGTGTGTGTGTGTCCTCAAGTGCTTATCTACCTCAGTTTTGAGACAGGGTCTTTCACTGGATTGTAACTCACCAAGTAAGTGAGACATAGTGGCCAGATATCCCCAATTATCCACCTGCCCCGTCTCCTTGGTGATTTGATTATGAACATGACCTCCCAAGCATGACTTTTCTTATTATTTGCTTGACTGTTTATGTATTTTCTAACGGTTTCAGGACTTATCTCCGTGTTACTAAAAGACAAGCACTTACAAAATGAGCTACTTTCCTGGCCCACAAAATGGTATTCTTAAAGCTCTACAGGCTATTATCTGGAAAAATACAATTTTTTGAAGAATACTTTTAAAAATTATTCTTTTAACTTTTTAAAATTTAAAATTATGTCATAAAATGTTAGTTCTGTATTGAAAAATGCTTTTAAAAATAAAAAATAAATGACTTTAGAGAACAAAAGTAAAAATTATAACAATAGCAATTGCCAAAGCAATCTCCCTGTTCCCTCTTTTCTTGTCCCCTCAACACTCCCCTCTCATTTCCTCCTCTAATCTCCTCCTCCTGTCTCCCTCCCCCTTGCCTTTCTAGAGCATCCAATCCTTCATCAAATCTCAGTGCTTCTCTCTCTCTCCTCTCTCTCTCTCTCTCTCTCTCTCTCTCTCTCTCTCTCTCTCTCTCTCTCTCTCTCGTTAGCTGTAATGGGAAAGCAAGGGTAGAGGCTTTGTCTCTGCACTCCTTCACTCCAAAGTGTATAAGAGGAGAATAATATAGTCACAGGAAGGATATGAACATATGTATGAGACGGAGACAGAGACAGAGAGAACACATTAACACACTTGCTAATTCTCCCCTTCTACTAGCTGCTTTGGTTATAGGCACAGAGTACTCCATGGTCTTTAAACAATTCTATTTGTTACCACAGTATTCTCTGTGATTTATTAACACAGGATGAGAGGATGGGAGTGGGTATTTCCAGATGGCAGGTAATGGGCAATGAATGAGCAATTGAAAAGACTATTACATGGACTGGAAGATAAACAGATCATTCCTTTTTTGTTCTTGTTTTGTAAGACAGAGTCACATGTAGCACATGTTTGCCTAAAATTTTCCACGTAGCTGAGTCTGTCTTTGAATTTCTGGTCTCTTTTGTTTTTCTACCTCCCAATTGTTAGGGTTATAAGTACATGGCAAATAATTCCTTTTACATAGGTTTCCTTGTATTATAATTTTGAAATGTACATTTGGTTATGTTTTATATAATAAATTAACTCAATTTCAAATTAGAGATATGTGGATCCTTCGGTCAGATAGAACACTATTCAATTACTCTGTGTCAAATAAGGAAGATGAGGCTCCATGACAGATATCATGGGTAATACTGTCAGTATTTTTAGACCTGTATGTTATTTCCGCCTAGTATTCTTCCCATCCATCTGAATAAACCACCCTCAACAGAAACTATGCACTGTTAGCAGAAACTGGTGCTGGATGTCATGTATGCTGTAGATTTGCAAACTGTACCTTAGCAGGACCTTGAAATTTATTTATTAGTTTGTTTGTTTTTTTGTTTGTTTGTTTATCTGTCAATCATTTTTAGGTTTGGAAAACTGCTTTTTCCTCCCCTTTGTTTATGCATCCATATCTTTCTGTGGCCATATTATTCTCTTCTACACTTTTACGTGCCCTTGTTTTCCTGTTACTGTTTCAAAATGAAAGAGCTGCTGGTGAAACTCCACTCCATTCACAGCTAGGAGCCAATAGGAGATTCTCCCCCACAATGCCCATGGCACCCTATTGGGACAGGTTGATGTGAATGATACCTTATTAATATCTTGTTGGATGAGGATTCCGTATCACAGCATCTATGCATCACTATCATTGTGAAAATTGGGAGTGGGAATATCATCATCAATGTTTATTTATTTATAAGAACATAGTATCTCAGAAGCAGTGCAATTTGAAATTTTTCATAAATAAAGTAGATTCATCTATTGAATTGTTTTTAATTTTATATTGATTTTTAACCTGTGGGAAAAAGGAATCCTGACATAATGTTTTATTATGATATTTCAAAGCCAAACCTAAACTATTTCTAGACCATAAACATTACTCTTTTTACTCTTTCTAGTGGGGAGGCTAGTTTTATTTTATGTAGAGGAAAGAAAAGATAAACATAATTTCTCATATGTGCTTAATTTATCTGATGAACAAAGGACCAGAACATTTGCTGACTGGGAAGTGATTATATGACTCTGAGAAAATTTGATTGCTTTCTCTGTAGCTAAGTGTTGGATATTCCACACTCTATCAAGACACGAGGAAACATTGTACTGTGATTCTGGATATTATAATCTGTCAGAATTCACTCATCTGTCCTGCCTATTAATATTTTGAGCACGACCTTTTTGCATCTATAAACCTTTTACATTTTAAACAGACCATTTCATTGACACATTTTCATTTCTGTAAATGGGTGTGCCATGTTCAAATTGTCAAACAAAGTTCTGATAGTCAACTCAGATGCTGGTTTTAAACTTTATAAGTTAAAATTGTTTATTACCACCCTAGAAATATTATACATTCCATGCCAAGTCAGATTTCCTCCCATGTTTATTTCTGAATATGGGAGAAGTGGAGTAAAGAGGGAAGGGAAGGCTGTTTCCTTCCTCAGCATTATTCTAACTTAAGCAAGGAGCTGAATCTTGGGGACTTACACTTGCAATGGTGACTATATGGGCATCTTTTAGGTATTTAATTCTCAATTATTAGGAAGTTCTTATGTAAAGATGTCTCATTCCTCCTGTGTTCCTCTTCTTTATTTCGACTGTTATACAATGTGAAGAGAACCATATAATAGTGAGGTAATTATTGCTATCAGAATGATTATCTATGGTGTTTCTTATCTCACAGTGTAAAAATAAGTCTCAGAATCATTCTACAGTTTGAGAACTTTCTAAATAATGTTGTTAATTATTCAAGAAGAATTTATGATATTGTAATCTTTAACATTCCTATTTGAGGCACAAAAACTGTCCTTTTACTTAGTTTTATTTTACTATTATTATAATTAGTGTCATTCATATGTATGGGTGTTATGATGCATGTATGTCTGAGTGTGTACCTGGTCCTCTGACAGTGCAGTTGGTACTGTAATCTCCCGAGTTGTTACACCAAGCCCTTAATTTAGTCTCAGTAGCAGGTGCTAAAGTTTCAGTTTTGATAGATGGGATTTATCATTTCCTGCCCTGTAAACAATAGTTCAGAAAAGAACTACGTATTTATCACTTCAAATAGGGTAAACATAAGGCTAAGTTTTTGATGTTTCTTTTGTTCTTTATACTGTAAATGTGAAGTGAAATAAAATAAGTAAAAAACATGATGTATTTTTGCTACAAAATATTAGATTATCTGAGCTTGCTACTTCAAGTATTAATTCTACGGCTTTTTCAGCCAAGTGAAGGCTAGAAATTGAGTAGTATACATACATTCTCAACTTTGGCAAGTTATTTTTTTTTTTTTTGTAACTATTACTTTCTTGGCATGGTTGCTGCTTAGACTTAGCCAATGAATTCTAGAAATATACTCGTTGTGGAGGTCAATTTCTTTGAAGTATTTGACAAGTCACTCAGTGTTAAACTTTAACTAACATAATTTGGTTGAATTCAGAGATATCTTGGCCCAATTTCTAAATGTATCTAAGCTTACAAATGATATTTATCCAATTCTTTTCTCACAATGTGTACAGTCTTATTTTTATTTATTCTTGCTATAATTTTTATGTTTCTGTTACTCAGCTTTTCAACACCTCTGATAATTAAGTTTTGAACGTTTAATGTGTTTCAAGGTTTTGGAAATTGTTCCCAATGATTGATGTCCTCATTGACTCTGCTCCTGTGGTGATGTATCTTGTGGTGGAAATAAGGAAGGAACTGAAAGTGCTTATATTATTGTGAGGAGACAAGAGGGAAGCAGTCAAGGCCAGGCTCTCACCATTCATTTCAAAGCAGATGCAAAGTCTTTTGAAGCTCTGCCTGCTTGTCCCAATCTCTTACAGATTTTGTCTCTTCCCTTACTGGTTCCACCACTCTGGATACCAAGCCATAAACATGGTAGAATTTTAGGAACACTTAAGATTCAAACTTTGGTAATATCATGAATAAATTTTGCATGTGCCAAGTGTGACTAATTTTTAATAATTTATGAGACATTTTTGATGGAAATTATTGCATATGAAATTATCCTACATATTGAAATTATTGAAGCTATTATTCTAAAAAGAAAAAGTATTTGTAATGTCTATGCTCTGTTTACTATATAAAAAAAAAGGAATGAATTTGAAAATGTATGCTTTATTTACATAAAATGTAAAAGTTTGAGTATGGAGTTGCACAATGCAGAGGAGATTAGAAGTGAGACAGAGGTGATGGCATTCCTGGTTGGGGATGATGCTGGGTCCTTAATAACCAGTGATCAGGGATGACTTTGAGGGTTTTGTTTGGTTAGCTGTAGGTATCCGGGCTTGGGACTCTCACCAAGGGCATTAATATGCCCATATTACATATTAACACCTAAAGCATATTGTTATAGTATGCCCCATTTTTTTTTTTTACTTGTGAGATAATGCATATTTTTCTGTAGTTATAAACATTATATTGCAAAGATAATGTTTACTGACCTCTTAATACAGCTGGTCCTATCTGTAAAGCAGTTTTAACTTAAAAATGTTTGTATTGATGATGTGAGTGGAAGCAGGACCACTCAATCTTGTGTTTCCAAGATTCATCTATGAATTTTTAGGTTATAGAATTAACAGTGTGCCAGGGCTCCTGCTCATGAGATCTTATTATGGAAATGATCCAAGACTTATTTTAAAATTAAGCAGTTACGCCTAGCAGTGTAGATACTCATTTATCTCCCATCATTCCACCATAGCTCAGAAGGATAGAGGTTACCAAAGTCAAGCTATTTCTGAATTTATCTAAAAATTTGAAATTTTATGTACAGATTGTTTTTTAACTTTTCATTTATAGAGTAAAGCTGCTACCAGCAAGAATGTGTTATTGTTACTGTTTTTTTTTTTCTTCAGGAATGTTTGCTTGAAAGTTAAAATTGTGTCTACTTTCCTTTGACGAAGCAGAGTACAGGAAATTGGACCTGCCTGTAGAGCACCAAAGGGGAGAGTGTATAAATTAGCTACAAGTTCAAATGCTTCAATACATTTAAATGTTTCCAATGTTTCAAACCCTATATTTTTCTTTACTCAATTTCTCATTTGTAGTAGATTTTCCCCCAGGGTTCTCATCAATCAGATTACAGCTTCTAGTACTCACGACTCTTGGAAAGATATTACTTTTATATTTGAAAAGAAATGTACAGTTATATTGGAACCTAGGTGTAATGGCTTCTACATTGAAACTCAACATGGTGGGTATTGAGGCAAAGATTGCAATGTATTTGAGATAAGTCTGGCTCTCTCGTGAATTCTAGATCTGCCTCAGGTCTCTTGTAAAACAGATAACAAAACAAAATAAAAGTCAATTCAGTTCATTAGTGAGGGTGTAAAGGAATTTATGACCTGGTCTTACATAGTTATTACTGTGTTGATCAACAGTGTTTTTTTCCCATGGAAATACGCAGTGCATCTGCAGTATGGAAGGGATATCTTTTACAAAAACCTTTGCACCAAAGTTTGCCAATCCTAGCAAACGGAAGACAAAATTGAAACTTTTATGCCGAAACCTTTCCTTCCTTCCTTCCTTCCTTCCTTCCTTCCTTCCTTCCTTCCTTCCTTCCTTCCTTCCTTCCTTCCATCCCCCCTTCCTCCCTCCCTCCCTCATTCCTTCCTTCTTTCATTCCTTCCTTCTTTGTCTCCTTCCATCCCTTTCTCCATCCTTCCCCTTTCTCTGCCTCCCAGCTTTCTCCCCCTTCCCTGCCTCATTCCTTCTTCTCTCCCTTTTCCTTTCCTTCCTTCCTTCCTCCCTTCCTTCCTTTCTCTATCCCTCCTTCCCTCCCTCCCATCTTTCCTTCCTTTCTTATTTATCTTTACTTTTTGGAGTGGACTGTATATGCAGGGTTGTTATGCCTTAGGCATTGTGGATGTCATTCCAGAGATTTTACTCATTTTAGAAGCAAAACATTTCAGCAGTAGTGAATGTAGTTTTTAGTACTTTACAAAGAGTAAATCTAGTGAGAAGTGAAGTAGTTTGGAAATAAGACTGGAATTGGTTCTGGATCTAACCAGTTTAGCAATGGAAGTACATTTAGCCTGAAGGGGCAAAGTTTCCATAGCTGTAATAGGAGGTTTTCATCCATCACTACTCCAGAGTATCATTCCCCATTTTATGTAACCTGAGATGTTTCAGTAAATTGCAGACTGGTCATTGATGAGATCAATTGCCATAGTCACTAATAGCATAATAAATGTAAACACATTAGATATATATTAAATAAAAATGCGATTGTTTATCCATATGCCAATTAATGTATGTTTAATATGTATTTCATACTTATTATGAAATACATACTTCATACTTAAAATATGCATATAGGAAAAGCAGAAAATTGATTAAATAATGTTAAAATAGTTGTGTCTTTACAGTAGGATTACATACTTCTTAAAAACATTTTGACCATGATTAGTTTTGATGTGTAACATCTAAAAACGAATAAAAATATTTTAATCATGTGTTTTTTATTTTTCCCTTTCATATTCATAAATATACTATTATTATTATTACCTTATTTTGATCCAAAACCATTTGGATTAGAGTATGCTATAAATATAATAGCAAAAATTGTATTTGTGAAGATATGGCCTTGTCCTAAAGAGAGTAAAATGGTTTCCCAGCAATCACCTTCCAGTTTAATAAATTTTATTTTAATACAATTTTGAACCTTACTAGTCACAAAAATTACAGTACTCCAAAATTTAAGGGTTTTTTTTTGTGTGTGTGCTGTCATTGAGGTAACTATTAACTCACAAATGATAAAAATAACAATAAACTATTGTGTCTGTTTTAAAGCTAGATATTAATCAAAATTTATTAGTACCCAATATTAGTGCTTTTGTTTTAGCTTAATGAGCTAATTGAACCAATAATAGGTTTTTCTCAACTAGAAAGCATTTGTCATCAAGGACTAATTATGTCTCCAAAAATAAAGCTATTATTTTTGATATTTAAGATAATAAATATTTACACAATCTATTTCTTAAGTTTTTCCTTATAATTTTCCATCTGATTTCCACTCAGTAGACTTACAAACATATCTCACTCATTTAAAGTAGAGAAGGAACTGGATGATACCTTTTAAATGTTAAGGTAATTTTACAAGTTTCTCATTACAAAAGGGTGAGACATGAGAGTCTGTGTAAAAATTGTCCTGTGACAACACTCAAGCTGGCACATCAGTGATAAAAATCCTATTTAATAGCGTTAATCGCAGCAACCCGAAGAAACCTCAATTTCTTTCTTGCCTCTCAAGTCTCTGTCCTGCAGTTACCTGAGCTGCACCAGAAAATTAAGAAATATTTTAATTATCAGTGTTCTTTTTCCTGCACTATCAACTGTGGTCTATTAGAAAATTAGAGCAGTGGTGGGTGTGACCTAGAGTTTTCCTCCACAGCACAAGCCAGAAGTAGAAAAAATATAACTTTCCTTCACTTGTTTCTTCCTTGCCAACTTGAGATGACAGGATATATATATACCTGCTGCTGCTGGAAACTGATTCTTTGTGAAACATCACTCTTTACTCTTCTACTATACACTTTGGAGAGAAAATCTACTTTCCTAGTTGAGTTTATGCTTTTGTCCTTTATTAGTTAATGCTTATTTGAGTACTGAAAATAGCTATTCTAGGGAACATTCTTCATTCTTAATGTTGACATAAATAGTCATCCATTAGTAGAAATCATCACAAACATAGAAATCCAGTGTTTTGTAGCATAAGATAATGATTATAGTTTATGATAACATACATCAAAAAAATTCCATGAGAAAGAAAAGAAAGGACACATCTGATTTCATTATGTAGCTATAATTAAATGTTTTAGAAAATGAAGCCTCCCTTATTTGAATATTAGACATTATATATCTATATAGAAAACAAATCTCAGAGAGTTTTATAAATACACATCATTATGTGTCACCTATAATAAAACAAAAATCTTTGAATTCCTCATATAACCTGTTGTCTGTCACAGTAATAGAACTGAACCTTTTGGTGTCATGGCCAATATCTGGAATCATCTCACTTTTTTTTTTTTTTAATTTTTGTATAACAGAGACCAGGGGAGTATGGCACAGAAAACCTGCTTCATGAGATTCTTTATAGACAACTGCTTCCTGGCTGGCTTTCTAATGTAACATCAAGATGCTAATTTCTTTCTGAATCTAATTTACAATCATGTTAAGTAAGCCTGTTAAAGGTAGCAGTATTTGAATATTTATAACATTATATCGGGTCATTGTATATGATTTTCACTTTCTCTGGAGTATTCCATGTATATAGCAATCAAATAGAATAGAACAATTTATTTCTAGAGCCTTTTCAATGCTGTGAAATATGAGAAAATTATTTTTCTTAAGTTACCAGCTTCAATGTGAAGCAGATTTGACATTTCAAAGGCACTTTTAAGTGATTATTATTTGCATAGCAAATTCTCAAGATTCCCTGTATGCTAAGACACTTTGGAAGAAGCTGAAGTCATTGAAAAGCAATGATCCTGGCGTTTATATCCTAAGATGTGCCGAGTGTTTCTAGAATGTACAGATTTTAACAAAATATATACCTTTATTTAAATCTTAATTAAGTACTATTGTAATGACTAAAATAAACTAACCATGAGAAATTCACTTTTTCTGAGGTCAAGGGAAGCTTTACTGAGGATAGTTAAGCCTCCAGTTGACATTTAGGTGTTTCTGATGTATGATGTATCTGTTAGAATTGGTTTAACTTGACCTCAGTACCTGAGCCTGTACTCATCACAGGAGAAACCGTTCTTCACCTGTCCTTCCTTAATGAGACCCCGAAAAGAATATCGTATTTTATTCTGCCCTGACCAAGAATTGTGCATATAGAAAGACAGAATCAGTACTTGACTGTCCACTTAGATCTCTCTTAGTGTCTACCTATTTTGAAGCTATCCTAAGAATCTTCAGCTTGTAACTCACTTAAAAAATTAATCTGTCCGTCTCTTTATTCTATCTTTGAAACATCTATTTTTTATATATTACAAAATAGGTCTATAGGAAGCTGTACCCACTTTTATGAACCCAGTGTGAGGTGAGCCTTGATCATTGTCTCCTATATAGAAATGTTTAAATTACTGAACTTTTGTTATAAATTCTATACTGCCTTGACCCATTGGCTCTTTCTCTTTCCTGTATGTCTGATATAACATGAACATCACTTTTAATATTCTGTCTCTAAAAGCTCTCACCCACTACCTCAGCCCATTCTTATAGAACAGGCCTGTCTTTCAGTCTAAAGTTTACTTTTTGGACCATATTCAAGTATTTGTTTAAAATTGATGATACTGTGTGAACACTTTTACTTTACTCTTACTTTAAGAGTGGCATTAAATTTTATTTCATATGGTTTTTATATGAAAGCATCACAGAAATAAAATAGTAACTAATACTAAGCAAAGCAGATGGTGTTAAATGTGTGTCAAACTTTATATTCAGCCACACACACACACACACACACACACACACACACACACACACACATTATGAGGTTGTAACAATTCCCTTCATCCTTAGATTCACATATAAAGAAACAGGTTCAGAGGACCAGACACTTCAGCCCACATCATGTGACTAATGTTGTGTATGAATAAGCCCCTCACCAAGCATAGAGGCTCTGACATATTGTCCTGTCCATCACAGTCTCATGCTATCTTTTAATCTACTTATGGCATTAAAAAATATGTGTTGCCATTAACGTCACCAAATAATGCCATTGTTCACATAACTGAAGGAAAGAAAATATGAAGGTTATAATTTCCCTCACCAGAGCCTCACCTAGAGCTTTCATGACATAACCTGCTAGAGGCAGGTTAATTTTTTTTCTCTTAGATTTCCTTTTGCTTAAAACTTTTAATGTGTTATCTTTACATTTGGGCAAAGCATCCATTTCCAATGCTATTGTTTTGTTTTGTACTACCTACAGTCTGCAGTTGATGAGTAGCAAATCTCAGACTTTGGTGAAGGGGGAAGAAGCCTTCTCACTCAATAAGAAACTCTGGCTCTGCTATAACTGCCAGCCTTGGCTTCTGTTGGCTGTTGTGACATTTATCATAAATCTTCCTGGCTTATTTGAAGGCAGCAGTAATTTGTGATCTTGATTCTGCTTCAGAGAACAGTTACTGTCTTCATGGCACCTTCAATCTCTCTTAGAGATCTTGAGTAACTGGGGGTGGCCTCAAACATTTTGCCTTGTCCCTTACAGTGGAAGTGATCATCCCTTCCCATTCACTTATCTGTACACAACAAATTCCAAGCAAAGATACTGCATGAGAAGAGGATATGTGTGCATAATTTTATGCTGCAATTTATTTGAATCCTAATAATATAGTAGGATATTATATCTAAAAACGCACAGGTCATGTACACTTGCATGTACACATGTGTGTTTTAGAGGAGAAATCTGAACATTTCACTTTGAAATAATATCTGTCGGGCAGATATTCCCAGAAATAAACAATGAGATCCCATTCATTCTACTACATACATTTTAATGACTATCGAACTCCTTTATTGACATTCAAGTCTCAGAGGAGACACAGCTTTGTGACTAGGAGACTGGAACTGACACTGGGAAACGAAGGGCAGCAAATGAGCAAGGGTCAAGCTAAGTCCCTCCGCATGTTTCTATTGGAAACATCGGTGTCCTTTTTATAGTCTTTGTCCCATTTCCTCACCTTTCTCACCCTCTCTCTCTCTCTTGCTCAGCTGAATTTGCACTCTGCCTGTTTCTTCATCACCTTTCACATAGTTCCAAATGAGTATATGTGTCCCAGGCTAAGCTTTCCAATAAGGACCAATGGGTGATTGTTTGTTTGTTTGTTTTTTTTTTTAATATCTGTTTTAATTGATATAAAACAAGATTTCGTTTTCATTGGAAAGGTGACAATCGGAGTAGGAGTCTAATGTTGAATGATCAGATCAGGGCAGTCCATCTCACCTCGATTAGTGCTGATTCTAAATGTTGGTAGCATTCTTAAGTCCTCCCTGCTAGCTACTTGGTTGCAAACTACTGGATGAATTGTATATTTATTTAAATATTTGCAAAGAAGAGAATAGTTGATGTTTTCCTAACTTGAATACTATTCTCTTCTGAACTTGATGTTCACCTTTGGTCCATATATGATCATTTCAGCACTAGTGGGAGTCTACCAATGGCAACACCATCAATGAGCTTAAGGGTCATTGAATTTGCATGCCTGTTTATGTGTGGGGTTTAAGCTAAATCTGTTAGTTCATCTGGCAAAATTTGCTTTAGGGGGTACTTTGGTTATTGATATGGCATCCTTAGTTTATGCTCATTGATGACCTGTCTGAAGCAGTCCTCTGAAGGTGCTTTTGGCCTTTAAACCAAAGTGTTATGGGGAACAGTGAAAAAAGAAAAAGGCTCTTGCTAGGTAAAGATTAAGAAGAACTTGAAATTTTCCATAATATCATAGGGAACAAATGCAACCAGTACCGTGAGAATTGTATAAATAAAGCCTAGCACCCAACAATCTGATTTATATCACACACATTTGTATCTCATATGTACTTACTAGAGAAAACTTTGCTGGTTTCACACCCATCAAACCTAATTCATTTTATCTTTAGTTTTTGTATTTGGATGACATTTGGTATTTGTACATTGGATAGACTATTGTCTATTATGGAGATTCACTAATGTCTCATTTTATATGCTAAATCTCTCTTTTCTATACCAAAATTATGTATTGTCGTAATACTAATAAAAATTGCAATGAAATAGAGCTCCCAAAATATCTACCAAAGTAAGATATGTATGGGGCCAGTATTTATATGATGTATTTTAGAAATTTATCGATAAGCAAATTTAAATGATTTTTCAATAGAATGAGATGAAAAAAGTTTAAAAATACTTTTAATAACATTTCAAATTAAAATTTAAACTTGCTTAAGATTATCTTATTAGATTTTCTGGCATTTTGCAAGTGGGAGGTTGAGTTTCATATAGCCCAGAAGGTCTTGAAATTTGATAGATAGGATAGGATGAGTCTGAACTTCTGATCCTCTGATTTTCACCCCAGAGTGATATCATGTCCAACTCAGTAATGCTTATTTCTAAAGAATTAGATAATTTCAGAATACGTATATTGTTCATGGTGTCTGAAATTTAATTCATTTCTTCACTACGTATATATGATGAGGTTACTATCCTAACCAATTATTTACTCCTCTAAAACCTTTTTATGTACACATGACAAATGACAGCTATTTATGAATGTTTCATATCTCCTAGTGAAGTTCAATGTCAACGTTCCTTCTTTTGCCTTGAACAGTGATAACTAATACATTGCTTATATTTTCAACAGTTTCATATGCAAAGCTGATGGATGGAGAAGTCTACATAGCTCTTTACTATATACATATACCAGACATAAAATAGATTTGTGTTTAATCAATTGCTTCAACTTTGAACATGACTGACTTTTAATATATATGCTCCCTAAATAGCCTCATATGTAATAATTACTTTTCTCACTGAAAACATCTTTCTAGACCTTCCTGAGAGAGTTCAAATGATCTTATCATGGGTAGGAACATTATAGTTTTGAAACAAATTTGTAATTTCCAATCCTGACTTCTATTCTGGCAGAATTTCATGTTGCAGAGTTCCCAAGGTGACATTTTTCATTCAGGAATTCTATAAAAACATACTTATGGAGCAGTCAAGCCATCCTCCCTGTGTGCTTCTGTCTCTCCTGGTTACAGACATTTGTGAGCATCCTGGAACAGTTACTGGTTTTTATCAAGACATCTTTTGCAAGCTAGATATAAAGAAAGTAAAACAATTAGAGTTTATTTTGTTTTCTTTATTTGGAAGTAACACAATTCACCTAATAGTATTGTTACTGTTGAATTATCTTTATGGCTTTTATTTTTAATTAAAAAGTTTACTCTCTTTTATCAATTGTGTGAAGATCTGACAGATTTGAATTTGGGGACTTTGTGCCCAGCATAGTTTTCATCTATTAGTATCTTCTGTTATTTATGTTTCAGTCTTTTAAAGGTATCCTTCTAAGAAATAATTTGAAATGTATTTCCTAGGAAATGTGAACAACTTTGAAATATAGTAGTGTGTCCATATGAAAAATATGAAAGTGGGATTATGTTGCCCAATTCTTTTCATTAATCTGCTACTTTTGAGCTTCCCTCCCAATTCAGGTATATTATTGTGCTCTTTAGTTTTCACTCCACAATAATTTTTAGTATTCTGGGGGCAATTTGAGTCACGTAATATAGAGTCTGTGAATGAGAGAATGTTCCCAGCAAGAAGCCACTTTCCTGAAAAGCAACTGTACCACTGAAAATTTAAATTTCTTCCTTTTCATAGGGCAATTCTACTTATAAAATAAAGACCTGTGTCTGTTATTATTTACAGTGGGCATCTTATCAGTACTGAGGTCTTTATAATTCTCCCTCTTCTATTTTGAGTAAGATTTTTGATGAATGTCTGTACTTTTGTAACAGTCTGATGCTTACTGTTTGTCCCACATCTATCATATATTCACATATATGCCCATATATGCATGTATGTGTGTGTGTATGTGTGTGTGTGTGTGTGTGTGTGTGTGTGTGTGTGTGTGTGTGTGTGTGTGAATTTGGAAAATCTCCATAATGACCCTGATTCAATGACATAATTAAGGAGCAGCATTGAGAATGTTCTGATGAGTTCATATGTGATTTGAAGCATCATCCTCGCTGGCAGTGATATAACATAACCATTTTTTTAGGGAGGGTTGTTACAGTAGAGGTGTGATTGATAAATGGTTCTACACTTTTACAAAGTTTCTGCTCCTAAGTTAAATAATAGAGGTTGAAGTTTCCCCTATCCCCTTTAAGAAAAGTTAAATACTGGCATCTTCTTGGTGGAAAACAAATCTTCATGAACATGTACATTGTATACCTTTCTAACTTAAAGATGTATGTTAAGCTTTATACTCACTGTAAAATGACTACAGGCTCTCATTAAAACAACTGTATCACGGTAATAGTTTTCAAAATCTATAGGATCTTTTTATCCTTTAGGATTTAATTTAAAATGATGTAGTATAAAAAATTACAAAAATGATATATACCTTTAATAAACAACTAAAGTCAGATCAAGTGGACTAATTCACTATGTAAAGTTAGTGTATAAGTCCAGATTCAAATGAACAGATACAGTCCCCAATACTTTTAAATCCCAACATTTATAACTTAGTAGTAAATATTCAGGTTGTAGAAGGTAAGTTCACCAATCACCTTGCTCTGTTTCTTCCCACTCCATGAGAATAATTTGGTTCCTGATCCTTTTGAAAATAACACAAGGGAGGTATTTACAATAAATCGTAAATAAGACATTTATGTGTTCATCAACTTATCATTTTAATATATTAATTAATCCCTGAGAATTTCATAAGTGCATGCAATATGTTTTCAATATATTCAACTCCCACTATTCCTCTTGAATAATCCTATGCCCATCCACACTCCTCTATCTTCCCAACTTCAAATTCCTCTTTCTTCTTTCTTTGATGGGGAAACTCACTGAATTCAGTTTGTGAAGTACAAGGATGTAGAATTAACCAATGAAACATGGTCAGCCTGTCAGGAATCATACCCTTAAAAAATTGCCTCTAACTTCCCAAGCATCCATCACCTGCACACAGCTCCACTGCGAGAACTGGGCATGTGATCCCTTCATCTTCCATTCAGGGAATCTGAGTGGCTTGATTGTGCATGTCTTAAGCTGATTGTGCATGTCTTAAGCTGGAAACCACAACTGCTTTGCATTTACAAATAAAAAATATGAGTATATTGTTCCTATAATCTATTTTTTGTCTGGTCGTTGCCTGGCTCTGGGTTTTACAATATTCTCACTCTTATACAATATTACTGGACCTTGGAGGGAGAGATTGTGATACAGATATCCCATGTACGGCTGTATACACTACAGGAAATTAGTTTTGACAATTAAAAAGCTGTGAGTTGAAATACAAACAGACTATTAAATGTTTCTTCTTAATGTATAATTTTTCTTGAAGTAACTGATATAAAACCATTATAGCACTCATTAGGTTACCAACACACACATACACACAGAGAGAAATTAATAGAAGTAAGGCAAGGAAAGAAAGGGATTGGAAGAGGAAGGAAAGGAGATGTATGATAGGTGTATCACATAATTATTTTTGAAAGAAAGAAAAAAAAACTAAGGGTTTAACCATGACCAGAATATAAGAGGAATTTTTTCACTATGTTAAACAATGTGTCACAGCCTCAATTATTCTCTTATAAGCAAAACCTTTATTCAGAAGAAAACAAGGTTTCTGTTTGTTACCCAATCCTAGGACCTCTATCAGCTTCCTATGTATGATTCTTCAGAAGAGTAAAGCTGTTTTCCTTTCAGTCACCATCACTGAGTCAAGTATTCACAGCTATCAAGTATAATATTGGGGCCTGAACTGATGGCACCACAGGGTTCTGTAGAATACTACAAACAGCCTAAGCCACAGAGATTTAGGAATTTTTTTCTGGTCAAAGAATTTCAGATTACCTTAAATTCACTGGGGCATAGATACTTCTACCTCGCTTAAGAAAAAAAGGAAGGCAGGAGAAAATATGCTCTCCATCTTGTGGAGCACAATATTTTTAGCCAGCACTGGGGAGTTGAATGAGAAGCCCATTAGTCAATTTTGCAAGAAATCAGTGTGTTTTCAGGACTAGGGAACAATGGCATTCAAAATAATTTCACTTCTCCTGTTTGTTTATTATATCAATTCAAATATAATTAAAGGGATCAACATAAGGCCCCAAACAGTAAGAATTCCAGAAAGAGTTGGTAAAGATCTTTAACATTCACACTGGCAAATTTTATATATGAGTCTCTCTCTGTGTGTGTATGCATCATATGACCATATGAAACCAGAAACATAATCACCAAGAGCCAAAGCAAAGGTGAGTATGTAATACCAAACCAAGATTCTTCTGCTCAGCAAAGAATGTAATCAATCACACGAAAGGCCTCCCAAAATGGAAAAGATATTTACATACTATGTATCTGATGAGATGCTCATATTTTACATATACTAGAAAGCCATTCAATACAATAGCAAAAAAAAAAAAAAAAACCTGCCATAGCATCTACATTATAAAGTAGAAAATAAAGGCAAATGGAGGGATCTCTGAAGAAAGTATACCAAAGTCCACCAGGTAAATGTTTTTCAGTATTCTATTAAACCTGGATAAAGAAGCAGACAATAAAAATGGACAGGAACTTTATTGCAATGATTTTAAATTTGTTAAAAAATATCTCCACAAAGAGGAACAGATCTTCAACACAAGAGAAAAATTGTAGTTGCATAAATAATTTGTTGTAGTAATATGGATTATTTCAGAACTTATCTACTTATCTTCTACAAAAATGTTAATTCCATTAAAATGTTTAAACCTGAATACTAATTGCTTTTATAGCCTTTTGCACAAATCATGTATCTTTTCTGTCCAGGAGTGAAACACTTATGTATTATGGTAATTTTTAAATTATCTGAAGAATATCTAAACTGATTTTTTTTAATGTCATATGTTTTATTCTGTATCCCTTAGCAAAAAGTAATAGTTCCTTTACTTCCCAATGCTTTCTATCATCACTGTTTGTCATACTTACTAATGATACCCATTCTGATGAGGGTGAGGTAGTGTCTCCAAGGAGTTTTAATTTGTATTTCTCAGATGAGTAGGGATATTGAACACTTTTGAAAGTAGTTTCTGGCAATTTTAATTTTATTTTTCTTTTAATTTATTTGTAAATAGCCTACATAACATATCCACCTATTTGTAGATTGGTAGTCTTATGTTTTTGACATATAACTTGTACATTTTTTTTTTTTTTTTTGTAAATTCTAGATAGTAGCTGCTGGACTGAAGTATAACTATGAAATTGTTTCTCCCACACTGTGAGTTGATAATGGCCTTTGCTCTACCGAAACATAAATTTCACCTTGTCCCTTGTCCCCATAAGCAGCACTGGTTTTGTGCTGTCAGCATCTGTTCACAAAGATCTTGCCTAGCACAGTACCTTGAAGATGGTTCCCTAGGTTTGGGTGTTTCTCCTTCTCCTCCTCCTTCTCTTCCACTTCTTCTTCATCTTCCTTTTTCTCGTCATCTTCTTCCTCCCCTACCTCCCTTTCTTCTACTCTCCCTCTTCTCCCTTCATCTCCTCCCCCTCCTAGTTATCATCCTCCTCCTCCTCTTCTTCTTCTTTTAGTTCCTCCTCCTCCTCCTCGTCCGCCTCCTCTTATTTGTTTGTTTAGGAGTTTTTGTGTTTCAAGTTTGAGTCAAGGTCTAATTTTTTGATTAAAGGTCTAATTAAATTATCATTTGTGGTGATGTATTGTGATATCTCTAGCAATGCTCTTACACTTAACATTGCTTTGACTTTTATCATCTTGTGGTTCAGTATAAATTCTTGGACTTTTTCCCCTAAACCTGTGAACTCTAATGTAAAATTGTATAGATATTATTTTAAATCTGTAGATTAATTTTATACTATATCAATTTTCATGATATTAATTCTGCTAATTCATCTATGTTTTAGTTTCTCATCATCCACTTATTGTTTTTGATTTTTTTTAATGCTATAAATTGTTATGGTATAAATCTTTCGTCTTTTTCTTGGTATATTCATCAAATTTAAATATTCAGAGCAACTCTAAATAGATTATTTTTCCTAATTGCTTTTTCCAAGGGTAAATTTTTTTTTCATTTGAAATACCTTTTTTATTGATTTGGATTCTTCAATTTTACATGCTTATTAGAACTAAGTGTTTTCTAGTACATTATATAAGTTCTTTTAAGTAAAGAATTATGCACATAGGGATAGTATGTCATCTTTATTTAGTATTTTATTCCCTTCATTTTCTTATTTTTAAATTGCTATAGATAAGACTTTGAGTACTCTATCAAATACAAGAGAAGGGAGTGAAGATCATTGTTTTATTGTTGATGTTACAGGAAATGCTGTCATCTTATCTTATGTAATAATGATGGTTATCTCTTTCCTGTATGTCCAGTTGTGTTTTGACTTATGCTCTATCCAGTCACACTTTCCATACTTATCGCGAAGGCAGATTAAACCCTGTCAAATGTTTCAATGTAAGTTGAGACAAACATGTAATAATATCTTAAAGTTTGTTTATATGCTTTTTTTACATTTATCAAATTACATAATGTTAAACAAACTTTGTTTTTCTGAGATGAAGCCTACTTGATTTTCCAACATAATTTTAATTTGTTCCAGCTTCTTGAATTTGGTTTATAACTATTAAATCCTGTATGTCATATTCATGATCAAAATTACAGCAAAGTTCTCCAGTAATTCAAATAATTGAATATTTAAGAACTTCAAGTTAACTTTAATATAACATACTTCAATATGTATCTAAAAGTCAGCATGAGCTTGCAAGTTCATATAGCTTTATTATTTTGTACAATAGAAAGAATACAATTTGCATCTATATTTTCTTCTTTACACATTTATATTCCATATAATTGGGTGCTTATATCTTCTAGGCATTCTGTAATCCCCTGTTCATCTTGTGGTGAACTGAGCAAGGCTTCTTTCCTCACAACATTGAATTCACACGTTTCTATTGGTGCCCATGTTAACTTGTTAGTGAGATCTTCCCCAAATCCCCCTTTCTGGGACATATTAGCTTTCCTTATTCTTTACACCTTATCTTTCTCATCTTTTCCATTTTCTGCTCAAAGAAGGGTACAATTATGTTTCAAACTTATCATCCTTATCATTTATTATACTTACCCAGAAGTGTGAGTTCCAATTCTGAGTAGATACTGGAAGGAGATACTTGCTTTCATCTTACAGCTTCTGGCAAACTTTCAAATCCTCTGACCTGGGTCTTTTATTAGGGGATATTAACTCACTTCTCAATTGGGCTTGTTTTAGACATTGCTAATACTAATGGTTAAGAAGTGAGTCTAAGCTGAGAATAAGGTAGAAAAATAAAAGCCAATTATTACTGAGCATGTGTAAAGCTTATTTTTATGAAGGTGAGATGATAGTAATCTTAGAATAAAATAATTGAAGAATGGATATCTATTTTAATTGGTACTTGAAGGACATGAAGTATTATGAGATCATTTTATGAATGATGTTGGTGTTATGTTTTTGTAGAATAAAATAAATATTGAAGTTGCAAATGTAGCACAGACTTAATATACCCTCTCCATACCAAACTGAATGTAAAACTTTGTGATACATGGTAAAAGTGCTATCTCTTGTCATCCAGATCTTCTTTATCATAAATGAGTGTTTAAGTCTCTCATGAATGTTATTTGTTGTCAGACATCAGAAATTTCAGGGCACACTGCCTTTGATACAATCCTGCCACCCTGTCCATAGCAAGCAGTCAGTCAGTCACACAGATCAGCAACCTGAGGAATGAAGTGGCTGCATTGTTCAGTCAGATCTCCTTAACGGGTCTCATTTTCACAACTGTAATAGAAGAGGGAGCAAATAGCCTATAATCTGACAAATCAAAGATTTCAGTATACCCTGTGCTCTAATTTCAGCATGACATTTAATATCTGTTCCCTTATCTTTTTTAACTGTTCATCTATGTGTCTTGACTTTTCCATGAAATTAACATGAGGAGGAGCAGCAATCACCCTTATGTCTCTGTCTGTGAACACTAGTTCGTAGAAGTCTATACTGGATGTGTGGAAGTCACTTTCAAGGTCAGACCCTATCAGATGTTGGCCATTCATCCCTTCTCTTTAGATCCTTCTGTAAATTGCCTATGATCCAGACCATTACACAGATATTCCTATGAATTTTGGCTCTGCTATAATTCTGTTATTAAAACAACTAAAATGAGAATGATTTCTGTAACCCTTGTTGACCTAATATTCGGAAGTTCTATTCTTTTGCTTTGGAAATGTATGTGATTTTTTTTTTTGAACCTTGTACTTTTCAACTTGACCAATATACAAGAGTTAGATGTTTTGGAATGTCTACTTATCAGAAAAGAGGTTTCTAAACAAAAGGAGAAATCAGTAAAACAAACTTTGAGACTATTCAGTATTTACTCCAAATTTTATGAAACATATTTGGAGACATCTTCACCGATGCCTGAACTACCTACATGGAGTAACTTGTAGTGATTAAAACATTATTTTAAAATATAAAACTAAAGTAATGAATTTATTAAAGATTTTATTTAGCTTAGAAACTATTCATGATCATTTTCTCATGAAATACTTTATTTAAAAAATAAAGCAAAGTAAATTGGAATTATAACAGAGCTGAAATAGCTGAAGTTCTAAAATAAGATATAGTTTAAGTTAATTGTATCTGAAGGGAAAAGATAATCTTTACTTAAAGTTATTTTAACTTCTATTGCTATAAGTGTGTACAATAATATAGCAGATAATAAATTATATTATTATAAGCTAAACTATGCAAAGTGCTTTAACCATCATTAAAAGGCAATTATTATAATTTTATTGCCCAAACTTGGATAGCCTACTAAAACAAATTAACCTTAAGTTGTTAGTGATATATAAGAGAATTTACCTTCATTAATGTAACATCTATACTGTGAATGAAAACTTGCTATTTTAGTATTCCAAAAGTTGATTGATGCTTTCCAATGCATTGAATCTTAATCTCGTTCACATTCCCTAGAATCTGAAGCTTTTGTACTTAGATGCTGGATGCAGCCAGGAGGGAAAGAGTACCATGTTCATAGCTATTAAATGTTAGAACTAATGCATAATACCTCTGTTAGCAGTTCTTAGGGAAGTGAGCCATGGGTCCCCCTCGGGATGCCGGGATCCCTGACTGGTCTGGGGTTTTCTTACAGCAGTTATGTTTTTAGAAGGAGAACACACAGCTTTGTTCTATCTATGGTCATAACTGTTGAAATTCAACAACATATTTGTTTGGGTCGATAATAGGCTTATTATTGTATAACAACACTTTCAATATCAAATTGCTAGTAAATCAGGACAGAGAAAATATCCAAATAAAGAAGATAGAAAGAAGTACAGTTACTAGAAAATCCATCCAAACTAAGGGAAATAAAACAACAGCAAAAACATGTGCTAGAGGTAAAACACGTTCATGATGATTTTATTCTTCCAACAATTTTTTTTTCTTCATCTTCCCAAGTCATCTGGGGCATTCTTGAGGAACTCTAGGAAGATCTGGCCAAGTCAAGAGATTTATCTTCATAACTAAGGAGGTTGAATATTGCTAAGGGAGAAGTAACATAGACCACTTCTTCTCACATTCAAGAATCCCAAGACAACACTACACTAAAAGCCATAATATGTATACAAAAAGGCTTTTAAGGTAAAAAGGGAGAAAAAGCCAATGTACATAAAATAAAATAAGATAAAAATTTTTAAAAAGTAAAAGAAGATACCTAATAGGTCATTGTGTGACAAGGAACCTTCAAAGATGCCACCACTGGGTTTGTTTATTGTTGTCCATCTACTGCGGGCATTCAGCCTACCCTTACGAGTAGTTTATTTCCACATTGAGATTCCCTTGACTAAAACTAAGTTTTATTTTGCAGGTAGTTATCAATTAGAGATTTCTTCTGGATTAGGAGTAGGAACATGTATCTACTTCTCTTGGTGCTGGAATCCTGTCCATTCCAAACACCTACAGGCCCTATGCATATGGACACAATCTCTGTGAATTATGTGTGTCATGACTGTTGTGTTTTAAAGACCTTTCCTTGGTATGCTCCATCCTATTTCCTACAATCTTTATGTTTCTTCTGTAAGGTTCCCTGAGTCCTATGGGGGGGGGGATTTTATTAAGAAATCCTGTGTTTAAGGCTGGCCGTTCATTTCAAGTCTTTCATTCTCTGTGTAATGTCTGGTTTAGTATTTTTACATCTGTCCCCAAAAGCTTCTGGAGGAGCTTATATGACGAAGGCTGGGAAAAGGCACTGATCTATGAGTAGAATGGCATTAGGAGTCATTTTTATTGCTTTTTATGGTTTTTGAAGACAGAATATTTCTGTGTATCTTCTGTCCATCCTGGAACTCATTCTATAGACCTGGCTTCATACTCGTAGACATTAACCAATCTTCTGACTCTCAAGTGAAAAAAAAGGTGTACACCACCACTGCCAGAATTTTTTTTTACAGTAATATTTTGTTTTACCATGGGTTCCTATTCTAGGCACAGGCTCTTCATCATCCAAGAACTATTGTGTATAGTTCCATATTGTGGAATAGCCCTTAAGTCAAATAAGATATTGGTTGTTTACTCCCAGAAAATTTTATGTCACTATTGAACTACAATATCTCAAAGCAGGATAACATTGTAGTTTAAAGAGTTTGTGTTTGGTTTGGGGTTTATGAGTTTCCTTTGGTAACTTCTTTGTGGACATCGACCTACAGCCTTGGAAAGAGCCTGTTTGTAAATGTTTTCCTAAAAGAATACTTTGTCCAGCAATTCTTTAGATGTAAACAAACCCCAGTATTGATAACTTCATTTTGTGAAAAGGGATATCCAGTTGGGGCTCTATCTCAAATTTGAATTTTTCAAAATTGTATAATAAATCCTTCAGTTCTTTTATCTCATTAATCAATATTATGAATTCTAATAGCAATTGCTTAAAAATACAGTATTCACAATTTTGTGAAAAATATACTTCCTTTTAGCTTTAAAATGTACAATTCTGATTCATATTCATGAGTATACTTCTATTGCCACAACAATGTATAGTAAATGTTTCTCTCTCACATTGTGGTATGTTCCTGAAAGTATCCTAATACATGGCCATGAGAGAAATAGAAACCATCCTAAATAAAAACCTATGAAAAAGAGATAATATTTGGCAATGATATGTTAAAAATGTCAGATTTAGAATTGTTCTCAAAATATTCTTCAGTACCATTGATGATGCTAAGTGAATGATGTCTGTATTCATCCATCATTGCTGAGAAGTTACCTCTCAATTCCTGCCTCTCTACAACTACCTGTCCATTAAAAATACATGATTTATGATTTAACTTTCTTGACCTTGAGTAAGTTGGCAGATGTGTTTCAAAGCAGTTTACTCGAAGAAATGAAAATACAAAAGGGGAGCTCCAAAATGTTTTGTTAAAATATAGCCATAGTCTCATCCTCACTACTGCATGTTGGGAAGGTCCATGTAAGCAAGAGAAGAGTCATTTTCAAACATCTTATTTGTAGAATTTCAAAGAAAGATACAAATATTCAGACAAATGAATGTGTGTGTGTGTGTGTGTGTGTGTGTGTGTGTGTGTGTGTGTGTGTATGTGTGTGTATACTCTGTGTTTATTTGGGTTGTGTGGTAGGAGTGTATATGCCACAAACTCCTCCTTATATTGTATACTGTATTAAAATGACTTAGGTATCTCAGAAGAAATGCCACTAAGTGATTTTACTTTATGAAGATTAGCTATCAGTTAAAGGGACACAAGGTGAGTTCCAGAATCATGTAGAATATAGATTCTATTTTCTTGAGGCCCTCTTGGTGTGAAGACCAGTTTTCAAAGAGAGATGCCCTTGAACTTTCTCAAACAGTCTCATGAGGTTTCTTCATATAGGCATACTTTGTTATTAACTTGCTTCTCTCACTTCCAGAAATTGAAAGAGTAGGTTTGAAAGAATATGTAGACATCTGATCACGACTTTACCTTAGTAGAAATCATGAGCTGTTGAATTTCTAGCCAAAAGTATTCTCATTGCAACAAAATAGGTCTCTTCAGTCTGGAGATTTTGATAGATCAGATGCCCTTCCATGGACCACTACAGAACTATAGTTGTCCACTGACCATAACAGATCGTGAGAGGGAACTGCTTACAGAAGGTTTAAAGGAACATTAAATCCCTTGTTCTCAGTGAGACACTTCCTAGACCACCAGTGCCCAACTGAGCTAGAACATGAAAGGGAGAAAGCTCTCCATTGTATTAAGTTATATGTTCTCTAAACTAGAAATTTATACTATTTCAATGATAATATTTAGTATGTGACACTACATCAAAACACTGTATTATCTGGAAATAATGGAAAAATATTTAGAGATGAGAAAAGAAGGAGCATATGAGTTGGGGCTTAGAGAACCAAGAACTGTAGTTCCAGTTGTTGTTGGGTTTTTGTTTGCTTGTTTGTTTTTGTTCTTTCTTTCTCCTTTTCTTTCTCTTGGGGGAGGGTGCATCCAAGTTCCAGTTCTTTTATTCAACTTAGTCCAGGGACTAAGCTATGGAGATAGAGATGGAGACAGACAAGCAGGAGAAGCTGTCCTTCTGAGTATCACTTAAGTCTTTCAAGCCTTTACGAAAAGAACAAGTCAATGTTTTTTCTCTATTCCCTAAGCATCTTCCCCACTTTTTCTAAGTTTTTTTTTGTTGTTGTTGTTTACAAAGAAGAATCATTGAAAAGAAACCACCATTCTGCTTGTTTTTATTTTTCTTTTATTTCTACTTATCTCACACTGAATCACACCCTAAAGGGAGGGTAAAACAATATTCATCTGCTTAATCAGCAGCTTTCTTCTTCTAAGGCTCATGACTTCCTTGGGGTTAGTGGACATCCTGGATCATAAGCATATACAGTCATCTTTCTAGTAGATTCTGAATATATAATTATCACTGATCTTCTGTGTAAGATGCAAATATCCCAAAGTATGTTGTAAATGTTATTACATCAGTCTGGATCATCATGTACAAGTTCACATTAAACTTATCTGTGGCTAATTATTTCTTATAACACCATTGCCAACCAAGAATGACTAAAAATATGAAGTTTTGGATGATTATTCTTATATATTATTACTAATAATGATTTAGAAAATCATGATGACTTTCCGTTCAGTAAATAGATAGAGGTGAGTTCTAAGAGGGGATAGGTCTATGAGTCATTCCTGGAAAAAGCAATTGCTACATAATTTTGCAGAATAAAAATATATAAACATATGCCTATGTGACATCAACAAAATATTGGCTCAGTCTGCCTTCTGTGTCTGTACAAGACTTATGGAAATAAATTATACTGTGTCACTGTTTTTTTCTCTTTATTTCCTCTCTGTCAGCTGTCATACCTCTGTTATTGTGTATCAACAAATTCAATTCCATTTCCAACTCATTGCCTTGCGTTTCCCAATTGTGCTTATCATTGTCTTGGCCCATTTACAAAGGAAGTACCAGGCAGGCAGCTGATGAAGGCCACACTGCTACCGCTGTCCTCCTGTGCCTTCCTCTCCCCCACCCAAGGTTGTTTTCATTGCATTATTTTCTCTATTTCTTAAGGTCATTGCTAACTGGATTTTTTTTTCTGTTTTTACTGTACTTTGTGATCAGAAAGGATGAGGAAAATGTATAAAAATGTAGACTGCAAAATCTGTTTTACTTGTGCCATTTTTTTTTCCAGAAAATTATTTTTATCTAATTTTTTTAAAAAAAAAAAAAAACTTTGTGGAACTGTTCTATTTCCCCTTCGCAGGGAAATCCACATTTCTTTGGGGTCCCTTTTTGTGGCCTAGATAGAAGAGAACTCCTGGGTAAACTAGGCTCAGATGGGAAGGGAATATGTAAACATGAGAGATTCTATTGGCCTAGGATGGACAAGAATAATTAACGAGATATCTTGATAGGGGGCATTTGGGGCTAGGAGAAACCTGGTGTCAGGGAACCTCCAGGGAATTCACAAGGATAACTCTAGCTGAGATTTCTAGCAATAGCAGAGTGTCTGAACTGGCTTCTCCTTCAATCATATTGAAGATCCTAATTGTCATCATCAGAGAGCCTTCATCTAGTAACTTATGTGAGCAGATGTAGAGATCCACAGACAAGAACTGAACTGAGCTCTGGGAGTTCTGTTGAGAGATGGAGTATACAAGCCAGGGGCCAAGGTCATAACAGGAGAACTCACAGAAATAGCTGACCTAAGCTCCTGGGAGCTCACCAACTTTGGAGCCCATACTGGACCTACCTAGGCCACCTCCATGTGACAATTGTGTAGTTTGTTCTGTTTTTGAGACTTCTATAATGGGGATCAGGACATGTCCCTGGTGCTTCATCTGGTTTTTGGGGACCCAATCTCCATGCTTGGTTCCCATACCCAACTGAGATGCAGGAAGAGGAGCTTGATGTTACCTCAACTTGGTGTGCCATGCTATCTTGACTACCATGGGCATCTGCCCTTTTTGAATGGAGACAGGAGCACTGAATGGAGGCGAGGGTTATAAGGGAGGAAGAGGAGGAAAGTGGGGAAACTGTAAAATAAAATTTATAATGTAATAAAAACATTAGTGGAACTCACTGGTATTAAAAAATAGAATTGGCTTGTGTTTTGAATTATGAATATATTTCCAGATACAATTTCTAACTTTTGTAGAAGCATTTGTTAGTTTTTTGCTAGATTTTTAAGAAATACATATTATTACTATGATGATGATGATGACATATGTCCCTCTGTGTGTGTGTGTGTGTGTGTGTGTGTGTGTGTGTGTGTGTGTGTGTGTGTGTGTGTGTGACTTCACCCCTCTTTAGCTTGGACTCCAGGGACTGATGTCAGCTCACCAGGGTTTCCAAGCAAGCATTCTTACTTGATAAGCTGTCTGAAGAGCTCCTGTGATTCTTTTGAGTTTCAAAGGCCATACAAAGGAACTATACAAGAGACAGTTGGTGTTGAGGACTCTGAGATGGTTTCTGAACTGTGTGACCGTCTATCCAGGTAATGGAAGATGAGGGCAGGACTATCCCCTGGCTTTACTGTGTGACTCTCCATCCAGATAACAGAAGATGAGGGCAGGACTGTCCCCTGATTTTGTTTACCTTACAGTGTTTGTGTTCTTTCACTTTCTTCTCCATCTTTTCTATTGTATCTTTGTACATTTTGAAATTAATAAGCTATCTATGGAGTTAAAGTAAACAAAACAGATACACAACACAGTTTTAATTAACTTTGAATATAAAATTATTTCTATATATAATTTCTATTTCCAAAAAAGGAACTGAGATGTGACAATTGAACTCATAAATTAGTAGTGCATGGTCCCTCTACTATTAATACCAAGAGTGTAAGGCTAAAAAGAGTCTATTGGAGCTAAAAACTGGCAGTTACCAAATATCATTTTCTTTTATCTAAGTGGTGAATTAAAAAAATTCCCATATAAGATGATTCTAAAAAGACTCAGAGGTCCTACATGTGAAGTATAATCTACAGAGTTGTAATACTCAACAAGACTTTCAGGAATCAAGACTACTGTTAGTAGGGAAGATGATCCTTCCTCCTTTAGTGAATTGTGATCTAGGAATTATGTAATATAATTAATCAATAAAGGCATCTGCCACTCTTTTGTAGAACATTATAAAAAGATTCTTGAAGGATATCAAAAGAACTTTCTATTCAGACATTGTACCTGCCCTATGTATTACTGGATTCCAAACTTACCTGAGACATTTCTATTAACCTATAAGGTAATGCCTAGAGTAGTAAGAAGTGTCTTCTCTTGTTGGAAGAAGTTCAGTAGCATCTCAGCTTTAGTTTTGGATATATTTGTCATTGAAATAATGTTATATAAAACTGGTAGATTCTATAGAGTTACTTGACATTGGAGTCAACTTAGGTAGAGTAGTGTTAGGGATGAACTTGGTAAATTAGTGACTATATTTGATATTATTAAAATTATATTTATTATAAAAGCAAAATAAGACACATAAACATAATTCATGGAGTTAAACCTGAAATAGGAGATTGTAGAGCCAAATATTGCATATGCATAGATATATCTATATATGGAAAGGGATTCATTTATAAGACTATTCCAATTCCAGGGTATAGTTATCACAATTAGAATCAACTTTGGTATACAGGCAAATATAATGTATGCAGGCGTTTTTTGAATCTGTGGATTACACATATATTCTAGTCACTCAACAGCAAGCCATTTCCTTTGTCAGACTGAGGGAGTGTCTTAAGTTTTTGTTTGTGTGTATACAAAGGAGGGAGGTGACAATAATTAAAAGGCATAATCCTGGTGAGGATAGGTATGTTATCACAATGCTGTTCCATCACTGCTGCCTTCCTAACTTGATTTTCTTCTCCTGACATATGTCATGAAGTACCAGCCACGTCTACATTGGTCACAGTCTTATTAAATATGCTTCATGCTTCTCAGGTCATGCTCTTGGATTCATAATTCTGTTCATCCAGTGGTTGACCTGCCTCATTCATTCAAATCTCCTTTCACCTCATCAGAGAAGGGTTTTGTTTTTGTTTTTTTTTTTCCCCTACTCTGCTGGGCTTGACTTGTAGTTCACTTGAACTGGCATTGTGTTATATTCTTTCATTATTAAGCTGGTTTAGGTTCTTTCTGTCAATTTTAACATGATTTTTACACAGAGCTGTGTGGTCTCAGTTGAGAAACCTTTGCTTTGTAAGTACCATAACTGCATTTCAATCTCTAGAATCCATGTGAAAAACCCAGTATGATGGAGCAGCCTTGCAGTCCTAACACTTGGGAGAAAGAGATAGATGGGTCCTCTGGGTCTCACTGGACAGACAGCCTATCCTATATAATGATGCTAGAACAGAGGAAGATGCTTCTCCGCTTCTCAGAAAATAAGATGGCTGACTCCTGACACCTGAAACCTGAGAGGTTTACTTCCAGTATATGTGTGCATGTGCATACACACTACACACACACACCCACCACCCCCCCCCCACACACACACAAGGGGAGGGTAGAAAACTCCAAAGAAAGATCTCCAAGGACAGCAACCTTTGCTGATTATTCATATGCTTGTGGCATCTGGGATTAACTGACAGTAAACTTGATAGATATTGGAATAACAGTAAATGCTTATGAATCCCCTGGCATAATTCTCAAACAAAAAAATGACTCAAAATGTGCCTCTAAACTTGTAATAAGATTATTATTATAAATTGATGTGCACTGTTTTGAATAACAGGAAGAGTAATGGATTTGATAGATTACGATATTCTCTATTTTTTCCTCTGTGGTCTACTGTCATGTTCTTTGTTGTTTGTTGGTTTGTTTCTCTGAAGCAGAGCATTGAATCAAAATGTTGGATGTGACTTTTCTTCTTCATTTGTATTTTAATTTTTTTATGTATGGGTATTTTCCATGCATCTATATTCTTATACCCTGTACATGCAAAATACACACAGAAGCTGCAAGAGGGCTTCAATCCCCTATAATTTTTTGTTAGAGACAGGTGTGAGCTTTCATGCAGGTCCCTAGAATCAAATCAGAGTCCTCTGGCAGAGTAGCTAGTGCTCTAAACTGGTGATCTATCTTCCTCGTTTGAAAAATGTGTTTTTCAGGAGAATGAATACAAAGGCAAATATGTAGCAGCTCTTTTGATTTTCAGCATTTTGTTCTTCGTAGAGTTTCTAATTAAGAAGACTCTTTGGAACTAAAATTCTTTCCAGCTATTGGTAAAATACAGCATGAAAACTTTCATACTTGCTCAAAAACTTATGTATTTTTTTGTTACCCTGCTAGTCTGTAGTTGTCTTTAACCTGATATATGAAAAAACTCATACAACAGTGAGGAGAAAGTCTGCATGCTTCATCAATACAACCCTTCTACCATAATAGTAGATGTTTAGACTGTACTGAGGAAACATGTAGTTATATATTTTGGTAGGCAGTTAAAATTAGACTTTCTTTTAATTTTTCTAACAAGTCATTTTATATGTATAAAATTTCTTGCTCTCAGTATTTGATTTTTAAAGATTTGACATTATCAAATAATTTTATGATCATTATCTGGTTCTACATATTTAGTTTTATATTGTACTTGGCTATAATTTCTTCTAAATTTTCATGTTTTATTTTTTTTTAATTCTCTATTATCTGAAAAAAATAAACACTTATTAGAAGGAAGTGATATTTCCTACTCCTTTATTCTACATTGTGAGGCAGTATATTTTCTTCATATGTTTTCCTTACTACTAGTTTGAGACTTTTACAAATGTTTGGACAAGGCTTTCAAAGCTGTAAGTATGCAAACTTTATTTTAGATTTTCCTTACTCTGTTCATTTTCGTGCTCTGTCCTACAGTGGTAGTGACTTTATCATATTATTTAACTTCTCTCCATGAGAGCTGCCTGTGGAACTAACATTTCAGAAGCAATGGTAGGGAGACGGAGTCTATTACTTTGCAAAATTGTGCTTCATCAGACAAGTGAGAAACACTCACAATGAAATTGTGAGCAACAGAGTGTCTTCATTGAATTCTAAAAACTCCAGACTCCACCTGTCCTCAAGGTTCCAGGAATGCTGAATTAATTATATTTGCTTACTACATTTGCTATGATATCCAGCTTCTCTGCTTTCTATTACACACTCAGTTTGGAAGGTATGTGCATTAATTGTACTTGCTCATATTTCTTCCCTGAAAGGATTATTTTTTTTCATCATAAAGAGCAACTTTGTGTCCTGTATCTCTAATTACTCAGTTCAGGATTCATGCATCTCACTTCCTGACACCTCTGAACTCAGTTATCATTCTCTTTGAGCCTTATATTTCTGTACTTCTGCTATTACTGTGCACAGATCTGACTGCACTTTAATATAGCTGATGGTCGACAATTTCTTGAATCTTGTTTGAGACATGAGCAAATCAAGTCATGCCTTACCATAATTTAACTTCTAGTGGTGTCTCTGACATTATTCAACCTTTGGAAAGGGTAAGGGACACTAATGAGATAAGAGAATTTTTTTCATATAACTGACACCCTGAGTTTCAAGATAAATAATTGTGTCTTTTGATATCCAAACACAACGTTGGAGTCAAAGGCAGGACGTTGGCCATTTTTTTTCACTGGCCTCTTGGTAAGCCTGTGGACAGGGTGGTGTCATGCTGATTGAGATTACAATTTTGTATTGGCTTTTTTGTGTATGTTGATGGTGTCTATTGCAGAGACAGAGTAGAGGACTCTAACATTTTACTCTGCTTTGGAGAGAGAAAAAGTAATTGAGTCATGATTTTCAAGGTTGTTGGCATTAGGATTCAGCTCCTTCACCCAAGAAAAGAAATCAGGATGAGATTTCAGGATATGACAATTGAGAAAATTCTTGTGGGTGTGAGAATGACACATGGGAAGAAAGGGCAGACAAGTCTGTAATCCAGAGTCATGCAGACCTAACTCCTCAGGAGGTGCAGATGACATCCCTAGCAGATTTCAGAGGTGTCACAGCAATGCTATGTCAATTATATGTCTTTTCTGAGCTCCAACTCAATGGTGCCTCTCTGTGTGAAAGTAAAGCAGAGTAGAGGGTCCAGGAGAGCTTCAGAAGAAACATTATTTCTATCCCTTGGGAGGGAGAGCAACTTGCAAACAGTGAGTGTGATTATGAAGGGATCTCAGGATGGTGGTAAGTGTAAGAAATGCACTTTTAACAGGTTGCCCATGCACCTACAGGAAGGTTTCTGCTTAAAATTTTGGACCAAGCCAATCACGTGACAGAAATTTTGTGCCTCAAGCACTGGCAGAGAACTAGCATTATGTCTGTAGACCACTTTCTGCAAAGTAATGTAAATAGTCTCCTAACATTATGCTCCTTTTCATGCAGCCACTGTTCATATACTGGATAGGAGAGCACACTCTTCACTCTGCTTTATGTGCACACAGATATGCCTAGACACACACACTCACACATACACCTACATATACATACACACATACACACACTCACACATACACACACATGTACATACACACGCACACACACATACATACATGTACACATACACAAACTTATACACACACATACACACAAACACTCACAAAAACTTAAACACAACACACACACGTATACACACATACATAAACATGCACACACACATATATACACATACACATGCATGTACGTGTACACACACATATACATACACACGCACACACATATACACACATACACACACATACTCAAACACATACACACACATAAACACTCACACATACTCACACACATACACACATACACACTCACACATATATATATGCACACCATGCACACACAAACACACACACAGAGACAAGGCAGAGACAGAGACAGAGAGACAGAAACAGAGACCCACTTTCCTAGTTACTCGTAGGTCCTCAAGTGCATACTTCTTTGGCATGTTTCAACAGAACTGATTAAACATGATATGCCCTTTATTAAAAGAAGAAAGCAATCATTATCTCTATAAGTAAAAACATTAAGACAAAGCCAAACAAACGAATCATTTTTCTGTACCTATGAAGTATGGATAATGCTTGTCTGTTAATGAATCATCACAGGAATGGAGCTCGAGCCAAGCGACAAGTCAGGATTTTAAGTCAGCATTTCAGTTCATTCTAAACATGTCTTGGGGATCTTAGTAGGTATATTCTGAAAACTGTTTGCTGCTTTGTGATATCAGATTAGATAAATACAAGTTGTTGCACTTCATAAATATTAAGTATATTTATGCAATGAAAATGTATTTATATATCCATACACACTTGATTTATGTTATTTTGAGACCAAAATGTTTTGAGACAGAAATATTTATAGTTTATTTCCTTGTTTGACTTAATTTACTGTCCTGTCTACCAATATAGCCCAATACATAAATTCAAATTTTTCTTTAGAAAGGTTCATAAACCTGGAATAACTTCTTCTATTATTAGTAGTATTAGTATTGGTATTGGTATTGGTATTGGTATTGGTATTAGTATTAGTATTATTAGTATTAGTATTAGTATTAGGTAGAGTACAACTGTTGTTCATTTCAGTAACCAACCAAGCAAGACAAAAAAACCTCATTCACTAGACAAGCCTAATGGATATCTAAATTCTGCATATTATTTGCAAGTGAGCCAGCCTATTTACTAAGATAATTCAACTTGCAAATTAGTCACATAGAAAGATTGAGTCAGCGAAGATAGAGTAGGCACATTTGCCCTAAAAATAGACACACTATGGTTGTTCTTAAAGAAGTACAGTAGCAGCACACGTAAAGAGACACAGTGAGGCAGCAAGGCACATTTTTGTTTATTCTTACACAATTATTGATTCGTCTCCCTGCTTGAGCCTAACACACATTGCCAGGCATTTGTGCCAACTTACTTCTGCTCTGGAGAATCAGGATGGCCCATGTTAATGACTCAGTCACTGGCAGCACCAGTTCTCTGGTTTTCCTTTTGCTTTTTGAATTATTGACATTTCTTTTTTGCAGCTTGGGAGTTGCAGCTGGAGGAACAGAACTGAACCACATTTCAGGATACTGTTATATTAAAATGGAATCCTTGAACTAGAGTGAGAAAGTGGACATGCTAGTTTTCAAGCATAAAGAATAGGAGCCATTTAGAACCTAAGTAAGGGTATTTAAAATATTTTGAAAAGATGTATTGTGTTTGAATTGAAACAGTGTTTTTCTTGTATCTAGTGATATATCTTTACGTGTGAGTGATGAACCCAAAGATTGTTAGACCAGGTGTCACTCCTTTCCTGAGTCTAGTGAGATGGTGGCTTCCATGACATCATTGCAGTATCTTTTATTCCTCTTGTATTTACGATGAATTAAAATTATGTGTCTTAATTTTTTCCCCTTATTTTCAAATTTCCAGTAAGGAAAGCAGTTAACTATAGCTAAGTACTAAGATTTCTGAAGTGGAGATGTCATTCCCATCCTTCCAATAGTGGTTTTGAATCATATCTTGAAGTAAAAAGGGGTGAAACAAATGTGTCTAAAATAAAGAGAAAGAAAAATGAGTGGAGGACCCGTCATGACTCTGTTTATGTCCAACACATTTCCTTTAATAACAGAAAGTTCCACACTAAGACTGATACTTCATGAGGAAAAGCACTATTTCTATGGCTTGACCTTATGTAGTACTCAGAAAATCGTGGCTCTATTAGAGTGCAGCATGATTGCTTGAAACACACAGAGGCTAGAGCTCATTAATGAGGCAGCTTCAGAAAATTACCCTTACTGTGGATATGCTTGCATATTGCTGGACCAAAATACCAAAATTTGCATGTGTTTTTCCAGCTGTGCTTGGTTTTTTTTTAATTTAAAATATCAGCTGCAGAAAAAAATATGATCATATTCTTAAATTAGGAGATGGCCCTAGATCCCTAATAACACTGGGAACGCTGAATCATTTTACAGAGTAACTTCCTGTCCTTTCTTGCCTGCACTTCATCCTATACTCAGTTTGATATTTCATAAGCCATTTTCTTTACAAACTAAGAGAAGATTTTAGAACAAGCCACGAGAAAGTACATGTGCTAAATAAATTCTATGATCAAAAACACTGATGACAGTCTATGCTGGAGGGGAAGTAGAATAAGAAAAATACTCCTCCATTGCTGGTAGAATTTAAACATGTACAGCCATTTGGAAATATGGTTGTTTCTCAGAAAACTGGAAATCAATCTCCCTAATAATCCAGCAATACCAACTCTTTGGCATATATTCAAAGATTGCATATTCTTACCACAAGGTCATTTGTTCAGCTAGGTTCATAGCAGCATTATTCGTAATATTCAGAACCTGGAATCCTTGATGTCCCTCAGCTAAAGAATAGATTTATAAATTGTGGTATATTTACACAATGAAATAATACTCAGCAGGAAAAAATGACATCTTGAAATTTTCAAGGAAATGAACAGAGATAGAAAATAACTTCCCCAGTGAGGTGTCACAGACTCAAAAAGATAAACATGGTATGTACTTACTCATATGTGGATTTTAGATGTAAAGACAGGATAACCAGGCTACAATCCACAACCCCTGAGCAGCTAGGTAACAAGAAGGAACTTAAGAGAGACATCTATGGAACCCCCTGGGAATAAGAAATAGATAAGATCTCCTGAGCAAATTGAGGCCATAGCAGGGAAGAGACAAGGGGAGGTGGGAAGAGAACATGAGGGAATGGGGTGGTTGACTTGGGAGACGGGAGGAGAGGGAGAAATGAAATATATATTTTGATAGAGACAGAGCCATTGTGGGGTTAGAGAGAAACCTTCTGGTGCTAGGGAAATACTCAAGAACCCACAAGATGACCACAGCTAATACTTCAAGCAGTAGTAGAGAGGGTGCCTAAACTGGCCTTATCCTATAATCAAATTGCAGATCACCTTAACTGTCATTATAGGATGTTCATCCAGCAACCGTTGTAAGCACAAGTAGAGATCTACAGCTAAGCACTGGGTCATCCAAAGAGAGAGAGGAGAGATTATATGAGCAAAGAGGTCAAGATTATAATGAGACTCATAAAGACAGCTGATTCAAGCTTTTGGGAGCTCAATGACTTTGAACTAACAGCTGGGCAACCTGAATGGATTTGAACTAGGCCCTCTGAATGTGGATGACAGTCAAATGGGTTGGTCAGTTTGTGGGGGCCCTGGCAATGGTACCAAAATTTATCCCTAGTGCATGAACTGGCCTACAAAGAACACTTTCTCAGCCTTGGAACTTGAGGGAGGTGTTTGGTTCTACCTGCACCTGGATGTGCAAGACTGCATTGACTCATCCTGAGACTCTTTACCTTCTCTGATAAATGGATAGGGGATGGGGTAGGGGAAAATGGAAGAAGATGGAAGGAGTGAGAACAATGGTGGATATGCTCAAAGAAAATTTAAAATAAATAGAGGCATATGATTATTCTAGATTAGTAGTACTAATACTAATTATATATGTAATACTCTGTATGCAATATATGTGAAGTTATGATTGAAACAATAGAAATGTATTTAGGACCACAAACAGGATGTAGATGGTGGTTAACTTTTCCTTGCATTTAGCATTTGCCATGAAATGGGCAAACGTCAGATACATCATCAAATCTGAACTTCTCAATCCAGGGCAAAAGTAATTCTTTTTCTCCTGCTGAAGTATCTCAAAAACCAGTTCAATGCCATCCATGTAGTTAGTCTGGATCACATATAATCAAATTGCCATCTCACTCCTTCAGTAAGGAGTTTATGCATAGCAAAAATAAACTAGTCAGCTGTGACTGAAGTCCTACCAGGCTTTAAGATCTGCACCTTTTATTATTTTCATTTTGCCTTTATTAGAAGAGGAACATCTAAATAAGAAAAATACTGGAAAACTCAGGAATGTATTCGTGCATGAATATTCCCTGAGATGTCCAATTTGAGAAACAATATGGAATATGAAGGAAACCACTGATTTGTTGTGTGTGTCAGCCTACAGTGATGAGGCCTGTTCTGTAAATGAACATAACAAATTAGAGAGGGACATAGGTCTGGGAAAGAATGAAAACAGTCTTAGAATATCTACAGAGGTCTCCTGATGGGTCGCTTGGAAACACTAGGTTTTCTAGGAAAAATATTGTAAGCACCATTCAATGGGATTTGCCTTTCCAAATTCATAAAAGAATAGAACTAGGTTTTCTAGGAAAAATATTGTAAGCACCATTCAATGGGATTTGCCCTTCCAAATTCATAAAAGAATAGATTGAGAAGTGAGTCCAAAAGCATAAAAGAAATTTTTGCAACAACCCAGTCATATGGGAATCAAACCATCTAGCACTGTGTTGCTGGCAAGAACATTAAGGCATATGCTTCAAAGTACAAGAGCGGATTAGCAGGTCTACTGCTTTTCATATCTGTGAATGTGTGCTTATGAATGACAACTTATGGTAACTAAAGAAAGTTTCAGAAAACAACATAAATGCTTTTGTGAATGCAATGGAAACTATACTGTGTAGGTCAGAAGCAGTATTCAGTCATGTAGTACAGTATAAGCAAATGATTTCATGTATAAAGACTACTGTCATACAAAAAAAAAAACAGACTTCTGCATTGTATTCAGACATTGTAGCATTAAACCTTACATTAATGCTTGGGCTCTGGTTAAAATGTGGGTTCAAGTAAAAATGTGCATAATTGAGAATATGATGGAAATCTGGGGAAAGTATATGGCAGCCAAAAATATATGCATTGCATAAATGAATTCAAGAAGTATCTGGCAGAACACAAAGAAAATCTTGGCTTTGCTAAAAATTAAAACACTGATAATTTTAGGAAGATGCAGATGCTTTTACTTATGAATGATAGATAAGGAGAGTAGTGGATGTATTGCCTGCATAAAGTACAGTTGTAATTTGCAGTGTTGGATTTATGCATAGAATTATGACCCATCACCCTCTTGTTATTTCAGTGTCCAGCCTAAAACTTATATCCTCCATACTCAAATAAATTGAACTAGAAATGGAATGGAATCAACCATTTAAATTCAAGGAATATTCATATTTCTAACGTATCCCTGTCACGCATTGAATACCTTAGCAATTATGACGTTATCTTAATGTTTTGGTTAAGTACTGTTTTAAGTCATAAACATAAAAGAGACTTGCAGAAATATTCTAAAATTTTAATTTAAAATATGTGATAAGAGCTCCAAATATAGATTCATCAAGTTCATATTTATGTTCTGCTATTGGGTGAATTAAAAAGCAATATTGATGGTTCTAATAACAAAAAACTTTCATAATGAATTAATTATTTAAAATGTATGAATAGTATTTTCAATATAGCATTCATATTGTGGCAATTGTATTGTGGCCAAAAGTTAAGTCCTATGACCAAAAATCTTTTGCTTTTTTCCATCAAAGTGACTTATATTTTGATTTCTTTTCAGATACCAAAACTCCTTAATTTTTCTTTTGGGAAAGATGATTAAATTATGTTCCCTTTGTATGGCAATCATTCAAAATTAATTTAGGATTGTTCCTCATGGATAACCATCCTGATTTCATATTTGCCTTCATGATTAAATTTCAGACATGTAATATTTAGTAATGAGTAATATTTGATTCTTGACCACATAGCGCATATGCTCTTGGAAGCTTCAACACAGTCCTGAATGGGAATAGGCATTAGTTTCCTGCACAACTAGATTATATATTTAAATGACAGAGAGTTTCATTTCTGTTTTGAATAACAAAAAGATGATTCAATTTTTATCACTGTGCGTATAATGCATGACTACAGTTTTATTCCATTGTCATGAAATAACACCAAAAATGACAGCACCAGCCTCACAACATTCAAATTCTTCAATTTCTCAAAAGTAGAATATTTATTTTCCCTTATTAAATGGCTCTCTATGAGCCTCCTCAATATGAACCCATTTCTATTAAGACACTGAGATACTGCCTTCTTCATAATTGTCATTGGTCATCTTGATTATTTTATAGGGCACAAACATTTTCAAGGTGAACTTAAATTATTCTAGTTCTCGTGTTCTCCTCTCTCTCTCTCTCTCTCTCTCTCTCTCTCTCTCTCTCTCTCTCTCTCTCTCTCTCTCTCTCTCTCTCTTTATCTGCACTTTGAATTTGGAAGTACAAGTGAAGTTTTTCCAAGGAAATTCAATCAAAAGGAAGGTCACTTGCTCTCCAAATTCAATGCTTTGTGTTTCCACAAGACAGTCCTAATTAAAATGCCAAGGACAGTGAAGAGCAGCCTGTAGTTCCCAATATGGCAACTGTTGTTCATAAGGGTTCTGAGGCTAATGGTTTCTAAATGCTTTTGATGAAAAGTTATTTATTATGGTTATGATCATTTATAATTACTCAAATTAATGGTCACTCTCAGAAATTATTTTTTAAGACTTCACATGCTCTGTTCACATCCTGCCATCTTTCCTTTGAAAAGGAAATTGTATCTATAATCATTGCCTGCTACATGCTTTTTCCTGTGCCCTTGAAGACAGCTTTTTCAGAACATGAAGAATCAAGTTATTCTTTTCTATCTCTGTTTCTCAGGAATTGGTACATTTCTTAGTACACATTAAGTATTCCACAAATAAAGAAATAATAAATGAAATTTAATTCATATTTTGGTCCTAATCTATAACCAGTTGCTAAAATAATCAGTAATAAAATATTCTTTAAAAATTTTATCTATTAAATTATTCATGCAACATTTTAAATTAAAATTATTATTTTAAATAGACTTTCTGAAATGTTTTCTTCAAAAAACTGCAATTAATGGGTTTTTATAATTGATTGTATTATTTATATTTGTGATTTCAATATGGAGAGAGCTGTGGGATATCTTTATGTTTGCTGTGAATACCACTGGATAATAAAGGAATTGTTTTGATCTATGGTAGACCAGCTTAGAAGCAGGTGGGAAATTCAAGCATAGAAACAGGGGATGGAGGGAGGAGTCAGGGGAGAAGCAATCTAGCCATCCAGGAAGCTGTATGTACTGCAGTACTGGTAAGCCATGCACCACATGGCAAAACAGATGAATTAGAAGTGGGTTGTATTAAGATGCAAGAACTAGTTAGCATTAAACCTGAGTCATACACTGAACAGCATGTAATTAATGTAAATGTCTGAGTTGTTATTAGGGGATGAGTGGCAGCAGAGCTGTGGGCAGATCTGAACCTCAGGTTAGGATAGGCTGTGGACAGGAAGAGAGTCACTTGGAATGCAGGGGTAGGCCAGGGTAGAAATTTCATACTATAAGGGAAGACAGTTTTCCAAAGTGTCTCCATTTGTAATTTTTTTCATGCTTTATATTAAGATAGTAGTTTTTGTTATTTTAAGTTTAGAAGTATACAGAAAGTCTTAGGTAGTTACTGAGGCATTTATTGACCTAAGGAAATATAAAAGTTTATAAGTCAACTGCAGTCCTAACACTCTATAGTGTCTGTCTTCAAAATTGCACTACATATGATTAAGATAAATAAGAACCAGAAGGTATATGTAAAATAATATAAACTCTTACACAAAGACATAGGTCTAATTTTAGTAATATATGTATGACAACAGAATATCAAAATTTTTATATGCAGGCTCAAATTTAAGCAGAGCACATATACCATATATTAACAATAGGTTTCTGTAACCAAAAGTAAAGAGTGGTAATTCAGTAATCTATTTTATGAATATTAAATATATTTTTAAACCACAAGTGAAAGTGTCTCATTTGAAACTAAGTTACTATATAAGGTGTCTAGGTACATAAGCATATGATGTTCTGACATTGAGAATATTTGTATTTAATGAATATTATCTTTCAAGAGTAGTTATGTATGTTCATCTTCTTTACAATTAAATTGATAGGAAGAAATGTTCTATCTCTGTTTAGTTATCACACATCATTTCTAGAAGCAAGAATCCCTCTGAATGTTAGTAAGTGCTTCTGAAGGAGTATTTACAGACAAGTATTCTGTGAAAAGTTCACTGACAATTTTAAAAACTTGTCTATTGACAGAGCATTGAAGATTTTAGTCAGTGAAATGTGTCAGGCATATCTAGATGCGATGCATACTGTAAAAAGTAACTCATGAACACTTCTGAGATTGTACATAGTGGTTAACACCCAATTAGCATTACAATACATAAACTGAGCATGCTTCTATCTCAGTGTTTTAACTCTGTGCTACTTAGGACTTATGATTGATAGGATAAATATATCAATATATCTGCTTTTTGATAAAAAATTAAATTAAATCTAGATTTTTTTTTGCATTGGGCTCCCTCACCAATTACTTGATAAAATCTTGCATTGATTAAATGCCCATAACTGATAGACAACTTATTAATAATGATAATCTTAAGATCTGATTATGCAGTGTTACTACTAAAGGTTTTTAACAGATACTAGAGTATATAATGAATATTTTATAATGATGTTTGCACATCTGTAAATTCAGAATAAATATTATATATTATATAGTTACATAAAATGTACATATTCTTTCTCATGTACACATTTAATATGTAAATAGGTTTCAAAAAATTATATATTACATATAAATTTTACACATATGTATCTCATGTATATATATGTTAAGAATCCATACATATGTAAATATGTGTAAAAAAACAAAATTTCCTATACAATCACACTTTATTATGAGGTTAGGAATAATTCTGACTACATGGGCCAGAAACTCTCAGAACAAAGAGATTACATTTAAAAAAACACGCACACACACTTGAAAAAATACTTGAGAGTTCTTCATGCACAGTTCCATCTTCCATGTAACTAAGGATATAATATGATGAAAGAGAGAAAAGGGCAAGGACAAAGGATGTAATTATATTACAGTCTCAAAAATCAAGTCTTAACAGTTGTATAAAGTAGTCCTTTGTGATTGTCCATTACTCAGCTCTTACTCAGAGAAAGTTAAATAGTGTTAATTAATATTGTTTAGGTAAATCAGAATGAATTGTGGAATCAGGTTTTAAACTTCAACAATCTTAAATCGTCATTTTGCATTCATTATATAGGATATAGGCTATATTTGAAAGATTTCAAAGTTAAATATAGAATGCACCCAAGGCTTGTTTGGTATAGGATTACCAATTTAGAAACAAAGTGAGTAGCTGTTGTTTGAGAGACAGGGTCTCTTGTAGCTCAGTCTGACCTTGACTGTCATGAATGCTCGCTCAACTGCGATTTTGAACATTTTATTATACTTTCTGTATTTATCCTTCTACTATCAAATGTTCAGGTATGCAGTTCCACAGCCTGCCTAAACTGCTGATTTGTGCCATAAAGATAAAAATTGGAGTAAGGTTCTAATCATGGGTCTATAAAATAGTGAAATGATATATTTGTTCTTATCTCCCATAAAGAGAATTTTTTTGAATAGTTAAAAATTCCAACATTCAATCAAAGCATTCTCTCAATCAAGTATATAAAGGGTGTGCTATCTTTTTAGTATACAGCACAGATTGGGGTTAAGAGGTTCTTTGGAAGGTGGCTGCAGAAAGCACATGTACTGGGTACAGATGGAAATCTAATAGTGTTAGCATCACTACACACTCAGTTCTTCAGGGAGAAAAGATCATTTTTTAATCGTTCCCTGAGTTCATCAGCACATCCTAATGTTAAACTTCTACATGTGTTATTTCAACTACTTAGTTATCTCCCAGCTGCTAATAACCATACAATGGGCTTTTGTAAAAATAACTTACATCATGTCACGATTTTACTTAAAATTATTTTTTATATTTTACAGTAAATTTTATTTATTTAGCTGAAGCAACAACACACTCATCCCCAACTCCAACTTCTTTTTTTCTGTGAATTCATTGCAGTTGTGACTAGTCTTTTTGTAACACTCCTCAGGGTCTGAAAAGTCTACAAAATCTGGTTTAGGAGCTAAGAAATTGATTCTTGGGTGGTATGGTAGCTGTGCGACCCTGAGAATTTAACTTCTGATTCTAAGGACCCAAATGAAAGCTGGGCATAACCAAATGCCCTGGAGAGAGTTAGGGAAATTCTGGGTACAGGCAGTCCACCTGCTATAGTGCAATAAGTAAACCTGTCTCAAAAAATAGCCAGTGATTGAAAAAGATGCCTGAAGTTGATCTTTGACCTCTATATACATGTGCACACACTTGTAGACACATACTCCCATATCCCTACATCTCCATGCACAGATACACACACACACAGACTAATATCTGCCTTCTAAAGAAAATAAAAGTTGGAGAATTTCACATTTCAAAATGCAGAGATATAGAAAATAGTGAATTCCCTGAGATAAGACTATTCCTGAAGATTATACCAGGAAAGTGTGAGAGATGAGCACCATGCAAAAGAAGCTTCATAGAGCTTGAATGGAAGGAAAGAAAATATAGGACATGTTTAACACCGTATCTGAGCTAAACTTGCTGAAACTGATGACGACTTGTTTAGCCAGGAAGGAATTGAACTAAATCCACTCTATTTGTGCTTATAGTTATATATAGGTTGGTGAGTTTCTTAGTTTTATTAAACCATATGCTATGCATTTTTGCCACTGGAGTATTGAATTGGACTCAATTTATTTTTATGATTAGTCTACACAATTGTCCCATGTAACACTAAAATTGTTACAAAGTCAAGTGTTCGATGTGTTTGTGGATATGGTGTGTATATATATAATATATATGAGATATGAATAATAATATTGGACTTATTTAACATATTCTTTATGTTTTAAACACATTTGACATATCTTTAATGAGAACTTTCTAACCTAGATATAACAAATTTTAGATAGCTGGAATCAAATACTTATTGATTCTGAAAATTAATCATTAAATCATCCAGCCAGGACATACAAAAATTTCTGACAGATGTGAAGAGTTTAGGAATGTGTATAATCCTTTTTAAATGTTAAGAGAACAATGTTTTTGGTATGGTGTTTTCAAGAAAAAATTATGCTTATTTACTATTAAAATTAGTTCTCAAAAATGTGATAAATGACTTATTTTTTTTCTTGTTTCATAATTCAGTGATCTATTTTAAAGCCACAAATTTCTTAGAAAAGTTTCCCTGTGAAGAGACAAGCAAATTAGAAGAGCTATATTTAAAATGAAAAAAAAAATCTGGTAAGATCAATAAATATACTTTAGTGAAATCAAGGAATAATTTGTCTTTATAATTTTAGCAGCAGCTTATTTCTTTCTTATGTTGCAGCTAATCCATAGATCCTGACTAACTGCATGATAAATTATAATCTTGACACGTGCAAGGGATAGATCTCTTTATAATGAGAAGCACATCTCTCATACAATCTGCACTGAATCAAATGTTTAGCAGTACCCAGGGAAGCTTTCTGCTAACTCACTCTTCATTGGCAATTTCTCAGACAGGAAGAATTGCTGGACAATCGAAACACATTCACCACTAAGAAAGTGTCTTCTATCACTCTACATCCAAGGGAAAGAAATGGTTTTGCTCTTTTGACCCTATCTCTTGGCTAGAGAAACAGCCAGCTACTCAGTTTCATATGGTTCTTCCTTCCTCTGACAGTGTTGCAAAGGGAGGAAAGGGCTACAGAATGAAGATGTGATGTGCATTGGTGTGTGAATGAATAATAAATATCAGGTAGACTGTTCTCATAATCTGCCTTACATTATTATCATCATTCAGTAAGATAATAGAAAAATACAGGAGGCACAGTGGATGCCTAAAACAAATATATATATATACACATATATATTTATTTATATAAATATATATATAAATTTTTATATATTTATATTATATATATTATATATAATTTATATATATTTATATATTATAATATATATTATACATTTTTATGCATCCATGCCTAAGATAAAGTTCTATTTTCAAATCCAATATGTTAACATATTATTGAGAATAAAATATAATAATTACAACTATATTGTTATAAATTTTCAGGGTCCCTTCTTATGTTTTAGACTTCTTTCTTTTATAAAGATGTGAGAGATAGAGTATAGTAAATGCTACAAAGTATTATGAATAGGCAGCATTGAGACTATTACTTACTTCAGGGATAACTAAAGCAAACACATGAATAACATAACAATCTTATGAGTGAGGTGAGTGTCTGCAAAGTTACAGACAGGGAGGTGCACTTGCTGTGGGATCCACTTGAAGACAGGAAAGTGGAAATCCACATGACATTTCACCTCACCATTCAGAATGGTACACAAATTAAATGTGTACATTGCTTGGTCCTCAAAATCTCTACCTGATAATTTCATAGAACAATTCACATTCAGTAATGGTACTGCAGAAAGCAACATTGAATATCATGGGAGACTGACTGTTCTAGTATTGAAAATATAGTACTTACGTGCCCTAACAAATCTGGCAATGATGAGTCTCTGCCTTACCATTCTTTTATCACACTTCACTTCTCCCTTTCTGTTCCACAGCCACAAATCATGCTGTTCTTCTGCATTTAGTGTCCACATCTTGTAAGGTTAAGTTTTATATGGAGAGGTTTTTTACTTACAGTCTCAGGCTACACATTGAAGCCATCTAAAAAAAGATCTACAAAAGTAATGGAATTTTAACCCCTTTCAGTGGAACTGGGAAATATTATCATTGCAGAGACTGGCTAATTCAACAATATTCTTTAAGTATCACACATTTCAAACATTGCCTAACATCCATCACCCATAGTTGACTATTACTACTTTGGTGTTTTCAACGCAATACATCCCTGTTTATAACAAAGCACATAGAGAAATCTAAGCTTGCTTTTCTTTGCCAATTAGTATGTTTTGTAGTTTTCTCCCCTCTGTAAGTATGGACTCTTAGTAACATAATTTAAAGCTCATGAATATGAGATGCCATACTTCAATCAACATAAATCCCGCAACAGCTAGGAAGTCCCTGTGTATGTGTGTCTATGTGTTTTTGAATATTTAAAAATGGCTTTCTCCAATGTATTAACTAATTTTGTGGAAATGATTTTAATTCATATTTTATAAATGTGGGATATGATCATATAACAAAGTATTTTCTGTTCATTATATTTCAAGATTTAAAGAGCCGGTGTAATTTCACAACAATAAAAACTGGGAAAAAATTAAGGGAACTTTAAAAGGACAAAATAGTTCTTGAGAAATATAGAAGTATGTTAGCAGGGTACAGGAGCTACTGGGAATGAGATTGTGATAATTAAATTATAAATAATTTGATATCTGAATAAGTAATGAGACTATTGACAATAATCTAAAGAAAAAATCAATAATGTGAATTTATACATGCATAACTACCTGGAATAATAAACAAATAAGATAAAAGTAAGAACTATTTCATTGGTCATTATTTCATTCATGAAATGTATAAAAACTTAGATAGAACACATTATCTTTAGATCACTGCACAAATAATTATCACAGAACAGAACCTCTGGTGCAATTAAAAGTAGTAAGCAACATTTATTGTGCAAAACTAGATACCTCATTAGAATATTTAGTGTAGAGTGATGGAGAAATGGCTCAGTGTACTTGCTCTACAATCCATGAGGTCCACAGTTCAGATGCTCAGAGCATACATTTAATTATGGCATTTCTTCTGGATTATCTATATAGACCCTCTTCCCTTGTGATTTTATCAGAGCGAAAAACAAGTGTGACACACTGAGAGAAATTTGTGCAAATGTTGTTTTTCTTGATAGAGATTCTCCCCCTAGAGCCAGCTAGCAGTAGAGAGTAAACCCTTCTGCACCCTTATTTTCTTCCAATGGGACCTGTGTCTAAAATTACAGCCTTAAGGGATAACATATGTGTTTAATTTTAGGCTACATTGTGGATGCAATCTGTTTAAGAGCAATAGGAAATAGTCATGTGCTAATTACATGAAGCAAAATAAAAGTTTGTATTAGAGAATTCTGGTGTCCTAATGGTCTCAGCTGTCAACCTGACACAGTTCGGAATCATCTGAAAATAAAGTCTCAATTAGGGTTTGCCAAGATGTAATTGTCCTCTGGCTTCCTGGGCTGATGAATGTTGCCTGATTTTTAATTAACATAGAAAGCCCAGTCAACTGTGAGTGGTACCATTCCTAGGCAGAAAATACTAAGTTGTGTAAGAAAGTGTTGTGTCAAGGTAGAAAAACGTAACATGCATGGTTTGTGTTTCAATTCCCTGCCCTGTTTCATTCAATGGAAGTCTATTGCACATAAGCCAAAATAGATATTCCTTTCTCCTAAGTTGCTTTTGGTGATGGTGTTTGTCATAGCAACAAAATAATATTAGGGCAACAGGTAGAGCAAGTTAGCAAAGTGGTCTTCAACATAGATCACATTCATACATCATAATGAGGACATGAAGATGTTTTCAGTAGAACCAATAATGAATGACCTCAGATCAAACCATGAAAAAATATTAGACCAATCGGAAGTGATTCTCTTGAAGATACCGGGTCTGGGAAAGACAAAGTTCCTTCACAAATAGAAAAAAATGGTGAGTGAAGTAAAACCGAAATTCAGCATGGGATCCAGGAATATACCATATAAGTATGAAGTGGCATTAGAGAAAAAATACTGAATTCATTAAACAAAAGAAAAACAAAACTATACTTTTGTTAATTCAGTATTAAAAGCAGTAAACCTATCTAATTTGTTTAATAACTGACCTGTGGCTTTGTTGAATGCTCTCACAAAAGGAAAGAGGGTGAAAAACATCTCTCTCTCTCTTTCTCACTCTCTTTCTCTAGCTCTCTCTCTCTCTCTCTCCCTTTCCCCCTCCCCCACCTCTCCCTCTCCCTCCCCCCCCCTCTCTGTGTTCATGGTCTGGAAGATTATACCAGAGTTATATTATATTAAGACAAATATTGTTGTCTTAAATGAGATTATACACATCATACTTTAACAAACAATATCTTCATACTCCTCAGCATTGCTGAAAGGGCATAGAATTTCCTGTTCCTTGAAGATTCTAGATACTGTGGATATTCTCTGAGTGGCCATCTGTATTTCTTCAGTAGGTTTTATTTCTAGCCATTTTATTGACATGCTTTCTCCTAGTACTCAGAGTTTTTCATTTAGAAATAGTTATTAGGTTTCATAGTCATTTATTATTTTTCAGCAAAAAAAAATGTTCTTTTGGTTCACTTTTTCTACATCTATGTTACACAGAAGTTAAACAATGTTAACTGAATTCTAATCCTTATTTGACACGTTTTGCTGTATTGTACTGAAACTGATATCCTTGAAAATGAAATTAATAATGGGAATGTCATTCTTCATGCAGCCACTCCCAAGAAGACATTAACATTGAACCATAATCTTCAAGGACAAGGATTTTCACATTTAAAGTAATACACAAGAGATGATAGGGGCTTATCAGATAAGCTAAATTTAAACTGCATGATAATTTAAATGAGAAACTCTGTTTGAAGATCTATCATGGGAACTGTTCCAATTCCCATATCCCTTGACTACATTTCAAAATCGCCCTGATTCTTTTACTCTTTCTGATATTCTAACTTTCTTTGCACAATCCATGATTCCTTCTAGTTCACACAAGACACATTTTTATCTTTTTCCTTCTGCATTATAAAATAAAATAAACAAGGAGATGATTGATTATTGCTTGTTTTCAACAATTGGCATCCAGGCAATAGAAGTACAGTTGGAGGGAGGAAGCAGTTGTCATAGTGAATCAAACCATGAGACTTTTGTCAAGGATATCTTAGTAACGATGATATTAGTTACTCATATCACATGTGACAAAATAAGATCAGCATTAAAGGCTCTGTATATGCATCATCAGCCCTATTCTTCAGCATCTATGCAAATAAAAAATTTCACTCTTTGTTGAAGTAATAGCAGAGTAGTTATCATCATAATAATAATTAAAAGAAACATACTTCTCAGGTGTTTCAAAGTTGATACAGTTCTGACGGCCTTTGGAGGAGGTGAGGCAACATTAAAAACATGCATTCAGATGTCTCTAGATAATCATTTGTTTAAACCACTTTGAGAAAATTGATAGTCACTCTGGACACCAATTAAATCCATACATACAAACTAAATGACAGAAAAGGAAACAAATATTGTAAGAGTTCTCAGAATACTACCTCAACATAAATATCTTCGTCTAAACAGTAATAATGATTGTAAAATTCAGTAGAAAAAGAAAACTGGGTTCCATCATATTTATTTAAAAGCTATGTAAGTAACAATAATAGGAAAATATTTTATTAGGAGGGGAGAATCCCAGCTTTCAGATGGTGTCTAATTACTAGCTGGAATTTGTAAAGAACAATGAGAATGAACTCAAACTGAATTCAAGCCAAGAGTGACAATCACTAATCCTGGAGTTTTTACTTAACAGTGCTGAGCTCCCCACTGCATTAGCATGTCTAATAACCTACTGTGGTGATTACATGACATAGGTAATTAAGAGAACATATAGCTTACTCTCTGACAGAGATTACAGTTTTTTATATAAGTATTGAATACAGTTATCTCAATATGGAAGAGTTAAGAATTGACTCATCAAAATTAATCATATAGTGATTGAAACAATTTTCCTACTACTTTTTTTATATTTTACTTACAGATTTCTAATCAATACTAAGAGAGATAATTAATTTGATACCCTAAATAGTGCAAAATGTATTATGTAGACTATATAACTGTGTCAGTAACTATGTTACATGTTTGAAATTCATTATAATAAGAAGAAAACACAGGAAAATATTGTATATGTGTGTTAACATGCTACATGTTATGCTACGTTATATATTGGGAATGAAATAACAGAATCACAGAAACATACTCTTTATATATAAAAATAGAACAAGGTATTTTATTGAGTGGTGGTTTAGTTATGGTTACTAATGCCTTGGTTATAATAAATGATGACCAAAGCAGTTCAGGAGGAAAGGTGTAATTTGTTCTACACTTATACATCACTATTTATTATTGAAGGAAGTTAGAATAGGAACTTAAACAGGTCAGGAACTGGAAGTCCGGATCTGATGCTGAGGCAGAGGCCATCAAGGAGTGATGCTTACAGATTTGTTCCTCCTGGCTTGTTCAAGCTGTTTTCATATAGAACCCAGGACCACCCTGTAATATGAAGTTTCTGGCTTGTCCAGCCTGTGGTCCAGACCTGCAGATCCACAGTCCCACAGAAACATAGAGACTCTTATATTAATTTTATGATGATCTATGGCTCAGATATATTGCTAGCTCACTCTTAAATCTTAATTCAGCCTACATCCACTAATCTGTTTAGCAATGTGGCTTGGTACCTTCTCTCAGAGCAGCATGATTGTCTTCCTTCCTCTGGGTCTGCTGGCATCTCTCCTGGTGTCTCTCTGGAGTCTCTGCCCTGCACTTCCTATTCTTAGAGTTTTCTTAGTCTAGTAGTCCCACCCACACTTCCTGTCTGCTTTCTGGCCAATCAGCTTTTTATTAAACCAGTAGGAGGGACAACTATTTCCAATGAACCAGAACATAGCCCTACCATACCAACCACTCAGGAATGGCATCACCCATAATGAGCTGGATTTTCTTCCACTAATCATTAGTTAATAAAACAGCCTACAGGCTTGTCTGCAATCAGATCTGAGAGGTGTATTCTCTGTTGAGGCTTCCTCATCAATGATAACTGTGACATGTTCTATTGACACAAAACTAGCCATCACAGTTGGGAAGAAGCTGACCAGTGATCACACAGAATTAAGCACAGGTAAAATCTGTTCATCTCCCAGTGTTTCATCTAGCATTCCTTTCTAGAAGTTATTCAAAATGTTGATTTTTAACTTGGTCCTCCAGGCTAGGCTTAAACTATGGGGACATGAATTGTGCCTTTCAAGTTGTGAAATTTAGAATACTAAGAAGAATCCCAATTTATATCTCATGTAAAACTTTAGCCAAACAAGTTTTTGTTCATTATTTTTTTTCTTTTACCTTAAGTTTTATGTTATCTCTAATAAAATGTGTGCATAGCTTTAGGATATATGTAAAGACCAAGGAATGATAAGCTGTGGGTGTGTGTGTATGTATGTGTGGTACAAATTTTAGTATAAGAAATTAGCACTATTACAGATGCAAAACTAAAGTTATGGAATAGATTACCATGTTTTCCTCCCATCAGGGGAAAATGGAAGGCAAGTGTGTGAGAGTGTGTGTGTGTGTGTGTGTGTGTGTGTGTGTGTGTGTGTGTGAGAGAGAGAGAGAGAGAGAGAGAGAGAGAGAGAGAGAGAGAGAGAGAGAGAGAGAGAGAGAATATGGGTGTGATATTTTAAAAGTGTTTTACCTAACAAGGTCTTTAAGACCCAAAACTACATGCCACAGGGTCAAGATGTAAATGGATGTTCTATAACATTCAGAGTCATACATATAATTTAATCACCTTGACAAGTGTATCTTTTCATCAGGTTGGAATTTTAATGTCTGTTGTTTTATAGCACTGTTCAAGAAGAAACAGTGTATATTTAAGTGACTTTTTTTCCCCTTTACTTCCTGTTGCCTTCTTTCCCATCTTTATTACCTCCCCTTCCCTTCTATTACACATGCCCTTTTCTTTCTTTTCATTTTGCTTTTGTTATCCTTGGGGTTAATTTAAATCTTTTATACTGAGAGACTGAACATTACTGAAATTTTTGAATTTTAGATTCAGTCAATCCTGACATGCTTAAAATAGAACACCAGGAGCTATTTTGACCTACTCTGTTTCTCTCCCTTCCCATTGGAAGCCTTCATCATTCATCTTTGTCTTGTTCGAGAAGCATATAACTATGGTAGACTTATTTCTGAAAAGATTCCCTTGAATCAAAACGTCAGTTTTCACACTCATATTTCTTAAGTGGTTTTCAACATAGTATTGTTATTATGAAGATTATTTTTCAATGATTATAATGAATGTGTAAAAATTATAAAATTTATTAATTGATATGCTGTTAAATAATTAAATATATTGGCATAAGGTTAGCATTATGTCATATGTATGTGTGTGTGTGGGTGTTTGAATATTTGAATATTTTTATTCCATCTTACCTTCTTATTTATTTCCCTAATACCTAAATTACTAATTGTACTATTTAAATAAGAATATTTGTTTGATTAGCACTCTTCATTGCTGGAATTATTTAAACATAAATCACACGCACACACACACACACACACACACACACACACACACATATAAATTCTGTTATTTTTAAGATTTACTTTCAAATTTTATGATCCATTTTCTCCTTGAAGAGGATTAAACCTCTTCAAATATTTATGGCTCTACAGAAGAAAAATGCCTTCTAACAAACAGAAATGAATCTTCTGGCAATATAATCCTTATTCTCTTTGAAATACCAAATGAATCACATACCAAATGAATCCCATAATTGACTTATATGACCAATAACCAATATGCCTCATGGATGACACAGTAATTGTTTGTATATTAAGATATATGATATGTTCTATTACATGATTGCTACATAAGTGGAGCTAATGTCAAAAAAAACAATGAATAAATATATTATGAATGGTGAACCTATGTAAGAAATGTTTAATTCAAAGCCTTGTTCTGTAGATGCAAGAATATGACTATACTTAACCCAGAGAATGGAGCAATCTTCTCTTGTTCTATATTCATCTTTCTAAGGTATATTATACTCAGTGCACAAGTAAGTGTGTCTGACAGTGTCATACTTTCTTCTATTTGTTCTCCTTCCTCCTGTTTCTCTTGGCACCAGCACAAAGCTATCTCCTCCTCCCATTCATTGCATAATATATTACTTACTGTTTTCTCTTCATCTAAACCTTTTTATCCTCTATGGCATTTTCTCTAGTTTCATGCATTATCCTCACTCACCACCACATATATACACAGATCTAAAAATGAAATTCTAGGATCCATGTATAATAGAAAGCATTCATTTGTTCTCATTCATAGCCAGTTACTTTATTTAAGATCATGATTTCCAGAATATTTTTATAATTTTACCTCTTTGAAAGTTTTTTTTTCATGCCAACCACTGTTACCCCTTCATTCCCTCTTACCAGTCCTCTACAGCTTTCCCCCACCCATCTCTCATCCACTCCTTGAAGAGGGTAAAGACTCCCAGGGGAAGTCAATGCAATATAGGATGTCGAGTTGAGTCAGGATCAACCCTCCCTCACCAAGTATCAAGGCTGAGCAAGGTATCCCTCTATCAGGAATGTGCTTCAAAAAGCCAGTTCATACATTAGGAATAAGTTCTCTGGTCCCACTGCCATAGGTCTCACAAACTGCACAGGCACACAACTGTCATCCACATTCAGAGGGCTTGTGTTCAACGGAAGTTCCCCAGCTGTCAGTCCAGAGACAGTGAGTTCCTAATAGCTAGGGTCAGCTGTATCTGTGGTTTTCCTCATCATGATATTGGCTGCTTTGGTCATTCTCTTCAGCTGGGCTTGGAGCTAAGTTCTAAGCTGTGGATCTCTGCATCTGTTTCCATCAGTTTCTGGATGGTTTTATTATAACAATTAGGGTGGTCTTCAATTTGATTTTAGGGGAAGGCCAGCTCAGGCACCCTCTCTACTATTGCTTGGAATCTTAGCTAGGGTCGTGTTTTTGGATCTTGGGTATTTCCCTAGCACCAGGTTTCTCCCTAACCCTGAAATGAATCCCTCTATCTGTGTTCTCCATCACTGTCCCTTCTCTAATTCAACCACCCTATTCCCTCATGTTCTGTTCCTACTTCTCCTCCTACCCCATTGTCCCAATTTACTTAAGAGACTCATCTAATTCATCTTCCCAGGAAGATTCATGAATTGTCCCTCTTAGAGTCCTCCTTGTAACCTATATGCTGAGTAATTGTGGGTTGTAGATTAGTTATCCTTTGCTTTACGTCTAAAATCCACTTATGTGTGCAGATGAATTCTAGTCTGTTTCATTATCTACCACATTTTTATTATGCATTCAATTAGTGGACATGTAGGGTGATTCATTTCTTGCTGTTGTAAATAGAGCATCAATGAATATAAAGTCAGAAGTTGATTTTGTAAAATGATCTCATGCCTCCAGTCACTGCATTCCTATGCAATATTTCTTGTCTGCCTTATACCTTTGGGCCAATGTGAGGCACAAAGCATGGAACCATCCCTGCAGATATCTGACAGAGTGAACACTGATGATGCTGATGGTATATACAATTACTTGTGAGTATATGGCTGGAGGTGATCACTACAGTTGGAGTCAGGCAAAACAAGCAAACAAAACACATGTGCAATTGTAATGGAAAAGTGAGTTTATCTTAAATTGGAATGCTGAATAATATCAATCTAATACTTTAAAAAGTCAAGAAACTTCCTAATCCCAGGGTATCAGAATATGGTTATAAAATCCCATACATCACATCATTGATTTTGTTTATTTATATTATTCTGAGAAACCATGTGGTAGAGGCTTCTTCAATGTGGTTCCTGAGATGGTTGTATTTATATCAAAATGAATCCCAGTGCTAGAATCAACAGAAAAATTGGAAATGATTCTTATGTGTTTGAAACCCCCATTCTAGAATATATTTCTATGTGCCTTGAGTGCAATATGCTACAACGTCTACAAAATTCTTAGCATGTTAACAGGTTAAGGATTTCTAAAATAAAATAGAAGTTTTCCAGAAGTAGATTGTATAATGAACTTAAAACAAAATATTGAATCTTTAGTATGTTGAATATGAGCTTTTACTATATATAATATAGTAAATATATATATATATATGATGCTTAATATACATTAAGCTTATTTTTAAGAAAATATGATGAGAGTTGAAGAGGTGGCCCAGTTGTTATGCTGTTTGCCATCAACCAAGAAGGCTGATCTCAGTTTGAGTATCCATATGCCTGAGAAATGGCTGACTGCAGCAGTGTGGATCTGGATGCTTATCACTCTGAAGGTAAAGTAAGGTAATCCCTTTGGATTATATTCTATCCAATATAATTGAGTGTTGAGTGTCAGGTTGAGTGAGAGACCTTCTCTCTAAAAATAAGGTGCAAAACTATTGAGAAAGACACATGACATTGATATCTGTCTTCTACATGGAAACATACAGACAGACAGACAAAGACGCAGTGATGAACATATTTCTATTATGGCACACTTGATGGTGCTTACTATCTATTACTATGAGATGAACATAGGCCATTGGATTTGTCATTTTGAAAGCTACAGTGCAAGATCTGTGTTTCTTTGTGATATGTTTACAACCATAAATGTATATATTAAAATTTTTTTCTTGTGCTAATTTCTTTGTAATTGTCTCTAGTTTGATTTCCTAAATAGAGTTCAATGTGTTGGAATAGCAACATTAGGTTATTTGTTTTAAATGACTAGATGAGCCAAGCAAGCCATCCTGATGGAAAATACTCCAATTTATATGTAAATATATGCAACTATTAATATCCTTAACCGAAGTGTCTTTCAAAAAACTACTTCTTCCTTTTGTGTTTTATTTGCAATGAAATTAAACTTGAATATTTGCGATGTTATTAAAAAGGGAAATTACATCAATTTTATGGTTATTCTTTTGACTTGCTTTTATGTCTTTTAAATATCTATTTGCTGCATCTGAATGTTCTTTTGGCCGTGGTTCCATAGTATGAATTTAAATCAGTACAGAACTTTGTAAATCTTAATGACATCCCAATGTTCAATGTGGAGCTGATGTACAAAATGAAACCTGAATCAAAGATCAAATTTTGAAAACTCCTAACTCGGAAAATTTTACATTCTTGTTTCTAACCTTAAAATGAGGTTGAATCCACAGTGCTCCTAAGTTTCACAGAGAAGGACTTACATCTGTCTACACGTCAGGCATTACCATGCCATCATATCACAGCATGGCTTTCCTCACTAATATAATTCCTGGCCCTCTCCCATTATTTACAATGTGACTTTTCATTTTCCTACTTCACACACCTTAACAGATGTTTTCGCCATTTTATGAGTGAAATATTATATTCTAAGAATTCAAGTTCTAGAAAGCCTGAACCACATCCTCTTGTCACCTCATATTTTAATTGGTAATAGATTCTTCTTTTATAGGATACATCCTAACCACAGTTTCCCTGCTCTCCACCCTCCCAGTTCCCCTCTCAACTGCCCTCTCCCCTAGATCTACTCTCCCATCATTCCCCTTAAGAAAAAAAGCACTCCTCAAAAAGTAACAATCAAACATGACAAAACAAGATATATTGAGTCAGGATAAAAGTCCTTATATCAAAGCTAGACAAGGCAATCCAATAGGAGAAAAAGAGCAGATTGTGGTCCTTTGGCATGAAGTTGATAATATGAAGATTAAAGTCAAGTTTGACTTTTGATCTCAAACCCTTATGCATCTCTAATTTTAGTACTGGCACAGTTGTCCCAACTTTATTCCTCTATTATTTTAATATACTTTTGAAAATTATACTTTTTTGCATTTTGAAAGTTTCAGTTTCTGTTTAATTGACTATTGACAAACTAATAAGTAATTTTGCTTTCTCAACTTTCAAAAATTGCTCATCACTGCTAAGAATGATTATATTATACAAAAACATAGTTCATCTTTGTGCTTTAAAGATGCATTTATTATGAAAATGTACTATAGTAGTTACTTTAGGAAGCTAGTTAAGGGTGGAGTTCCTTCAATTTTGTTGTGGTCATTTTCAAGTCTTTGTCTCAGAGACTTTAGTATGTTCCCAACAACTTTCACTTCCATTTTTTGTGCTGTTTCTGTCTTCCTGGTTACTGTTCTTTTTTAAACAGTAAGTTATTTCTATGTTCAGAAATTCAAACAACAAATGTAATGCATGATACAGGAGCGAATGAATAGTGATGCTAAACTTAATTTTGTTAAGTATTAAGTTCCCAGTTTCAGAAATTTCACCTACCCCAAGTTGTTAATGAATCCAAGCAAGCCCAAGAATAATTTTTAGACCTTTTTTTTTTTTAAAGGTTTTTTTTTTCCTTTTTTTTCTTCTTCTTCTTTTACAAAGCAGCCAAGTTCTCCTTCCTCCCCCTCCTTGTGTTCATTTCCTAGCTTCCCACAATTCAATTCAAACTTCTCACTCTCCAATCCACTTTTCAAAGAGAATAAGGCCTCCATGGGGTGTCAACAAAGTCTAAAATACAAAGAAATTAAGAATGCTTTTTGCTTGATGTCTCATGTTCCCCCTCATTCAAGTATTTTGTAGCCAAGTTATTTATTTTTATTTTGTTATTTGATAAGTGTTGAATTTTCTGGATTTTAAAAAATAGTCATTTAAAACCACTAAATTTGTCTCAGATGCTTAACCCAATCTATGGAAAGTAGATCACTACATCGAAAGACTTTTATACCATATTTTCCGGAAAATAAAAAAGAAAAAATGTTTGTTAGGGAAATCAAATAAAATTTTGATAAGAAGATGGTTGATTTTTGTGACATTAATGAATTTCTGATACATCTTCTTCCTTATCATAATTCATTGAGAGCACCATTGATTAAACAACAATGACTTTTGGTTAGGATTGATATAAAGATATTTAATCAAATACTTTCCCAAATGAAATTACAAGATTAATGGCATTTGTAATCTTCAAGGATTCTTTCCTGGGAGAGCATGGGAGTTGACTGTAACAGTGTGGCATTTCTGGCACTACAGAGATTTCTTTCATTCCATCCTGCCTCCCCCTCTTCTAGTCCTGTACCAAGATTGTTATGGAGGCACTGGAGACATTGTTCAGTGATTGAGAGATATTGCTGCTCTTAAAAAAAAAAAAAAAAAAAAAAAAAAGGAAATTTACAACCCACTGTACCTCATTTCAGATGATATACATTCAGACAAGCAAGCATACATTCATCACTGTGTGTATGTGTAAGGTACTTTTGAAGATTATATACACACACAAATTAGCATATAGAATTCAAGAAATATTGTTCTGGGGACTGGGCACCTTATCAAACACCCTAATATGACCAAAGATCGAGTTCATTGTTAGGAATCTAAGCCTGGCAAGTTGTCCTAGAATATGCACTGAAGAATTAAATTTGTGGACTTGACAGACAGAAAGATGTTGTCTATGATTTTTCCTTCTTGCACTGGTTGCTTCTGGCATTTCCTTGTCTGCATTTCCATGAAGATATTGCCAGCTAATATTTTTTATTTCCACTGCTTTATAATTATAAATTTGATTAAATACATTTTTGTTCATTTTAAAGATGTTTTTCTTGTATAAAACCCTTGATAAATTTCCAGTGTGTGATAAAAATTAAGTGATGGCTAGATTTTAACTATCATCTCTCTATCAGACATGGATATAAATGGTTTTAGTTCTGCCCATGGCTGTTTAGTCATGTTGCAGATTATTCTAGAAAGCTCAAACATAAGAAATATTTTTTTGTGCTTTTGTTTTATTTTTTCCCTAATGACAACATGTTATTAAACATATGCAGAAAAGTTAGCAGATTTTTTTACTATTGTATAACCATGAAATTCACTCCCCTAAGGAAAATTAAACTTTTATGCTATTTCTATTACATTTGTATTGACACAAATACATACTGCCTTTTTTCTCTTTTCAGCTTACAAATACCCCTTTTCTGGGGACTCTGACTCCCAGCTCGTGTTGCATTTCTTTTCTAGTAAACTGCAGTGTCTATAAAAGAAGCATTCTGTTCCCATAGTCACGAGTCACTGCACTGAGTGACTGAGTTGTATAGACTTTTACCAAGAAACCTGAATCTCAGATGGCTTATGTTTTACATAGTGAAGGGCCTATTTAACAAAGTTAAGTTGAGAAACTATGTTAAATTCTCAAAATTACAATCGGTCTTAAACATCTGTTATTTCTAATGTCTTTCATGGTTTTTGTTGGTATTATATAAATATTAGTGAACTGAATGTATTGATAAATTTCATAGTAAGGCAAGCTTGCCCAGTATAAACTAATCTACCTTATGTGAAACGTATGATAAAGCAATTAAAATAATTGACATATATAGGAAACTAGGGGAGAAAGACATTGTAATTTTTTTGGTGAACTTTGAAAAGCTCTTGTCCCTAAAAGCACTCTCTCTTTTTAGTCCTTTTCTATCTCCTCATCAGAATTCAAATGTTCAAAGAATGCATAACAAACTCATAGTGTGAGTGGATATAGTTGGGCTGTCATTGTTGTTGGAAACCCCTCCTTTGTTTGTATCAATATGCTTTAAGAACAAAGGGAAAGGGAACAAAAGTATATATGAAAACAAAAAGAGAAAATGATAAATGTCCAGATCAGATTAGAACACTGAAAATGAGAGGCATCTCACGTAGACTTCAGAGTGGGGGGAAGCATAGTATTAAAGGGAGCCAATGGACAGTTGGAAACAGAAAAGAAAGGGGCAGAGAAGCTGATATGATAAGAGGGAGAAGAGACAAAGTGTGTCATGCATGTACAGAAATCACATAACGAAATTGTTTACTTCATACAATTCAACAATGTTAATAAAAATGAGTGAAGAATAGTCATGGCCCCCTTAGTTTCTCTGAATGCCCTCTGACACTTTTTCTTGTAAGTTTTTAGAAGGCTACAAGCATAATAATATCCTTCTTCTTTCGTCATCCTCTTCTATAAAACCAGAAAATATAAGTGTAGTTCATGTTCACTGTGCCATTTTTGGGAGTGAACGATAAGCTGTTTCTACTATGGATTAATTTATAGGTGTGCCTTCTAATTAGTGATTGTTAGTCTGTGATAATAACTATGCTTGCTATTGAATGAAAATCAATTCCTGCTCTTAGTTCACAAACTTAAGTAATCATCATATGGATCAATACTTGAATCATTCTAGACTATTTCTTTACAATGTTGTAGGCAAATGAAGTGCGGCAGGGTTGTGTTAAAATCTAAAAGCAACATCTGCTGGTGTTATTCTACTGATGATTGTTCTATATTCCTGAGATCTCTTTCCCAGGGAAACAGGACTCAGAACATTATGAGTTTGACTTTCTGATCTAGGTACCATCTAGTTGTTTGGTGTGGCTGACAGGAAGTCTGCTGCACCATAAAAATATAATTTTAGTAATCTAGAGGGCACCTGCAATCCTGATTAGAAGCAAGTATGACAGTGTGTAGCCTTACACTAGCCTCATCTAGAAATATGTCATCACTTTTCTTGGAAGTCAACTTGAAGTTCAGAAGAAAGAAAATAATAAGTAGGTAATAGTCTAGACCTGCAGATTATAAAGGGTTTGATGGTTGCATGGGATGTTATTATAACTACCTATTAGAAGCTTAAGTTCTTAAAGAAAGACGTTATGTATGGACCTTATTCTCTTTTTCTAATTATGTGCTCATAACAAAATTCAGTTGGGATGTATCACTATAATATTCAGGGTGCACCTACTTAGTATATGATGGAAGAGTAAATCTTATATACAATGTAGCCCAAAGATGTACTCATTCAACTTCTGCTTCTATATGGTGAATAGAGGTACTTAGAAGAAGTGGGGCTGGTTATCTTGTGATATTTGCTAAGTATTTTTATCCGTTCTTTTTATTGGTATGGGGAAGAAACTGTAAAGTATATAAAGCCTGAGAATATTTAACTTTTCTTCTTGTTTCAATACTTCCATGGTAAATTATGTTTCTCAGACATTTAATTGTCTTTGTTCCCATAATTACTGCTAAATTTGTCTGCCTAACAAAAAATACCCTAAATTTCTAGCTTAATGTACCAGACAGTTACTCTATTGTGAATTTTGGGTGAACTATTAAGAAGATCCTTCTCAAAATATAATAAATGCTTAGTATTTTCATGATTTCATTATTTTAAATGCTCTTTCACTTTTCTGAGACTGATACCTGACTTAAGTGGATAAAATTATAGCTTATCCAAAATAATTTCTAAGTTTCCTTCCAGAGCCTGTTACCAATTTGCTTCCCTGTCAGTCCTTTAAAACTATTTTTTATACATCAATCCTTATAACTGAGCATTTACTTTAACATTTCTCCAAGCATTATCTTGTGTTAAGAAACAAACATAGAATCTCTGTTTAAATAAATCAGGATACATCAATTTTTATGTATCTAGGCTTGGAAATTTTTAATTTTGTCACATTGAAAACTATTAGAAAGTTCAAGTAATCTTTGATGGTCTCAACTGTTCACCTTTTTCCAATTGTCAGCTCTAAAAGGGCTCTTTCTAACATTGAGCCATGCATGAACATAGAAAATGTTTGGAGAGATTCTTTGTAAAGGTGAATCTGTTGATTGAATTAAAGATTGCTTCATGTGTCATTTAAATCTTCCCTGTATTGTCTTCATGCTCCTTGCACATAGAAGATTATGCATAATTAGGTTACAAAAGGCACAGATTCTAAAAATAGAGCATGCAACTGTCAAAGTGATTTTGCTTTTTATAATTCAAGAAAGGTATTAGGAAGACTTTGAAATTGGACAGACAACTGCACTGCACCTCACCTTCCAATTGGAGTCCATAGCTGTTGGGAATGGGTTGATAGTTTCGTTTCTTCTACCATCAAGAGTAGTAACAGCGTTTAATATTCCTACTCTCCTTATCTTCAAGGAACATGCATATCATAAAAGGCATGGCCAAAGAGGGAGATAAATGATTCATTCTCAGACATTTCTAAAAACAACATGTAACTATCCTTTTCATGGCTGAAGACTGTGTGGAATTCATAGATATGACAGAATATTACACTCTGGTAGTAACACATCAAAGTTTATATTAATCACACAAGATCCAAGAGCAGAATCATGAAGTAAGAAGATACATTCTTTTTTTACTTATAAATTCAATTAGTAAATAAAAGGTGAAGGGCATTTCATACTTCTATGATTTAAAGACATTTAATTACTTTGTTGCCTTTATAAAGCTGCATTTGAACTATACTTGTTATTAATCATTTGCTATAAACAAAGTACATGTATGAATCAGAGAAGATGTTCAAAAGAAAATGCTTTATGAAATGTTTCTTTGAGAATTCCAATTAGCTAATTATTTCTAAACACATATATTTTTTCTATGCTTACACTTAGAGATTCTGAAAAATATTTAATTTGTTTTTGTTGTTTGAGACATTGTTTGACTTCCAATGTATCTGAGGTTGGCCTTGAACTCATGTTCTTGTTTATACTTCCCCTGTGGGAGATTACAGGCCTGCTGTACCAAGCAGGACAACAGGTCATTTTTAATTTGCATTGTAAAGTGGGCTAAAAGTTCTCATCACTGCTCTCTTGGGTAAAGTGTCCACAATACAAGGAAATAACACTATCTTCATTTTTATGGGTAAGTAAAGACATTTGCTTAAGTTCTTTAAAATATAAATGTCATAATTACTTCATCAAAATATGTGATTTTTAGAGAAGAAAAAAAAATGTCTTCACTCATCACTGTTTATTGCCAAAGCCTATAAAACAAAAATATAACAGAGGAAGTCGAGGAGAAAGGACTGGGAGAAGAGAAGTGAGAGGAAGCTAAGATGAATATATATTTAAAAATTAATTAATTAATAAAAAGAGAAATTAAAAACATGGGATGTAATACAAAGTTTGCGTGATTGATAGCATTCAAAAATGAAGACCTGATGACCTAGGAAGTCTGCATAATTTTATTGTTGCAGGCTCTTTTGAATGTAGACATGCTTGTGTGTACATCTGTATTTAGGTGGTATATATGTACGTATAGACACACTTGCATGTGCCCAGAGCCTAAAAATCCATGTCATCAAATGTCTTCTCTATTTCGTTTTATTTTTTAGATAGAGTCTCCCTCTGAACTTGGACCTGAAGGGTTTGACCAGACTAGCTGGCTTGGAAGCTTAAGTTATCTGTCCCCTCCCATTCCCCAGCTCTGGAAAGAATGAGGGCTACAGAGCCTCTACTTTCTACATAGACCCAGATGGGAAATATCAGGTTCTAAAGCTGCTTGAATAGTAACTTAGCTTATAACGTGTATACATTTTGTGTACAATGGCAGCTGGAGAGACAGTGTTGCCATGTACTTTGTCATTTATATTTTATGAAAAAAATCTCAAGGATGATTTTTTTGAGTGAGAGGAAATTTCTAAGGAGAGTTAAGTGACACCGATAGATAATGCCTTGCATGACTTGTAATGAAATTAATTGTTATGACTGCTTGTAAAGGAAAACTCTGGGTGTTCTTCATTTTCTCTTCACTATTGTTATTTGCTGTTCCATGTTTTTCAGCAACATTACAGAAGAAGCCTTTTGACCTAAAGGGAGAAATTTTCTGTCATTTATAGCATTGAAATGGGGGGGGAGGAGAATAAAGTACTACTTGACTTTGTTTGCAACAAAACAGAAGGGTCCCTTAGACGCTTGTAGTCTTTCTTTATCACGAATCACCCCCGATCTTCTTCTCACTTCTTATCTGATTTTTCTCTCTTCCCCAAACTCCTTGTTCATTTTTTGATACATCCCAAACCATGACTTTTTTGAGGCTCCTTAAACAAATCATTACAGCAATAACATGTGAATATGACTTAGTTTGTATATGTGATGTTTTTCATTCTCCCCAATTATTAAGAAAGTGCTTTTCAGCCTAGAACCTCCTCTATACTGTCTGCTAAAGACGTGAGGATGCTTCCATGATGGAGTTAAAAATGAGCCGAGTAAACAAAATATAGTTTTCTGGGTATACAAGAAAAAAAAAAACAGAAGAGGTTAAATATGTTTTCTCGGCCCTATAATATAGATACAGAAAAATCTCAAAGTAGAGCTTCAAATATACTGATTCTAACACTTTTAGAATTCATGTTCTTAGTCCAGAGCTTGCTTGCTTATGATATGTTAACTATTGCTTCTTCACAGTTTCTTTATTCATTACTCCCTGTGGAGTCTCTGTGTTGATGGGACTTTACACTGGAGAGAACTTACTCCTCAACAGATTTAAGGTTTCTAAACCTGGGCTGCCATGAGTTCCTAGAAATGGAGCTCACATATAACTGTCAAGCCATGATTCCAGAAGTCAGATCTCATATTTCTGATGAAACTGCTCTGTGTGCCTATGTAGTTGGAGGCTACATACAGCTGTACAAGACAGAGGCTTATCATTTGCTGTCAAATGGCCTGGTCCTAAATATGTTCATGTACGAAACTCATAGTTAGTTTGGTTAATCCTTTAGTGTTGATATCTAGACATGACCAATCAATGCAGCAATTTTGAAAATGCATATGTGTTTGGATGATGATGATGACAATTGAAATTAGGCCTTTGCATAAGCAGGCTTTCTTCTTCCACTGAACTCCCATGCAACAGTCATGTTTTGTATGATACCTTAGGCTTTTAATACCTTCCTCTATTATAATATAGTTCAAGGGTAATTTCTCACTGTACGTCTTTATTTTCCCAATTACTTGTTCAAATTAGTGCATATTAAACATTAATATTAAATGATATAGATATGAAAAATGGGAAGTGATTTTATTCTTGAAATGGGTTATTTTTTTCTCTCGTTTTGCATGTTTATAATGAGATTAATCTACTAGTTTGACATAAGTATTAATGTGAACAGTACAAGCATCCTAGAGTACAAACCTTATGGTTTCCATCAAGAGCTTTGTGTGAGTTGTTTATCTTTCAGTGGTTTGCTTTTAGCTTCTGGTGCCTCAACAAAAGCTAAATAACATAGAAGAAAATGTAATGAAAATATTTTAATGCACAGTCATATATAAATTTACAAATTGAAGATAATAGAGGGGGCATTCTGAGTGACACATCTTCGTAAACATCAAGTGGGGAAAGAGGCAAGACACAGGAGACAGCATAGCTAAGGCCTCTTAGTGAAGCTTGGTCCTTATAAAACAAGAACAAGAGATATGGGGGTATGGGCATTAGGTAGAATGTTTGATTGGCATGGATAAAGCCCAGGGTTAAATGTAGAGTACCTATCACAAGGATATAAATAAATAAATAAAGAATTTTAAAAGCACTCTACTGTGGTATTTATTTCAATTTACCTTTTCTAAAAAAAAAATACATGAATAGTTTTCTGTGTTTTGATTTTTTTATCTCTATATGCTTATTCTCTCAACAAGACTATTTTTACCATGGCATAAAGAATTTAAACTAGAAGGAATCTGTCAGGAAAGGGAAGTAAGTCAAAGATATGTGCTATTATTTATTATACCATGGGTTGATTGTTTATGTGTCACAGCTTAATTATATATTCTTGGAACCTTACAAAGGAACTTGAATGATAACCAGACCTTGTGGATGGCTGTCCGACCACATCAGATAACCCATGGTGATTTTCCTTTTCTCTGATATCCTAAATCCCATTTTTATATTCTATATTTTATTGCTACTATGTCTCATCATACAATTTCACCTATTTTATAAACCCTGCACTCTCTACTGAACCTTTTATAAACTCCTTATGGAAGTAATGCACCATTTACTGAGCATGCAGAATGTGCTGGAAACTTCACTACATGCTTGCATACTTTATTGAATAGAGTATCTATTAGTGTGTTATATGAGTTCTGTGCAACAGAAAAGCACTTTACCAAAGCTAGACAAGATAATCTAGTCTGTAATGGTATACAAAGTAAAATTAGAGTTTGGTTCAATCATAATAAGGTTTGCTAAGGTCTCACAACAGATGGGATTAAATCTACCTTTAAAATAATAAATATGTAGTTACTAGAGAACCCCTATTATTCCTTGTTTTTTGCCATCTTGTACAAAGAGATGTCCTTTATCCCTAGTTTTCTATATAATTTTCCCATCCTGCTGTTTGCTAGTCCTTTATCTTCTGACCTTCCCTTATAGGAGTCAGGAAAATATAGATCAGATCTATTACGCATATATTATCCCTATGATCCTAAATTGCAGTTTGTCTTTCTATAAGACTTATAGAAGATGCTTCCTTCCTCTTTATTTTTAATTATTTATTTTTTACTTCTATATAGGCCATTTTTCTTGTTGGTGAAATTAAATCATTATTAATTGTTTTTCAGGGAAAATTTTGCTAAGAGTTGGGCTCTTTCTTGGTTAGAGAAGAGAAAAATATCCTAAGGTGATAGATATTAATGCAAGAAGACCCTCACTAATTTTAGAAGTTATAATCTTCAATCCAACAAAGTTCCTCATATAACACAATGTCCAAGATGAATGCAGTTACCATTTATCTCTCCTGCAAGTAATTTCCAATGATTTTTGTTAAAGGAATAGCATTGAAGACATACAAAATATTTAATATTAAATTACATACCAGAAAATTAATAGTACAGAGAAATTCAAATTAAAGAATATTATTAATTCACTAAGAAAACTCAAAATTCTTTGAATGAAATAATCAAGAGAATAGACTAGGAAGATGGACTGTGATACGGTCTGAGGAATCTTTGAATAAAAGGCAATGAATATGAGAAGTTGTATGGCTACTAGGAAATATTTTGCACTATCAAATCCTTTGTAGTCTCCTCAGCAGCTAGAAAAGCTTATTGACTAATAATCTCATTTGTAGATAACCTGTCATAAGCTCTAAGAATGTGCTTTTAACTGTATATAAAGTAATGATTTTGATTGAAGAAAGCTTAAAATTGCAATTTGCAGAGGCAGAATAGAACAGCTTGGTATTAGGACCTAGATCTGCCTTGATTTATGCTAATTAATGGAAGATTTTTAAGAAAATGTAGATGAACTACATTACTTTTAATTTATTTTTCTTTTTATTATGTGTATGTGTGTGCATGTATACAGACATATGGTGCTTAAGGCAATGGATGCATTAAGCTAGAATTACAGACCATTAGCAGCCATATGACTTGGGTTTTGAAAACCTAACTCATATTCTGTGAGCCACCCCTCCAGCCCCAATATTTTTTAATATATTTATGGATGTTTTGTGTATATGTATGTCTGAATACTACACATGAGCCCAGTGCTCCCAAAGGCCAGAAGAGAGTCCAGAGTTATTGATGGTTATGTGCCTCCATTAGGATAATGGGGTAAACTTTTGTCTAATGGAAGACTACTGCTCTTAACTGCTGAGTCTTCTTTCCAGTCCCAAATTGCAATTGTAAAATTCTGTTTCTATATTATAGAAGTTCTAACTTACAAGTAGACTAGACGTGCCTTATTTAAATGTTGAGTCTCTCTGCAATATAAAATCAAGAATAAAAGGGTTGAAAAGTATTACAGCTTGTTAATGGTGCTTAGCAAAGAGATGGCTATAGTGTCATTTAACTTTATCCCATCTAAATTCTCTCTGTGTAAAATAAGAATGACAAGAATAACTTCCCAAAGACTGTTATAAATACAAAATAAAATAAAATAAAGCTTCAGTCTCATTAGGTTTAACTGTCAACTTGATACAAACTAGTGTCACCTGAGAAAAAAACCTCAATTAATGGTGTGACTATGTCATATTGGCCTGTGTGAGCAAATCTGTTGCTAATTGTCTTGATTGTAAACTGATATAAGATAGCTTAGCACACTCTAGGCTGTACCATCTCTAGGTACATGGTTCTAAAAAGTATAAATAACCTCACTATGAATAAGCTGACCTGGGAGCCAGAAAAAATAGCATCCTCTGTGGCCCCTGCCACACTTCTTTGGATGTGAAGTGAGTTTCTTGGTCAAAGGTAATGTTTCAAATCCTAAGCTGGCCTGTTTTAACTTCTTGTGTGGTATTCCTGCCTTGACTGCCCCTAATGATAGAGAATGATCTGAAATCATAAGCTAAATTAAAGCTTTCTTCCTTGGTCATTTTTTTTTAATCGAAATGTTGTAAAGGAAAGTAGAGTAGGTTCTTAGAACACTGCCTACTTAATTAAGATTGGAAAACTGTTATTTCCTAGATATGGCTAGTGGTTAAATCATCCGGATAACTGACAAGAGTGTAGATAACCATAAGAGCTCCACACTGTATGTCTCATATTTCTCATAATCCTAGTCTCTTCATGCAGTTTCACCCCTTCAAAGACATAACTCTACAAGTTGTTTTAAACATTCTTATATCTGAATTTAGACATGATCAAATCAATATTTATTAAAATATATTCATATTGTAGGTAATTTCATAGAAATACAAATATACAAGTTTTTAAACAAATTTATCTGTTGAAATATAGAGAGAAGACTCCTAAAATGTCCTAAAATTTACATGGTAATTTAGGGTATTTTTCAACATAAGTCTGCTTTTTGTTAGTTTAGTCATGGAATACTAATGAATCTATGAGTAGATGACTGTGCAATGTTAGAAGCCTTCTGTTCTGTGTAAATTATAACAGAAAGACATACTTTCAAAATTCCTTATCTTGAAAAATACACTTCTTAGAATATTTTAATTTATTTACAGTTTTAGTCTGTATCTATTATTGAATTTGGTCACCTTTAAATATACTGTAATTTTCTCTTCTCAGTTACACTCACAGAAATGCTAATGAGAGACTGGTTCTTTCAATGTATGTTGTCTCCAAGCTCGCTGCAGGTGAACATAGACATAGACAATTTTAACATAAATTGCTAGTTACTAGGTAAAAGAGAAGTTATGTTCTTAGCATATTTTTAAACATTAAGCTGATTATTTTTACACAATCATAATTTATGAGTTATAGTTTTTGTGGACTCATTCTCATTTCATAATATACAAGTAAATTATTAAAATATGTATTAGAGCTAATTTTTTCTGTTTCTTGTCCTTTGATTCTGCATTTATAGTTAATTATTCTTTAAACGTTTTCATTGTAGCTAACAATTACATTTCACATATATCACTCATTGTTCGGTATCTTACTTTCTTTAGATTAATACTTTAAACATTATGCTTCTCAGTTTATCTAATGTTATATTGAGTTTTTTCATAAAGTGATCAATTTAAGTGTAATATAACAAGCAAAATGTCACATGTACGTATGCATGCACATATTGTTATGACACATTTTATACAAATAAACAAAACATTTTGAGTTATAGTTTTCTTGAAATTTAAACTCAGTATGAGTAACTGAAAATTATTTTTATTACAAAACAAGAATTTGACAGTTTGCTATAGGAGTGCCTAAACATATTTAAAGTACTTTAAGCAATTAAAATAGCCCTCTATATTTGTCTATCATCAAAAATGAATAATTAAGGTTGCTCTAACAGCATTTGTTTTGACTATATTGTTTTTTCTCATATTTTTTATAATTGACCACTTTAAGTTTTGATTATGAAAACGAATCTATACTTCTCACTAGTTGTTAAAGTCTCAAGTTAGCCTGTCATAATTTTTAAAAGATTGGCTAAAGAAAATGTTCATGCTAACATATGTGAAGAGGAATGTTAAATTTTCTCTGCATTCAATTTCACACGTCGAAATTTTTCATTTCATTTGGAAATTCATAAGCATCTTTCAAGGGTTCAAGGCAGATATTTGAAGTATGATTGGATATTTGCTTTCGTAAACTGAATTTCAGTGTTGGTTATATTGATGTAATGCTGAAAGATTCACATGAAGGTGGCTCTGACTGATAAATATTTGAGGTCTAGATATGTGGGGGGGGGGTCTTGAGGCATATGCTTTGCTGATCTGTTACACTTTAATTCTAGAAGTTAAGCAAGCCCTATAGCTGTTCATTCAATCCATGGAGGCTCCATTGTCTTTGTATTTTAAAAAACAAATATGAAATTTCTGTATTTGTGGATTTTAAGTAGTTCATATCAGTAACACATGAAAGGGAATCTGAAAAATTCAAATATTAAAAAATATATGCCTTTTATTATAGATAATTCAGTTATGGTGTTACTTATTTTTATGAAGGTAAAGTTGATAACTTTAAATTTTAATTTTCAAAAAGGACAATGAAAGTGGAGTAATCAGCAATGTTGTTTTTGAAATACATAAATAAGTACACTTTTTTTAAAAAAAAAATTACATCCTGCTTGGCTCAGGCATATTGCTAGCCAGATTTTGCATCTTAAGTCAGCCCATTTCCAATGGCAAGACAGAGTAAGTAGACATAAGATCTTTCATCTTTACATAAAGCCATTATAAAATTCCAGTTATTAACTCTACCATATTTAACATCAAGTATCTCTTTTCAAAGAAAAACCATCATTATGCAAAGCAGTGTGATTATCTGGATCACAGACACATTTCCCTATGACCTGTACAAGCCACACAGTCCTAGTATTTTAATCCAGACAAAAACTTTATGATTATATGGATACTGAATGTTAATTAATTATCAATATCACATTCTCATTAAATGAAACAGTTCTGTATCAGCATGTTTTTATTGGAATTATACTCATATACTAAAGACATCATTTTATTTTAAATAGATATGAAGAACTATAATATTGCAAATTTAAAGCAAATTTAGAAATAACAAAATAGGAGTCTCTCTCTCTCTCTCTCTCTCTCTCTCTGTCTGTCTGTCTCTTTGCCTCCCTCCCTCCCTCCATCTGTGTGTGTGTGTGTGTGTGTGTGTGTGTGTGTGTGTGTGTGTGTGTGTGTGTGTGTGTTTGTGTGTGTGCATGCACATTGGATCTGTGTGGACATGTGCAGATCATGCAGGTATGCATCTGCACACTGGGGTAGTGCATGTGTAGATTTATGCACACCTGTGCAGAGGATATAGCGTTTTCTCAAGTTTTTCTTCTGGTTCTCTGTACCTTAGTTCTTGAGACATTGTCTCTTTTTCAATCTGGAGATCAAGGATGAGGTTAAGATGACTGAGTCAAAAGCTCCGGAATCTTGTCTCTCTCTGCCTCTGCAGCACCAAGAATATAACTATGGCTTAACTCACCTGAATTTTACATGGGTTCCCTGGATGTAATGAGGTCCTTATGCTTAAATGCAAAAAAATCCAATGTCTGAGCCACCTTCATGTCCATAAAATACAGATTCTTTAGAAGTAAGCTTAAATGCGACAACATGTGCATTGATTCTTGACCATGTTTATTAAATAAATTGTTCGAATTGCACAGTGAAAGTTATTCTTATTTACACCCTTCTGTCTATTAAGTTTTGAGAAACAGATTTTTGTTACATATAACTATCTGTGTTCATGAATAGAGTTCGGTTTTTTTTTTTAATCTACCCTGTTTTGTTGGTAGAAATTTAGAGCTGTAACACTTTATAACTTTTAAGAAGATAGTTGAGTAGCTACTCATCATAATTTATTCTTAGAAATGCTAATGTGAACTAACATTTCCCTCCAGAATTTTCTTGTGTGATAAAGAAATAAGAGAACAGACTCCTCCAGATTCACATTATTCCCACACCTCAGGCATCTCTTCTCTCAATATAATCTTTATTTTCATTCAGACTCATGTGCCTTCCTGATTAATTCAGAAATCTCACTCATATGACAGCTTGATAATGTTTTGTGGCTCTTTAACAATATGTATATCTCTGTGGGGCTAGAAAGATGTATCAGCAGTTATGAGTACATTCTGCTTTTGAGGTGTATGTGGGGGGTGGGGAGTGCAGTGTCCACTCCCACATTAGACAGCTCATAACCCAGTAAACTGTAACTCATGCTCTAGGGGTCAGATGCTCTCTCCAGACCTTTGAAGGCAGATGGTCTCATGTAAATATACTCATATGTACATCCCCACACAAACACATAATTAAAAATAGAACCTATAAATTGACAATAAGTTCAAGTATAAATTAGTAAGCCCACAGGACTGTGTGTATAGATAGCCCAAGGTGATCAACATAGGAAACAGAGCATTTGCTTTTTTAACTTCACCAGGGAGATATTCAACACTAACACTGATTGAAGGTCCAGCCATGGTAGAATTCGTGTAAGCCCTAACTTTTGCTTCAGAACAATGTCAGCCAAACTTTCCTCCTGGTACTTTTCCCCAAAGTTTCAGAAACATGACTGGGCATGTGCTTTTCAGCAAGGGCTGCCTGGGAGTTTACTTGATTGTTTGCCTGATAATTGGTGTAAATGCCTGTATTTCTCCTGTTAATCATTTTATTTTCCACTTAAAGATATTTCTTGAAAAATACTTTTCAGAAAATTTGGCTAATGAAAGGCCCAGTAACATATAATCCCTATTGCAGATAACACTTTGAGAATCTGCTGTAACATTAGCAAACCTTAGGGTTTACACCATGGCGTCAATCTCCCGTCAGTGCCAGTACTGAATTATTTGCCACGGGAAACGAAAAAAAGTAAATGATGATCTAAGCATCATGTGTTGATAGGCTTCAGACTTCACCAATTGTATCTTTTTCTTAATCAATATCATTGTAACTAATATATTTATTTATTGTCCATTCACATGTTTATTCTCTCTCTCTCTGTCTGTCTCTCTCTCTGTCTGTCTCTCTCTCTGTCTCTCTCTGTCTCTGTCTCTGTCTCTCTCTCTCTGTCTCTCTCTCTCTCTCTCTCTCTCTCTCTCTCTCTCTCTCTCTCTCTCTCTCTGTGTGTGTGTGTGTGTGTGTGTGTGTGTGTTTGTTTATCTCCTGTCACCTACAATGCCCTTGATTTCACTATGTATCTGAAATTGTCCTAAATTCCTGGTTATCTTTATTTTGCCTTCCAAAGTTGGAATTGCTGGCATATGCTACCATACTCAGCTTACATTTGTTCATGTATTGGCACATAGTGATGCCTTCTTTATGCATCATCAGTGTTAACACACTAAACCTTGGAATTTTGATGGATAACAGACAACCTAGTTTAGGAACAGGGTGTACCTCAACTTTGTCTCATTATAAATCAGATACTGCTACCTTCTTTGCTCTATCCTTTTTGAGTGATGCGTATGAGAGCAATGAAAGGAAGTTAATATCAGTAAGTAGAAAATAAGGAAATGACTCCCTCCTTTTAAAAAGAAGAATGTATTGAAAATATGACTTGGGAGAAATAAAGGGAAATGCTGTGTTATCAGTTTCTGAACTGTGAGCTGTTATGTTGGGATTATCACACTGTAATAGACTCACTAAGGGCAGTGTTAAATTTCTGACACTAATCATGCCTTTGTGGTTGCTTTTGATAATTTATTGACATTGCTAATTAGTAAAGCGTTTTATGCATCAGATGCCTTTAGCCAAAATAACTTTTAGAGATAATCAAGACCAAATGTTATATTGCATAATTGACCAGCCTACGATTAGAGAAATGGATTAGTGAGTTATAATATAAGCTTATATTTGTATAAGTGAAGTGCAGTGAACATAGGTGTGAAAGTGGGGTAAACTTAGCATGGAACCAGGGAAGCTGGTATTCAGTCTCTGTATCTAATTTCACAAAAAGCCGGAGAAGTGTTCTACTCGTGTCTTCCTCTTCTTAGAGGCTGTTACACATTCACCTGCTTAGAGAAACTGATTTGTACGTACCTAGGAAAATTCTGCCAGATGGTTTCATAATGCAACACGACTGGCAAAAGGACAGAAATTCTGCAGTAGCTCCATAGCATATGCATTACAGTCAGAGAATTGGAAAGTCCAAGTCAGTGTAGCATATGTACTATACTTAATAGAATAATTACCAAAGTCTGACCCACAAATGCTTCTGAGAAGCCAGAAAGCAGCTGTTAAATTTGCCAGAAGAAGGGAGCAGATAATTTAACCCAGAAAAGGGATGCCTGAAAAGCATAGAATTTAAACATTCTGTGTCTCTAAATCGGTATGTTATACTGAGAGGGCTAGTGGATCAGAGTTAGAAAGATTAGAGGTAAAAGGTATAGTATCTTAAAATGTTCATTCCATTCAGAGAGAGAGAGAGAGACAGAGAGAGAGAGAGAGAGAGAGAGAGAGAGAGAGAGAGAGAGAGAGAGAGAGAGAGAGAGAGAGAGAGAGAGAGAGAGAGAGAGAATCAGCCAAAGAATAGGACTGACAGCTGGAATCAATTTTGGAGAAACTGCTATCCCAGAAGTCAAGAGGAGACATGTCGTATCAGACCCCTGACCTCAGTAGCCTGAGAAAAAGAGTATAATTGGTCACAAGGGTGGTATGATAGGCTTGGAAGGATGACTCACTCAGAGAAGGTGTCTTAGAACAGGTGAAGGCTGTTCAGGAAGTCAAATACTCAGACAGAGGTGAAACAAGGCTTATAAAAGTGTACAAAGGCACCATTGGTTGTGCAAGAGAGAAAGAAACATTGACTTATTTCTGTGCCATTCATTGAAAGCAGAGATATTTTAAGAAGAATACCTTACAGAAAGTTTTGGGTCTGCTGATGTTCCAGCTTGAAAACACAAATAACATATTAAAGAAACAAGAGTGCAAAAAAAAAAAAAACAAGAAAGAAAATATTTCTCTGCATTTCTGTAATGCAGGGAGATCATAAACCATATGCCCTTCAATAGAGAAAAGAACAGAGTATGAGTTTATGGCAAAGGGCCAGGGCATTGGGCTCTTCTAGACTAGTCTTCTGTGGCTAAGTCTGGGATACATGGTGATCAAGAAGACTTGAGGAATGGAAGCACACTCTGCCTCAAGCCAATCACTGAGTGAAGTCAAGGGTATCTGGGTCCTACAATTGCTAACCTATATAAAATACTTTGTCTGTAGCATTAAATACACTCTTTAGAGCAGGAGCTGAACTTTATTACTAGAGTGGATCTTTGACACATAGTTTATTCAGTTAGAGAAGCTAAAAATTAAGGTAAGAGAACCAGCATGGTTCCTGGAAATAGGCATGTCTAGATTATTCAACATGTTTAGAAATCAGAATCATATGAGAATGAATTGAAATCAATATCAATTCAATATGCAGTACCAATAAGGGCTAAAATGGGGTGAAAAAGTATAAAGTCCTGTCCTGAATGGGCATGGATCTTTCTAGAGAAAAGTGCAGATCTGTGGAGTAGAGAAAGGAGATGTAATGTAACATTTATGAAATGCGGTAGCAGGCAACGTGAGGCTAGTGCGACAATTTGAGTGCCATGCATAGCAGAAATACAAAATACATGTGGTCTCAAGAAAGGCCGTTTCATTTGACAAGAAGGTGAAATGAGACACAAGAATGGAAGCAATTAATTTGATCATGAAACAGGTTCAAATTGTTAGATTATTTATCATAGATACTTGGAAAATAAGGAGTTAAATGATACACATTATCTAGAGGGATTAAGACTTATTCTGAAGGCGAGTGATGCAATGTCTTAAAGCATACCTTCTTGTCCATACCTCCACAGTCCTCATGCTTACCTTTATTAAGCTTTTCCAAGAAGTAGTTTGTCAGCTGCCTATCTATAGCTTTGGATTTGTTTCTTGCTAGTATAAATTCCTGCTTTCCATTATTGAAATCCATTCAAAGGACAACGTAAAACTGTAATTCCATACATTTTAAAGAGGATTTGAGAAGAGTGCTGATTTACTCACTCTAAGGAAGAGTTGATAAATAATCAATTTGCTTTAATATAGTCTCCTTAACGGAGATGTTTTTCAGGGCTGGCATTTAATATAAGGGTAGGTTTGGGTAAAAGATTAAAGTTCAGGAGTCATTTGTGTCATGAATGCACTATATCTCTATTCAACACTCAACCAATGTTCTGGGGACATCGGGTAGAAGAAACAAAGCCAAAAGCTAAATGATAATGTAAGCAAAAGCAGAATTCACAGTGGTGAGTGGGCAGGTCTTCAGGTTTAGACATCAAGGAAAGGATAGAAACAGTTTGCTATCATTTTGTCTTCTGGTTCACCAATAACTAAATGATAAAATTAAGGGAAAATCAGAATTAATGGAATGGCTCTTACCAGTGTGCTTTATAGGCTAAAAGCAACTCTGTATACATATTGCCATTGCTATGACATTAGGTTTATGCTGATCTACACAAGATTTTCCACATCAACAGGTCTGGAAATCAGTAAAGGGCCTCCTTAGATGTATACATGCCCACATGAATAGGAGGAGTGAGTGTGTGTCTTTCCATTGTCATACATTGTACAGATGACCCATAGAACATTGAGTAGTCCTCAACCTTCCAAATTTTGTGACCCTTTAATATAGTTCCTCATATTGTGGTTACCACCAACCATAAAATAATTTTAGTTAATACTTTATAAGTGTAATTCTGCTACTGTTATGAATTGTAATATAAATATCTGTGTTATCTGATGGTCTTAGGCAACCCTGGTAAAAAGGGTCATTTGACCTCCAAAGACCCACAGGTTGAGAATCTCTGGCTTAAAGCATCAGAACACATCAGTAACAGAGGCATTTATGTGTTACTTTCTAAAAAATAATGAATATTGTGCCTAGGGTTGTGTTTATAGTAGAAAATTGTTGTGATGTATCTCCAGTCATCCTTTCCCATTTTTTGTTTCTCTTTCTTTCTCTCTTTCTCTCTCTCTCTCTCTCTCTCTCTCTCTCTCTCTCTCTCTCTCTCTCTCTCTCTCTCTCTCTCTCTCTCTCTCCTGAAAGTCTCTTTGTTCACTATGTAGCTAAGAATGGATTTGAACTTCTGAAACTCCATGATTCTGCTTTCTGAGGTTTAGAGTTGCAGAGCTGTGCCAGAATAGTCAGTTTCTGGTGTTCGGATGTAGGTCCTATGTAAGCTTCACATGTTATCATTGGACTCATTCTTTAGCCCAGAAGGGACCAGATTTACTACCTACCTGCTTCCTCCCCATGCTCAGATAGGATTACGTTTGTGTAACCATCACCTACACACATAAGTGTTTAGTCAAAATGATGACATTTGATCCAGGAATTTTTAGAACAAATGAGTGTTTCAGTTAGTGCACTGTAGCTGAAAATTTAGTGTAGTGACCAAAACCTTAGCTTCACTCCTTATAATTTTATTTAGTTGAGATTTCTTGAACCAATAGGGGATAAAATAAAGGAGTAGAAAGACCATTCAGTGGACATGAGAAGGAGCTAGAAGACAGTGGGGAGAGGGGGCAGGAATACTAAGCATGTTAAAATTATTGCTCACAAGTTTCAAAAGGCAGTAGGCAGAACCCAACTTTATTCTTTGTCCTCATGCATCAGCCTTTCCTTCTAAGTGGCAGGGAGGCTTCTCGAAACAGAGGAGGAGCAGAACTACAGCCGGACACTTCTCTCCATCTTGCCCCAAAGTGCTTGTTCATACATTGCAGAAAGGAAGGCAATTCCTGGATCAATTTGACCTATTTAAAAATACTTTTTAGAGAAATCTTTAATCTTTCCTTGGGTGGCTGTAACCATTTTCTTTTTAAAAATAGGCATTCTAAAATTAGCAGCTCAAATGACAGAATCAGGCCCGCTCTGAAGGTAAAATTAAGGACTTCGACTCACTGGGCTGTGCAGTCTACACATAGACTGGTTGTATTCACTGTTGTTATCATTGTTCTTGGTGGTTTTTACATGTTCAGAGCTGTCATTTGTAGTATCACGACTCTTCTTTGGCATATGAAAAAACAAAATGCTTTCTGGGGTGTAGTTAATGGATGGAGAAGGCAGCCTGCCTTGTGAGCTCATTATCTTGAGTATTCCTCGCCACTGCTAAGGCTATGGATTCTCTAGAGTCCCAAAATGATATACACAGGCCACAGTGGTGAATACACTTCTCATTCCACAGAGCTTCAGAGACTAATGACTAATGGCAACAAGTACTGAGAGTGTTGATCCCCCCCTTTTTTTCTTTTTATCTTTTCTCTGCTTCTGTAGCTAATCAGTTCTTTTCAGTCAGGCTCCAATTTCCTATAGTAAATCCTGGTGAATTCCTTCACCTTGTAGTTGCCACATTGTTGCTGTTTTTTTCTGATGTGATTACCACACTCACAACTTGGGAGGACTGTTGGCTGTTAGACTGTGGAACTGATGATGAGCATCCCCTTGTTAACTGTGTGTTCCCAATCCCTAGTTCTTTTTTCTTTTCTTCTTTAGAACCCGCCATAATCAGTTCCAATAATATCACAATCATCACTGAAAAAAATTACAAATAGAAACCACACTTACATAAATTTAAAAAATAACTTTGAATAACTCCAACAGATATGAATTAAGTGGCCTTATATCTCTATGCTATCTTGAGTTCAGACATCTATATTTATTTTTTTATTCTGTCTATAGTGTATGATAATAACTACCATCCTGATAAAATTATAGGAAGCACCTGCCTCAGTTCCTCACTACTTTCCTTAGAAGACCTTTGGCCTATTTGTTCTGATGGGTCCACATGAGCTTAGATATTCATTCTTTTATCTAAATAAGGTAGAAAATATGTAGTTCTCTTCTTGTGGCATATGAGAAAAACATCTACACCACTGCTAATGGGGAGGGAAAAGGGCATTTGAAGGAGGAGGCAATGATTCTTACAGGCCTTTCATTGTAGCCATCTAAAGTTTGGGTAAAAAAGGAAAATTAGCTTTCGTTAGCAGTATCTAATCATAATCTTGTTTACATGTCTGTTAAACTATGAAATTTTGACTTCATTTTTAAAATAATAATTTAAGAGCTCTTCTAGCAAATATAATTGAGTAGGGTTATGGTAAAGTGCACAATCATGAATACCAGAATTCATTCTCTAGAACTCTGTAAAAGAGCAGGCATGATGGTTCATATCCCTATAACCTCAGCTCAGGAAGCAGAAAGGAAGATTTCTGCAGTTTGCTTGCCAGCCACTCTATCCATATATGTAAAACCCAGGCTTAGTGAGAGGCTCTGTCTCAAAACAGTAAGATAGTAAATGACAGATGCACGGACACAGACGCACACACAGAAAACTGACCTGACTGCATTGGAATTTTAGTCTGACAGATGATAAAGTACAAAATTTCTGCTCAAGTGTGTACACTTCATCACACATTTTTTGTCACTTTGCTGTCCTTTTTCGGTATTTTGCTAGAACTGAGAAATAAATGCCAAATCCCAATTTTGTAAATAGAACTATTCTCAGCAGATTCTATCTGGATACATAAAGTACCAGTGAAAATGTAGCTGCTTTTTCTGCCCGTTTGATTAATGTATGTAGTATCTAGAATATAATTTGTTATGATTTATAAAAGAATTTCTTATAAATAATATGCTTTTGTACTTCTATTTGCTTCTCCCATATTATCAAATATGTGCAGTATATATGAGATGATCACTATTATTTCTTATTAAGAATGGTAGGAAGGGTTGGGTTGCTTTGCCTGAAATTACAAAAGCTACTAATAACTCAGTGACTTTGAAGGCATGTCTACTCACACAAAGAGCAGATTTTGCTCCCATTTAGAACACTCTGGTAAGGCTCTTTGAAATAACTGGAGGTATCAGACACATGCATTGTAAGGTTCCTCCACTGTTACAGGCTCAGCTTCTTTGTGTGTTTTCAGGCTGTATGATTCCCTGATTAGCTCTGCAGTGTTCTGTTCATCTGGTCCACCCCACTGGGCTGAACACACTCATTTGTTCAGTGACTTTCAATTTGTTTTTGCAATATTTTGTTCTCCACTGGAGAGTGTCTAAGTGGGTATATCAGGTGGGATGGAGCTACTGGGAGCTGTATGGAAGTACTGTGGCACCCACCCAAGCAATCAGAAGCAGTGATTTCAACGGCAGCATGTGGTAAAGTTGCCCTCTTGAGCCACACTGCAGAACATAAAAGTCTGAAACATGCAATGTCAGAGCAAAGAGAATGCAAATATCGGGAAACCTGAGCAGGACTTTCTAGTCAGTCAATATAATCCACGAAAAGGGCACCAAATGCTATGAGAACTGATTCTGGAAAATTAACTTTGAAAACCCAAAGTAGCAAAATATGATCTAACAACATGGTGACTAGAATTGAAAATTATCCTAAGGCTTGACATCATTTTGTGGCTGCATAGCATTTGAACATTGCTGCCTGTCTATGGTTCAGTAGAAACTCTTAATGGTTTACAAAACTCAGTATTTTTTTCTATTGATGTGCTCTCTGAATTGCTCACATCCTCTGAAACATTTTTATTTGGGGATTACATGATTATCAGGTTGTATTTTGTAAGGTTCTATGTTATTTCTGATATTCAGGTATATGCAAGAACACTTCCTTCTATTAACTACTTACTAATAAATACGAGCCACAGCTATATTCAGTTATCTGCTGTCCCTCTATTTTGAATAGAGAGCTTGTGGTCAAAACTGCCATAAGTATTAGTTACTCCATTGATGATATTTGCATAGAATCATAATCACATGTTTTCAAGTACAGTGTTTTGTACATAGGAAACCACTAGGCGCTCTTCCAATCTATGAATAACATGTATCATTTGCTTTCTGTACAGTATTTTATGATTTACTTTAATAGCAAAATGCCTGTTGTGATGAACTTACACATGGTTCTCTTAACAAACATTTTGTCAAGTAATCTGTCCTTTTTTCTACTCCACCATTTTTATCCTTGAAAATGCTCTACTTCAACTAAATTAGCAAGCTTCTTACTTAGTTTTAACTCCCATATGCTATGGCTTTGACATGGTGCTTCCAAGAGTCCATATGCCAGTTTTGCAATGTTTGACCACAGCAGTGGATTTGATAAAAGGTGTAGTCAGGGCATTGCAGTGTTAAGGGTTAGGCATTTCTAGTGGGTCCTTCACATAGTTCTAAAAAAAAATAAATAAATGAGCAAGATGGACTCACACTGGCTATACCTTCTTGTGTTTAGATCCACAGGACTCACAATGTGAAGCTGGATGTGGTAGTATGCCTATAAATTTGGCTCTCTTGACTTGGAGAATGGAGGCCCCATGGAGATTTCCAAGCTGCTCCTCTTGATGAACCAGCAGTTCTAGGATCAATTGGAGATCTTGTTTCAAACAACAGAGTAGAGAGCAGTGATAGAAAGCCTTGACGTCAACTTCTGGCCTGTGCATCTGCACAAAAGCATGTGCACATATACCTGCAGAACACACACACATGCACACACTTTGCATAAAGTGAAGTTTGTTCTGAATTTAAGTAAATGTTCATGAGAAATTTGCTTTTTACAGTTTAGTTTTACAGTTTACATAAGCCAACAAGATGATTAAATTAATGCAATTTTCTATGTGTGTAATTAACATGTAAATATAGATGATAACATTTGCCAGGAAAAATATAGGTGGGGTAGGTATAAAATAGTTAACCTATCCCCACATTAGATATAACTCTTTAATTGCTATTCAGTCTTTTTTCTTATTGTTTTGTGAGAACTCATATACATGCTTACATAGACTTTCAAAATAAATAACAAAACCGCCATATTTATCAAAATTAAAATGAATGAGTAAAAATTGTTGGCTATCCTTTGAGGTTAAAACATCAGAATGGAATGCTTTAATATTTTCCTATTAAAACCATGGCAGTGCTTTTTATTGTTTTGAAGCTATACAATTGGAACTTAACTTCATGTTGGTTCAGAAGCTTACATTACATTACGTTTTAAAGACTCCTGAATGTACAGGTTGCTTATCTGATTGATCACACGTCGGAAATTGACGAGAAGTGCAAGTCTTCCACATGACTACATACAGCTTGGTGTGCAAAGGTATTTTGGAGGACAGTGTTGAGGGGAAAACTTTGGTTTTCAATATTATACATAAAATATATAAATCAAAGCAAACTATAGTAAAGAAGTTCTGAAAATTTTGCCAAATAAAAAAGTCATAGATTTTTCTAAACTCTAAATATTGGTATTTTTGGAGAATTGAGAATGGAGAAATGTTTTTAAAGTAGGGTGATTATGAAAACATTTGCCAAGTACATAAAGTTTAGATGAAGACAATTTTGAAAATTGGGATAACTAAGATGTCATTTGTTTATATTTTTAAATGGCAAAGGAAAATGTGAAATGTAGGTAGACATAGAAAAATTGAGAAAGAAGTTTAAAGCTAATATAATTAATTTTTCCTCTAAGAATGACATTAGAAAATTGACAGAATTAGAGAAAACAAGTTATTTCCAATACTATGACAGTGTGGACTTTCCTGGAATAACAGAAAAATGAGACTAGATTAAGAGAGATTTTAATGGTCAGAGTGAAGCAGTTAGAGTTTATCTGGCAACTTATTTCTTAACTTGCAGTAGACGATTTAGAAGAGTACAGACTTGCAGAGAATAATAGGACTATAAAATTGGCAGGGTTTGTAGTCCTAAAAATAGGATCAAGCAGACAAAAGGGCTTTGATTAAGGTGGTAAGTTGGAGACCAAGTTAGGGTAATAAAGAGAATGAACTAGCCCTGAGCGAGTTGCATTTCTTCGGCCATCACAAAGATGATGCCATGCTCCAGTTTTTTTAAGGGAGTCCATTGGTGTGGAAAGGTTAAGTAAAGTGAGAAAGGAAATGCTTAAAAAGCACTTGAGTCAGAATGCAAGATAAACTCAATTTGACCTCAAAATGCAAGATTTTACCAATTTAACACAGAAAAGAATATAGATTGTGTCTGTGACATGATTAACCATGGGGGGAAGTGAGGAATACTGGATAGAGACTATCCAGACCATCACCCAGACTGGATGCTGGGGTATTAATACACCCAACTATGTGATTTTTGAGACAGGAGCTTTCTTATTCTCACTCACTGTGTGGCCCAGATTATCCTTGAACTCACAGTCATTCCCGTGCCTCTACATCCCAAATGATAGAATAACAGTTATAAGGCAGTGTCACATCACACTTATTGCTAACAATGTTAATTATAAAGAACATAGTGTAGAGCAAAAAATGGAAAAAAGACATCTTATCAGTCAAAATTGACAGTATAGTTACAATTGTCTAATTACACTTGAAAGAATGCCTACTCTAACTCCAACTGTTTGCTTACACAATTTTGCATCAGATTGCTAACTTAATGCTTATGACCTCTACTTCCTACAGAAGCAGGGCATGTTAGGAAAACTTGAATGGTTCTCTAACAAACTCTAGAGATTCCTGTAGAAAGATTTATGTTTAGAAAAATAGTTGGCAAGTTAAAGTGAAACTTTTGTCTTCCCCTTTTTCTTTGGGTTTTCTGTCTTGAGCCTCCCCACCCAATTTTAAGACAGTCTCAATAAAGCCCTGGCTGGCTTGGAACTTACTGGGTATAACTGAATACTTTCAAGTTCATGGAGATCATTTCCTCTTGGGATTACAGTCATGCTATCATGAGAGAATTTGAGAGGAAATTTATAAACAGTCACACAGTCACCTATATGGTATTCCATTTGGTTAAACGCCAGGCTATACAAGATTCAGTTTAGTGAGCATAACACATTTAAAAATTAAATTTGTGGATTCTATGTTGCATTTAATATCCATGCATGGCTTTTTAAAGCACTCTCAAGATACCACTGCACAGTATAATCTACCCAGTTAAAATAGACAATTGAGACTCACAGGGCTATGAAGTTGCCACAATCCTTTAATATTAGAAAAGTCTTCTCTATCTATACCCCCAAATCAGAAAACACTCCTTAGCAACAATGTCATTTTCCTTATGGTCCAAAAGCTTAGCTTTCTAGTTCTATATTTTGATTACACTTGCCTTCAGGAAATTTTATGTAGGAGGCAATTATACACAAGGTCATAAGGATAGTTTCACATATTATTTAACAATTTCTAAGTAGAGAGATTTTTATTCTTTCCAACCTTTGATTGTTCTGAATAACGATGCTATGAATGTTTGTTAATGAGTTTCTGTTGGTATATGTCCTTGGTCTTAACTTGGATGTATAGGTAGTATCATAGATACTTTACAGGTGATAGCTGGGGACTTATTAATAAACATACATAATATTTTAAAGTGACACACCCAAAAGTGATTGAAACAATTATTATTTTTATGTTTAAAAATTAATATTTCTTTCCTGATTATTCACATTAGATCTTATAAATAATCAAAAGCAACATGTTACAATGAGGTTTCTTGGTCATGGGCGGCCAGAGGTCCAGACTCAAAGACCTGCAGCCC